>NADL03000790.1:0-542788 GCA_002205965.3 Kappaphycus alvarezii
TGAAATCTTGAGGACTTTTCCATGATGAGCTAGGCATTGGGATCTCGAAACAACCAAAAAATTCGTACTGAGAGATTCTGGTGGCCCAGTATCCATAAGGACGTCTATAATTTCGTGAAAAGCTGTGACAACTGTCAAAAATTCACTCCGATACGAAAGTATAAGACAACCCTAAGCTTCCCAGTTTCCGCTCTCTTTGAAACCTTCTCAATTGACTTTGCCGGCCATTCAAGGAAACCTCTTCCGGAAACAAATACCTCCTTATAGGGGTGGAACATCTTACTGGATGGCCAATAGCAGTTGCAGTTGAGGAGGCCAATGCTGAGGTGGTCCTGAGATTCATCGAAAAAGAAATAATTGAACCGTTTGGTCTTCCAAAAAGGATCATCTCAGATAACGCCCTTTGTTTTACTGCAACTTCACTGCTTCGTTTTTGGAAGAGAAGGGATTCAGCTGAAGACAGTTCTCGCATACGCTCCTATGTCAAACGGTAAAGCGGAGAGGATGGTTGGAACCATCAAACGAGCAATATCGAAAACTATGTCGAGAATGAAATCCAGTGGGAAGATGCCTTACCAAAAGTGTTATACGGCTATCGTCGAAGAAGAGGAAGAAGCGGACGGTCACCATTCGAGCTAATGTACGGAAGGCTCCTAGAATGTTACAGAGAGACATGGAAACAAATATTATCGATGAAGAGAGTAGGAAGTCGAACTACTGGCCACTGAAGGCTGGAGATCACACCGCGCGCTAACACAGACAAGAAATAAGAATGAAGAGCCTCCAGTCCAAACCTTTTCAGTCGGCTCTAAAGTACTTGTAGTACATGGGAAAGCAATGCAGCAGGCTGTGAAGTGGCCGGCCTTCCAAACAAAGTACTCGAATCCTTGCGTCGTCACGGAGGAAAGACACCCGCACTATAAGCTATGTTCAAGCTCAGGGAAGAGATCAAGGAGGGCCATCCATGCACGTCGTCTAGTCCTTACCATCAGAGGCCTGAAGAATTCCTTCTCACACAGGACTATGCGCAACCACGGGGCATACTCATCTTTAACTATAGAATGATTCCTATGGGAGGAAAAAGGGCCTGGGAATGGATCATCTCGATTACGCGTGACTACTACGAACTCCACGTAATCGTCCATTTCTACATTAATATATGCCTATGTTTTCGTACGTTGAACGGACCATTGCTACCTCAAGAAGATTTCCGACTATTGATCAGAATTCTATTCTCATTCCAAAACGGAAGGTTCACGGAAGCAGGTCCAGAGTTTGTGGAAGTCATATATCATTACTCTATAGGAAGGTATGGAATGGTAGCTATCGGAGACTTGTCGCAAACATATCTGAACATTATCCGTCCGGTTTACGTATTTCTTAAGAACAACCAAGATGTGCGACTGAGAGGTTACAGCTTGCCCCCTGATATGGAATATCGACTGGTCCCGTATCCTCTATGGGAACCTTACGTTGCTCCGCTCAGAAACACAACCTCAGCCGAAGACCAGGATCCTCCGAGGCCGTGATGATGATACGAGCTGGACCATCAAGTGATCGGGGCGGATCATCGAAGAGGGCAAGGCGTCGGGAGCAGCGAGGAAGATCGCCAAGAAGATCGCCTCAAACACCGCCTAGTCTCCCAGGGGGAAACTATGCATCCTTAATTATTGGACGGCTACCAATTAGACGTTGGCTTCGCGAAATGACAGAGGACCCACGAGAAGCAGAAGTAATTTCCTTTTTTGCATTAGTATTTGCATGTGCTTCCAGACCATTCACGGGGCGCACCTTACTCGTGAGGACTCAGTCCTTATGTTGCGAGTTTTTTTCTCCTTCAGATACCCGTTTCTGGACCCGTTGCCAGAAAAGTTTGCATACTACGTTTATTACCTCACATTTGGAAGGTTTGGAGAAGTGAAACGGGAGGAGCTCATTAGAGAACACTATGAAACCATACGCCGAATCTACGAAACTCTTGACCAAGGAGATGAGCCGGTCATCGCACGGTACACACTCTCTCATCATATTGGAAATGAGCTACTACCATATCCTTATAGTGAACCCTATACTCTCCCTGATGAATGGATAGAACTCCCACAAGAACAACAAGAGCATTGAGAACGAGACGGGACGTTCGACCTAAGTCCGGGGGGGTGTTAGGCGCAGATTTTTTTTGTCGCCGTCATCTACAGGCCTATAGTTTACTGTACTACCTCTCCTTGTCCAAATTTGCTTATAGTTCCGGTCCTTCCTCGTCCTCCCTGAACCTCGCTTATCATTACCGCGGTCCTCCCAAATTTACTTCCATTTTATCTAGATATTTTTATACTGTATCTACCCCTCTGAATCGATCCCGAATCAAGTTCTTTTTCCCTTTTTCTTACCTCCTCCTCCAAATTCGTTTTTTTTGAGAAAAAGGGCGCAAATGCACTACTACAAAATCCCTTGCAGATTTATTTTACCTATTCCTAATCGATAGAACCTGCCCCGGGAGCCTATTTAAACCTTTTTATTCCAAGTTTCAAACGTCCCTGATCATTTTACTCATCACTCCTCTCCCCAACACACCCAAAACACCCTCTATCCTCCGTCTACAATCATTTACAACCAAAATGAGCAACCTTCGCCCCTCCGCCCCCATCACTAAAAACCGCCCCTCTCGCCCCTTAAACGGCCTTGCGCTCGCAGTATATGGCCCGACGGATGCAGACGACTACCTGAGACGGCAGACTAAGAAGAAGATAATAGAATTCGTCCGCAAGCTCTTCGTCGAGGATGAGGCCGAGGAGGTACCTGAGGGTCAGGAGTGGACATCGAGGAGGGAGCTGGGGAGACCTTTGAGGAGTGGGTAGCCCCTGGATTGGTCTATGAGGTTAATAACGAGGAGGACGGGGAGGATGAGGATGAAGAGGAGGATGAGGATGAGGATGAGGTTGAAGATGAGGACGAGGACGGGAGGATGAAGATGAGGATGAGGATGAGGAGGAAGAGGAGGAAGAGGAGGATGACGAGGACGAGGACGAGTTGGATGAGGGAAATGGGGGCATGGAAAGTGTTGTACTGGTGGGGCCTGGACTGGAGAGTATGGATCAAGTGGTGCCGACGCTGGAACCGGATGGAGATATCTTTAGTAGTTTAGATATCTCCCAGGAGGGAATAGAGAGCTGTGAGCCATTCGCAGATATTTGTGGGGACTGCTTGGACAGCATGGATATTTTAGAGGAGTTGTTTGGATCTGATTTAGAGAATGGGAAATAAGAGGACCTCATTGATTGTTAGTTTCTTAAGTATCTTTTGTTTAGAGTATATCATCCACACAAATTGTTTGTATGCATTTCCTGGTACCTTCTGTAGTTTTGTTCGGACTTTAGGGTTAGCCAAAAGTCTATATAAGCTGAGTAAAGTGCTTCCTCCTTGAGAGGTCAAGCAAGTTGGCAGACAGCTTCAAGCTCAGTCCCAAATAGTTAGGAAGTTGAGAGTCAACTTCAGACCCAAGAAGCATTTATTTTACCCTAGTCACTAAGCATAGGTGGTAGACCCTGCCCCTTCCATACTTGCTTGTAGCCCATTCAACTGTCGTCCCTATACACTCCTTTTCGTTCGTTCAACTATACCACGGTAGCACTTTTGTCGCTTGCAACACCTCCTTCTTGGGGTGGTTGATTCTGAATATCTCTTCTCCCGACGATTTACCCCTATCACAGGGTATGGCACACCGAAGGGACGTGGGAGGGGATCCGGGCCAGGACGCCATAGCGTCATAGGTACTCAAGTATCAGTTATAGAACTTTCTAACTGGGGGAAAGGAAGATTCTGCGAATAGTCCTAATCCGAGCTCGGGGATTGTCGAACTTCGCAATAGAGAGGGCACTTGTCACGGTTAATTAACCCATCGATAATCAGCTTCCTACTGTACAGTACGTATACTGATTGAGTGAAATGGGGGTTAATTTACTGTGGTTGATATGTGGGTTGGTATCCAGTAAATTTGTACTGGAGCGTAGATACCATATATTGGCCAAGCCAATTGTGAAACCGTACTATGCATCGATTGATTACTGATTGAGTGCTCCTGCAATTCGAAGTTGGTTCTTGTTCAGTACTCCTTTAACTAGACATATGTCGGCAATTAGACATTGCAACATTTACTACCCTAAGTGGCTCCAATAAAGTCGACAACGGAAGGGAGCCCCATAGTATAACAATGAGGACAAACTAGTGATTGAGTAAAGAACGAAAAAAAGCAAGAAAAGAAAATCAACAAAAGAACAAGTCCCAACATTGCAGTCACTGCATCCGTACCCCGAGAAGAAGGAACAGCCCTCGCTAGGGCCGGTCGCATTCACGGCGGTACTGCCGGAAGCTACACGCACAACAACCCGCCATCGGGTCGGATGTGTTGGGAGGAAGCCGAAACCCACATATGCCTCCAGATAAGGCCGACCGGGGGGGAAATTTGGGGTGTTTTTAATGCATGAAAAATATGGTCAGCTGTTCCCTAAGGGATGTCGTGATGGTAAAGGCTTACATTGTAAAGGGTTGGCGGGAAGTTGTCAAAACGCTAGAAAACTGACGGGAGGCCGGTCAACAGGCACGCTGCATTGGACATTACTGCTGCTGCGGCATGACGCTGTGTTAAGATTTCTTTGACCTTTGCGTAGGTCTCCCTTGCCCTCGTAGCGACGTTGCGTGCGACGTCGGTTAGCAACGCGTGGGCGTCCGGGTGCCATCCCCGGAGGGTAGAGATAGGGACGGGCACTAGCCTACTTCCGGCGGAAGACGGGATAAAGGACTCGTATCTTCTGTGTTTCGCCGTTCTTGCCGCGCTAAGCGAGGTGAGTGGGTTGAATGTCCTCACTCTCCTGTTCGAGGGCGCTAGGGGTTTGACAAAAGTGACGTCGAAGAAGTTTGTTCTGCCAGTTCGTCCCATTGCGCGAATATGGGGTCTTGTGCGGTGGACCCCTTCTCGCGGCTCGATGATTGGATGTCGCGCGGCTTTCATTCAGGCCGACCGTGGTAGTGAGGAAGTTACACTTGCCTCGGAGAACTTTGACAGGGAGCTCATGCTACCTGGATCAGATACTCGGGCAATAAAATTCCTGCTGCCGATTGCTGCTGGGGACAGCATCAGCGCGATCGCCACAGCGGGGCACACTTTCTCGTTTGCCTTCTCCAACTCCTTCTCCAACTTACTGCAACCAAAACGATATCCTCCTCTCCCCCGTCGGGATTGATATCTATGGCGACATGGGCGATGACGGCAAGGGTTTTTTCCGCCGCCTTGCTCCATTCGCTGCTTCCCGTCGCGGTTCCTCCCTCAACAGGAGCTCCGCGACTTGGTTACCCGTTTTGCATTTAGTCTCTGTTAGGCGCAGATTTTTTTTTGTCGCCGTCATCTACAGACCTTCAGTTTACTGTACTACCTATCCTTGTCCAAATTTGCTTATAGTTCCGGTCCTCCCTCGTCCTCCCTGAACCTCGCTTATCATTACCGCGGTCCTCTCCAAATTTACTTCCATTTTATCTAGATATTTTTACACTGTATCCACCCCTCTGAATCGATCCCGAATTAAGTTCTTTTTCCCTTTTTGCTTACCTCCTCCTCCAAAATTTTTTTTTGAGACAAAGGGCGCAAATGCACTACTACAAAAATCCCTTGCAGATTTATTTTACCTATTTCTAATCTATAGAACCTGCCCCGGGAGCCTATTTAAACACCTTTATTCCAAGTCTTAAACGCTCCGATCATTTTGCTCAGCACTCCTGTCCCCCTACACACCCCGCTCACCCCTTTTACAGAAACATGACGTCAAATCGCCCCTCTGTCCCTATCTCCAAAAACCGCCCTTCCCGTCCCATCAATGGCCTTCGTCTCGCCGCCTACGGGCCAACCGATGCCGACGACTACATCCGGCGTCAAACAAAGAAGAAAATCATCGAGTTCGTTCGCCGCCTCTTCATAGAAGAAGAGGCGAGGGAGGTAAGTGAGGATGAGACTGAGAAAGTCGAGGAGGAGAGCGGGGAGTCCTTCGAGGAATGGTTAGCCCCTGAGCTAGTGTACGAGACTCAGGGGAAAGAGGATGAGGATGAGGATGAGGATGAGGATGAAGAGGAGGAAGAAAAGGATGACGAGGACGAGGACGAGTTGGATGAGGGAAATGGGGGCATGGAAAGTGTTTTACTGGTGGGGCCTGGACTGGAGAGTATGGATCAAGTGGTGCCGACGCTGGAACCGGATGGAGATATCTTTAGTAGTTTAGATATCTCCCAGGAGGGAATAGAGAGCTGTGAGCCATTCGCAGATATTTGTGGGGACTGCTTGGACAGCATGGATATTTTAGAGGAGTTGTTTGGATCTGATTTAGAGAATGGGAAATAAGAGGACCTCATTGATTGTTAGTTTCTTAAGTATCTTTTGTTTAGAGTATATCATCCACACAAATTGTTTGTATGCATTTCCTGGTACCTTCTGTAGTTTTGTTCGGACTTTAGGGGTAGCCAAAAGTCTATATAAGCTGAGTAAACCGCTTCCTCATGGAGAGGTCAAGCAAGTTGGCAGACAACTTCAGGTCAAGCTCCGAGTAGTAGGAAGTTGAGAGTCAACTTCAGACCTAGAAAACTTTTTCCTAAGCTGGTCGCAGAGCATCAGTGGTAGACCCTGCCCCTTTTATACTTGCTTGTAGCCCTCTCAACTCTCTCCCATATACACTGCTTTTTATTTGTTCAACTATACCACGGTAGCACTTTTGTCGCTCGCAACACCTCCGTCTTGGGGTAGTTGGTTCTAAGTATCTCTTCTCCCGACGATTTACCCCTATCAGTCTCCGAATAATTCAGGCGCGACAGGTTTCTACCTTCCTTACAGGGCCGGCATTGAGCCCGCCCCGTAAGGAAGGTCAGGTACTGTAGTGTTACCCATCAGCGACGACTTATCCCGCATAACGCATTAGCCGCGTGGATATAACCGACCACATCTTCCATGCATTAAAATAACCCAAAAATTTCCCCCAGTTTCTACCCGCCGCCCGCATCCGTGGTTAATTTATGAATACCCTCCGCACGCTTCCGTGCGACATTCTACAACCCATAAGGATTTACCACCACCTCCCCATTTCCTCTTTCGAATCCTGAATTTCGTTTCTCATTCCACGGTTTGCCAACAGAGGCCGCCGAAGCTATCGCCCTGATGTGTCCCTCGCACACTACGAATAGTGGGAGCACCGACCCACAGATATGCAAGTTCGTGCGCGTAGCAATATAAAGCCCACGGCAAATGCTCAGGGATGAGATTCCACGTGGCGTCCATTTAAAGTAATTGGAACACATTATTTATTATTTTCTCCCAGCCCTTCGACAGTTCTGCGCACGGCAGTGGCCTAGTGCTTTAGGTAAAAGTGGTCTAGAACGATAACGTCGGCCTAAAACGTAGTGGTCTTGATATTCGAACTAACGACCTAGCAGTCTCTTACATGTGAGCGTTTCGCACGAACTCATGAGTTTCTCTCTAGACGAAAGCATCACCTTTAATGATCAATACTCAGGAGACCGCTATCGCCATACAGTGCGGGGCCTGGGGCTACACAGCAGGGGCCAAATCGGTGGTTTGGTCAAGACGCCGCGGATTAACGGACGTAGCAACGTATTGGACAATCAGGCATACGAATCTAACCAGGAGCGAATTTTTCTCGGCGGCAATAGAGGTACCACGCTTGCTGGCGAGAAAGTGGGCGACTTGTTGCACGGCTTGATCAAACCCGGGTCCAATGCAACCATAGACATCAGCAATAATGGGGTGAAGGTCCAGTCTGTAGTATTCGCATAAAGTATGGTAATGGTGGCGTTTCTCTGATTCTTTCTTGGAGATATGGCCATGTGGAGGACAAGAACGAAACCCGGATGAGTGCGGCCTGATGACAGAGACATTAAAGGCCTGCGGGCTGGCAGCGAACTCGGAGTCATTAATAAACACATCTAGGCGGGGATGGGTCGCGGAAGAAGCAGAAGGATAAATGCGGTTAATTCGAGTCTGTCATTCCTCTCTGGTCAATTGGGAGGCCGCAAGGAAGCCAGAAAAGCAACTGCTGCGCGCAGCACCATCGGGGGACAAGGAGAAAATAATGAAAATTGAGGATTAGTTATTTTCTAAATATAGCCATAATTTCATGCAGGTTACAATATCGTTTTCACTTACGCAGCCCGCTTGTCACCCAGCTGGACCTTTCGACCATCCCGATGTTCAACTTGTCAGACGATTGCGGAGAGGAAGGCGAAGACGAGTGAGAATGGCATTTGGACACCTCGGAGGATCCCGCAGCACCTTTTGCGAGGACAGAGGCCGCTTGGTCGGACGTCCTGCGGAAGCTTAAGCCGCCCGGAGAATCTTTCCTCTATTTGCGACTGGTCTACTTCGCTCTAGAAAGGGGAAAGGTTTGGGTGTTTTAATCTTGGAAGATATATCCGGTCTATCCCATGGTTTTCCAGACAACCGCAATCAACTCAAAAAGGGTATACCGACACAATAATGGGGAAGGAACTCCGTTCCCTGCTCCGTAAACCGAAACAAGACCTCAACGGGCTACCTGCACAGGTCAAGCACCTTGTGTCTGAACTCCAACGGTTCACCCGTCCGCACAGTGTATCTCTGTGCCGTGACTACGGGATCGATCACGTAGTGGCGGCAATCATATGCGATCTGCTACCTCTTGTGAAAGCGTCCAAGACAGCAACGCGTGGTTTGAACCGCTCCGTAAGGGACCTTTTGTTCGCAATATTTGATTGCTTAAGGTCGGATTCTCACTCGTCTCCGTCAGTTCTCCAAAGAAACAGACCTACAGTGAACAAACCTGTGGTACCGAACACCCCGCGCCCGCTACCTAGTGGCAGGAAGCTCTACTCTTCCACCTTGGTGGAAGCCGCCGATTACCAAACAACACCCAAAGGCGTCTATGGGCAGACGTCATGGGGCGAGAGTGGGACCATTACGGCCATTGAAAAGGACTCTAACCTGCCTGTGATGGAACCCTACGGCACGGAGCATTTGTGGGTGCCTGCTCGCTGGATGGACTGGTCTGATCTCAACTCTTGGGACGGGGACGACGTCGGTGATGTTGCTGCCGACCTGGAGGGGTTAGAAGTTAGTGCGGAGAAGGATGACTAAGGGGTGGGCATATCTCGTGGTATGCTCCAGGTAACTTTGCTGGAAAATAGGACTTTCAACCATCGGTAACCCTCTAAGATACTTCGGGCCCAAACCGACCACATCTTTCAAACATTAAAGCACCCAAACATTTCCTCGGTTACAACTCTGGATCGCAACCTCGCCCGACGACTCCCCGCTCCCTCAACTGGCCCATCTTCTGCGCCATACACGCCGAATTTCACGTTTCGACCTCTGGCGTTTGATTCCCTGGTGGGAAAGATTTGGGTGTTTTACTCTTGGAAGATATATCCGATCGATTCCCTGGTTGCCCCTTCCCCTGTTACTATTGCATTTATCGAGGAGTTAGTTCCGCGGATCGCGTCCAATTGTCCCTCGACACCTAAGGCTAACCTATTTTTCAATCATTAAAACACCCCAATTTTCCCCCTGGGGTTATACGCCACCGTATCTACCAGCGACTGAGTTGCACCCTCTGGTCATCCATCGCTCAAGCCATCCTGTCCCGAGCCCCGATGCTGCGTGGACGACGAGGTACATCCGGTTAGATCTTAGCCGTATAGTTAGGACGTGCACTGTCCCCAGTAGATGCTGAATGCATTACACTTCTTTCTCTTTCTCGTTTCTTGCTGCTTGTGGCTGACGTGGACAACCGGGGTAGCTCAAACTAGCAATATACTAAGATCCTGCAGCGGGTACCCGTTATAGTAGTGCCATAAAGTTCTCAATGTTACAAAGTCGACGTGAACTGCTGGCTCCCGCCCGATAAAGCCATGGTGGGCATAACATAGGAAGACTGTGAAAATTGACCAAATATTTTAATCTCTATCCCGGTGTCCTACAGTGATGCTGAATTGTGGAGCAATATTTTTATTGAGGCCCACAATTTATATTTATTATGAATCATCAAGGAATAATTTTATCTATTTTACACTGGCACTATTTTATGCTGAATTCAGTGTGAAATAATTTTTATATCCTACAGTTGGGTTTTTATATTATACAGGCTATAATTATTACATTTATGCTACCAACAAATTATTATCTGGATGATTGCTTACCTGGAAAATACTGCAATAATTATTGCTGAGCCTGAATTATGTCTGCCAAAATTATTGAATGGCTCACCTGATTTTGTAGCAGGTTCACCCTGGTGTAGATATAAGTAGTCTAGGTTGTTAGAAATATTTTTACATCCTCGGGCTATCGAAATATTCCCCTCGATCAGATATTATTAAATTTGGTTTTCTATTCATTATTCATTCTAAGTCCAATTGTGGCATTTCTTTATTTATTCAAGTTGGAACTTTTTAATATTATTTGGATCTACCTATCCCAATTATTTTGCAGTTATGGGCCCAGATCGCCCCGAAATTCCTTCAAGGCCGAAATTTTCATGGGATTTCGCACGGCTCCTTGGATGGATGGTAAAGGACCTCAAGAAAAATATTTTGATGCTGTTCACAAATGGAAATCTGTTCATGATTTATTACCAGCATCAAATTCTAATAAGGTTCCTAAGGCAGTACAAGGTCTTGTCTTACAATCAATTATTTGGACGAGCTCTTGATATTTGTAAGAAAATTCCAGACACAGAAATTCAGTCTGAAAATGGTGCATTAGCGATTGCTAATGCTATTCATAAGGTGGATCCTCTATCATCTATATCAGATACATTTCAAAAATTCTTAGATCTATTACACACTACTCGTGGTGATAATGAGTCTTTCAAAAATTTTGAATCACGGTTTGATGCTCAAATTGCCCGATTTCATTCATCTACTGGTACTTCGAAATTACCTGAAGCACTGGTATCATTTTTGCTCCTGCTAATTCCAAAATTGATTCAAACCAGCGAGTATCTATTTTGGCTGCTGCTTCTCCGAAGCATGAAGAAGCCGATTTGGAAAAAGGAAAAATCCTAGAATTAATCAAATATTCAGAAATATCATCTATTATTCGTGCATGTGATAAACCAAAAAATACAAATTAAATATATGGAAATGCTCAAAAATATATCTCTTCAAGTCAATCAAATATTTCATACGGAGAAAAGAAAAATTTCAAGAAAAATAATAAGCAAAGATTATCTCCTGAAGACTTTGCTGCCTCAAGGCAAAATCAACTTGTGACCGATGTGGAGAAATTGGCCATTGGGCCTATGAAAAAGATAAATGCAAGAGTGCTAAAAATTATCATAAAGGTTCATCATCTAGAATGGGAAATGCAGAAAATATCAAAGACAAAAATGATTCTGGTTCTGTAACATTTCATATGGTAAAAACGGTGCTTGATTCTCCGTCAAATACGTTATACCCAGGTCCGTTACTTGATGATGGAGCACCGTATAGTGGAATGGGGATTGTTGAATTACGAGCACTTTCGAAATTTATTTTACCGGAATGGAATGGAATTCTTGATGAACTTCCTGAATGTATCAAGGACACGCCCTTCTGGCAATACGGAAATGGCGACCACTCAAGCGAAAAAAGAAAAATGATCGGTTCAATATTTTTATCAGCTATTTCAGACAATGGAAATCAGGTTAAAATAAGGCATCTAATAATCAGTGGATCATCTCAATGGGTTATTGGAAGAAATATCACAAGAAAATCAAATATTATTCATATGACGGACAATCGCATCGAGTTCGAGTCCGCAAATAATTCAATCGATTCCATAACATTGGTGGATCATGGTCATCATTGTTATGTACCCGGAAATATATTTATACAATCATCCGAACCTATTGAAAACTCATTTCTATCAGCAATTTGTTCCAACAATATCAATACATCAAAAAATATATCTTGGGCTGAAAAGAAGAAAATAATTAATAAGGTTCACAAACATGTATGTGGTCACTCAAATTATGATGATATAAACTATTGTTACAAAGAAATTTTATATGGGACGATGAATGCAAAAATATTTATCAAGCATAATTGACTCCTGCAAATTTTGTGATGTCACAAAAAACCATCTCATCCTCGTGCAGTATCTTTAAGCTCTATATCTCGCTTAATGAATTGGTTTGTGTGGATCATTTTTTTGTGGAAAACTTGGATATTTTTCACATTATGGACTCGGTTACCAGGTATTCAACTGGTTCAATAGTGCCCTCTTTAAGGATGGAAAATTGCATTAATTGTATTGAGACTCTCTGGTTAACACCATTTTGGGACCCTAACAATTTAATGGGAGATCAGGCGTTTGACAATGATAATTTCAGAAGCTATCTTGAGAAAGAGGAATTTCATTTTGTCCTATTGGTTCCCGCCGCCATAACAAAAATTATATTGAGTCAAAACATAAAATATTGAGAGACATTTATATCCGTTTAAAAATATCCGATTCTTCTGCAAGTAATACGGTTCGTATTGCTCGAATGTTTCAAATATCAATGATTTATATGGAAATGATGTTGTTTCTTCATACGAGCTTGCCACTGGTCACACTCGACCCATCGATAATTCTGGTCCTCGAAGTCTACCAAATGATTTAAGAGAAGCTCATAATGAGCTAATAGCCAAGAGGAAATTAAATCTTATTCTAAAATCAAAGTCTGTGACCGATATTCCAATTAATGTTGGCGATATTGAGGAAATTTTTATTCATCTACCAAATCAGAAAAAAGGATCTTGGTCATCGCCCAAACCAGTATTGAAATTCGACAAAAATCTCTTATCGTCACAGTACCTGGATCCAATGGAAAATTTATACATGCTGCAATTGAAGATGTCCGACATTCCGTTTCATCTAATGAACTAGCATACCAAATTCAAAAGGCAAATGATTTATTGAATCAGTCTATTGAATATTCTGTGGAAGATATTTCTGATGAAACAAATATTACCGAAGTGAAGAATGTGGGCGAAAAAATTTTGACGATCATTCTGATGATAATTTTAACTAAAATATGAATTTTGAAGACGAAAATATAATGAATCAGAAAGCGATGGAAATTTATCAGAATCTAAAAACATGTTATCTCTCGAACATGTTCCGATTGAATCTGAACTTAGTTCCCTACACCCTGAAAATTTAATTCATATCCCTATTGATGAAAATGATGGAATTGATGCGCATGAAATTGAGTTGTTACCTGGAACGGAATTGAAATCATCTGAACAAAAAGATCTGAGTTTTTATATAAAAGGTTTGGATCTAAAGAATTTTTACTTCATCAAGCATCTGGACTTCCATCTCATATTATTTCAAATGCGTACAATACGGAAGAAAATAATTTTCTCACTACCTGTTCAAAAATTCATGTTTCAAAAATTCCTCCCGACTCGAATGTAATATCCAGTCACGTTTTATACAAAATAAAAATTTTGGATATGGAAAATATTATTGCAAGGCTCGAATTGCTCCGCATGGAAATGAGGACAAGGAGAAAAATAATTTGAGAACTGATTCGGAATCTTGTTCTCCGATGGCAATTAGAATTCTCTTATCAATTGCTACAATTTTTAAATGGAATTTATCAAAGGTTGATGTGAAGTCTGCATTTTTACAATCTGGATCAGCATTACGAGATGTTTACGTGAGACCTCCTCGGGAATGCTCTGAAAAATCCTTCTATTGGTTATTACTGTCTGCTTTATATGGGTTAGTCAACGCGAATGCAAAATGGCAAATACACTCTGATAATACTTTCTTTGACCTCGGATTGAAATCATCGCTTATATACCCCAATTATTTTTCATGAGTTTAAAAGGATCATTAATTCTGCTTGTTGTTAAATTGGTCGATGATATACTTATTACTGGACAAAAAAATAAAGAAGCAATTTATCCAAGATCTTGGTAAAGTATATAAGCTTGGTACAATCGTACATAGTCCTAGATCTTTTAATTTCAATGGAGTCAAAATCATGCAGTTTGATGACTATAAAATTAATGTCTCAGCTGATCAAAAGCTAAATGGACTGGAACCCCATTCAATATCAAGAAATCCTCGAAAACAACCTGATGAAGAAATGAACTCATTTGAAAACTTCGCTTTTAATTCGTTAAATGGTTCAATTGTCTATTTGGGTATGGTTGCATCTCCAGTGTCTGCTTTTACAGCAATTTTTACAACAGAAAAGGTCAAATCCATTGGTCCTTGATTTATCTATCCAATCTTCTATGCTTCGGAATTTAAAATCTTTTGGTTCTACAAGCACGTACCGGCGCCCGGAAGTTTCTGGAAATTTCAATTTATCAGTTGTTTTTTTTTCTGATGCAGGAAAACCAGCCGGATCGACAAATGCGCAACTTGGATGTATTGGTGGGTTGCTAATTGGCTCCTTAAATAGTAATTCAATTTTTCATACAATTTATTGGCATTCACATCTATCTCGGCGTCCTGTTAAATCTATTGCATCTGGTGAAATATTGGCTGCTGGTGAAGCCATCGAGGAAGGAAAAATTATTGCAGCAGCATACAGTACACTTCTAAATATCAATATTCCTCTTCATGTTGCTGTTGACTCGAAAGATCTATTCAGATCTCTATCTACTTTTCGTGTGTCTGAGGACAAATCTATTAGAGCGTATGTTCAATTAATTCGATATAATTTCGAAACGAACAAAATCAAGAAAATGCTATGGATACCTGGTCCAATTAATCCCTCCGACCCGCTCACAAAAAAGGACAGTCCTGTATCTGACATGCTCAAGCTCCTTTTATTTGATGGATCTATACCTATGGATATGAGTAATATTTTATCTCGGGATTCATCTCAGTCAACAGGATAAATTTAGTTCAATATTTCAAAGGGGAGGTGGTGTGAAAATTGACCAAATATTTTAATCTCTATCCCGGTGTCCTACGGTGATGCTGAATTGTGGAGCAATATTTTTATTGAGGCCCACAATTTATATTTATTATGAATCATCAAGGAATAATTTTATTTATTTTACACTGGCACTATTTTATGCTGAATTCAGTGTGAAATAATTTTTATAGACTACATGGAGAATATAACTGTACATTTTGACGGGGAAGCTGTTGGAAGGTTCCGTTTTTGAAAAAAATGGTCGCCTTATGGCAATATGGGGGAAAGGTTTGGGTGTTTTCCTCTTGAAAGATATATCCGATCTATCCCATTGTTTTCCAGACGACCGCAGTCAACTCAAAAAGGGTATACCGACACAGTAATGGGGAAGGAACTACGCTCCCTAAAATGCTACCCTCAGGCCAGCTATCAAGGAGGCGGCAATATGGGCAATTCTTAATATTGCTGCTAATTGTTTGCCTGTCCGGGGGGAAATTTGGGGTGTTTTTAATGCATGAAAAATATGGTCAGCTGTTCCCTAAGGGATGTCGTGATGGTAAAGGCTTACGATGTAAAGGGTTGGCGGGAAGTTGTCAAAACGCTAGAAAACTGATGGGAGGCCGGCCAACAGGCACGTGCATTGGACATTACTGCTGCTGCGGCATGACGCTGTGTTAAGATTTCTTTGACCTTTGCGTAGGTCTCCCTTGCCCTCGTAGCGACGTTGCGTGCGACGTCGGTTAGCAACGCGTGGGCGTCCGGGTGCCATCCCCCGAGGGTAGAGATAGGGACGGGCACTAGCCTACTTCCGGTGGAAGACGCGATAAAGGACTCGTATCTTCTGTGTTTCGCCGTTCTTGCCGCGTTAAGCGAGGTGAGTGGGTTGAATGTCCTCACTCTCCTGTTCGAGGGCGCTAGGGGGTTGACAAAGGTGACGTCGAAGAAGTTGTTCTGCCGTTCGTCCCATTGCGCGAATATCGGGTCTTGTGCGGTGGACCCCTTCTCGCGGCTCGATGACTGGATGTCGCGCGGCTTTCATGAGATCGCTTGCCAATAAACGAACCTGACAGTCGTGTCTTCGCGTCCTCTCGCCCCCGTGTAGCAGTGCAACAGATGGTCGCCGAAACAGTCGAGAGTTTCGGGGCAGTTCCGCTTGGGGCATGGTGTTTCCGGCGGGAAGAGCGGGACTTGGCAATAGTATTGGAACCATATTGAGAATTCTCTTGGTTCAATGCTAGTCTTAAGGCCGGAGATGGGGTGCAGTACACCCAATCTTTCGCGCCGGGGAGCCCCATGGAGGCACGGAAGGCCTGCCGTCTATTGTCGCCCACATCGATCTCCTCTTGCACCCGCTCGTGGATGGCGTCCGATAGTGTCTTCTGTGATGGTGTTTTGTTTGAGCAGAGGGCACTAAAGGGGATAATCCTGGACTGGGAGCAAGAGAGGGACCAAATCTGGTGCGCCTCGACGATGTCTCGGTACGTTGAGAGATCCGTAATTGCCGCTGGAGGAGGGCTGCACACAGCCTGTTGGACGCTGCGCTGGAGGCGAGGAAGGCTGCAGCTGCAATTGACTTCGCCGAAGTGAGTCCAATTCCCAGTGATGGCTTCTTGGCGGTGATCGGTTTCATGGGCAACTGCAGTTCTCGAAATATGTCGGGGTCGAGGACGCCCCCAGCCAGTGTGCGCACACAGTTCTCCATCATTGCATCGAATATTGCAGCGCCTTCCGCAGTGCAAGCTGGTGGCACCACCCGTAACAGGTATCCGAGCTTACAGACCCCGAAACAGTTGCGCAGGAGCTGGAACGCGATGTGCGTGTTCCCCAAGGCGATGATAGTGTCGAGGAACGGCTTCAGGGACTTCACATGGCCTGTGAAGTGCTGTTGGGTAAACCGGTTGGTGCCAACGGAGCGTTCAGGACAACTGTGCCCTCGCTGTACTCCTGTGTGAGTTCTCTTGGATAGAGGCGTTGCACTGACTCCAGTGGTGGAGTTGGCCACCAGATTCTGCATTTCGGCACTGCTAGGTGCAGACCCCGAGCTGTGGCCTCTGGCGATGACAAGATGTCCAGTGCCTTGCGGAGCTGGTCGTGTTTTGCGATGATGTACCCATCATCATGGTACCAGAGTTGAAACAGCAGGTTGCCGAGTTGCTGCTCTTCGTCATCCCCTGATTTCAATAACCGTTGGATTTTGAGGATAACGGGGTGCAGCGCAAGATCGAAAAGGAGCCCACCGAGATTGTCCCCTTGTTGCGTTCCTTGCACGCTCCGGATTATATGGCTGCCAAACCACAAGAAAGCGGGCTCATGTGCATAGCAGTATGCCACCCACGGGAACAGGTCGGGGAACTGGTGTTTGACTGCTGCCAGGAAAGCTGTCCGACTGCACAAATTGAATGCATTTTTGAGATCAACAGTCAGCAATGCGTATTCGGAGGTGTGCCCGAACTTCTGTACGACCCTTCGGACTCCATGGACGACGGTATCAGTGCCGGATCGGGTAGCAATGCCAACCTGCAGCGGTTGTAGGTATTTAGCTGCTCTCGCGGAGGCTCTTGTCATCAGGTACTACCAGTCAATCTGCGCAGCGTTTCTCCTACGGCTATTGGCCTGGGTGTCAGGTCTTTCTTGGCCAAAGGGGTTAGGGGCGCTCCAGCTATCCAAGGTGCAAGAGCGGCTGGGGCCTTGCCGGCTGCTAGGGTGTTCACCATTTAGACAAGGCTGCCAAAAATCCGGACGGGCCAGATGAAGACGGGCTCGCAGAAGTTCGACGAGGTGGCAAGGTTTGAGACCAGAACCCCCCGCAGAGGAACCTGGTTTAAACCCACGAACAGCATCGAGCACCTCCTTCTCCGTGAAGTCGCGGAAGGGCGAGATATTGTCTAGTGGGGTGTGGTGCGCTGCCTCGTCGTTGGGAGCTTGTTGCGGGTGCTTCGCGAGGAGTGCCTGGACGACCTCGGGGGTGGGTGGTAAGACGCCCAACGAGCCGAGCGCCTGTGCTGCCTTTCCATATGCCCCCTCCTTGGCCAGTTTAGTAGCTCTGCTGATATTTACCCGTTGCTGGTCGGAGATAGGCGGCGTAGCCGCAGCGCGTGGGGGAGACGTACTGACGGCCTGTTCCCACAAAGTCATGTATTGGCCGGAGGTCCATAGTTCTACCCGCTCTTTCATTGCTTCTGCGATCGATTGCGGGCGGCGTTCGAGAGAACAGGAGCTGGGGGGGACATGTCCGAAAACATCACTGCCGGAAACAGGAATACTTTGGCAAATGTCTGCACTCGCTGGGGTTGTCCAGATGTGCAGGCGGCAACTGCCTCCTCCATTGTCTTGGCATACAACTCGGCGAGTAGTCCCGGAATTTTGTTGGGATATGTGCCATGACGGGAGTGTGCG
This sequence comes from Kappaphycus alvarezii, assembly GCA_002205965.3. Taxonomy (NCBI): domain Eukaryota; phylum Rhodophyta; class Florideophyceae; order Gigartinales; family Solieriaceae; genus Kappaphycus; species Kappaphycus alvarezii. Next base: position 18,324 of record NADL03000790.1, read on the forward strand.
TTGTGAATATGTCTTGGATAGGTGGCAGTGGCTGTATCTCCGGTGTCGATGGTTGAGCGTCTGCCTCTGGTGGCAATGGTTGAGCGACTACCGCGGGTGCTGGTGATGAAAGAGCCGCGGGGACAGGGGCCTTTGGTGGGGGAATACAAGGTGTGGTACACCCAGTATTTGCCGGTGGGGCTGGGTCGTCTGGGACGGGACTGGGGAGGCTGTCGTCGGCGGTAATGGGCTGCGCAGTTGTGTCTTGTGTAGTGGTAGGTACCGCCTCGGCGCCGTATGGACTGTGCATCTTGGGCACTTTGAGTAGGAGAACTCGAAGAGGCCGTTTGCCGTCGGGCCGGAAACCTTAGAGCCTATGTACTGGTTGTGACAACCACAGTACCAGTAGCCCACCTGTGCGAGACAGCTCATCAACTTGCCGTGCTGATGCGCCTTTGGTTGTCCCATCTTGGACCCGACGCTGTGTGTAGTACGAAGGTGGGCCAGTAGACTGGCGACTGTTCGTATTCCCGGCCTCAGCGATGGGCACAGCGGGCAATACCCGGGCCTTGGTGGTAGCCTTGTCGAGTTGGTGCCTGACATCGGGCTTTCTGACAGCCATTTTCCGTCATCCCCTTCGATGGGCTTGTGTTCTAGGTGGCGCAAGTGCTCCATGATTACAGTATGTCCGAAAGTGGCCACGTGGAGGCTTAGTAAAAATTTCCGCCTCCCTGAGGTCTTAAACCAGTGCACCCTACTAAACGATTGGACTTATTACAGTGCTGTATGCCAAACCTCGGGACTCCGATCCTGTACGCCGGTATGCACCTCGCACCTCCTTTTTCAACAGTGTAATTGCACCAAACCTGGGTTCCAGGTGGCCACGTGTAGTTGATCAAAAAATTGACCGTTTCAATATTCGAACTTGCCGGTGGAGTTGGGCTCTTGGGAAGTGAGGATCGGCGGCGGGGGAGGAGAAGTGTTGGACGCCTACAGCGTAATCGCCTCTCGAGTAGCCAAAAAGAGGTGGAGATGCGAAAGCTGAAAGGTGGTGTGTTGGCGGAAGGCGGGTGTTGGGCGTTGAGCATCAAAGTGAGAGTAGCGTGATACTTACACCAGATGAACGCGGTGGAAGGAGAATGTCAGTGGGAAAACAAAGGAAATCGCCTTGCGAGGTCAGCTTGTTGAATGGCATCGCCAGCCTCGTGGCGGCTCCTCGCGGCCCGCGCAACGACGGGGGGACGAAGAGGGGGCGGGGAGGAAGGGAGGGAAGGGATGAATAAAGTTAAGTTATCTAAAGGCTGAGATCCTGCCTGTCCTCTCAACTAGTTTTTTCATGAATTAGCTTTCATGTTAGGGACAGCTGACCATATTTTTCAGGCATTATAAACACCCCAAATTTCCCCCGCTTTCATGTTACACTCAGAATTATCCATGACTCATTGAGTAGTAATAATGCGTCTGCAGTGCTTGAACGGTTGTTATTGCTTCCATGCATCTAGTCATGATTGAAAGTTCGTGCCTGTAAATTAGGTGACGAGTCATGCCAAGAGGTGGCAGATACAAACAGGGGGAAATTTGGGGTGTCTTTAATCCATGAAAAATGTGGTCAGCTGTTCCCTGAGGGATGTCGTGATGTGGGTAAAAGATGAAACCACACCGTGCAGCTACCTACTGTTACAACTATTTGTTCTCTTCAGTAAAAGATACCTTGCTGCTTGTTACCGTTACCACTGCTAACTTGCTATTACTCCATTGTCCTTTCTTCGTTATAATACTGTAAAATGAAAGCATCACCTTTATTGAGCAATACTAATAAGACCACTAGCGCCATAGGGCACTGGGCCTGGGTCTACACAGTAATGGTCAAACCGCATTCTCGGTCGAGACGGCAACGACTGGCACAGTTAGCAACGTTTTGGACTAGAAGGCAAACAAATTGAATGAGCAGGGAGTGTTTCTCAGCAGCAGCGGAAGTTCCGCGCTTGCTAGCGAGAAAGGGGAAAGGTTTGGGTGTTTTACTCTTGGAAGATATATCCGATCTATCCCATAGTTTTCCAGGCAACCACAATCGACTCAAAAAGGGTAAGTGCACAACCTGCTGCACGTCTTCATCAAACCCGAGCCCAATGAAACCATAGTCATCAAGTACCATTGGATGAAGGTTCATGTCGTAGCATTCGCATAAAGTATGATTCTGTCGGCGCTCCTCTGATTCTTTCCTAGAAACGTGTCCATGTAGGGGCAAGACCGCAATCCGGAGGAGTGCGGACTGATGAAATAGACATCGAAGACCTGAAGGCGGGCGGCGGACGCGGGGTCATTAATGAAAACATCGGGGCGTAGCTGGTTGGCTGAAGAGGCAGAACCGTAGATGTTGTCGAGTCGAGCCTGTCGCACGTCTCGGGCAGTGAGGAGGCCGGAAGTATATCAAAAGAAATATGCGGAGGATCTGGAAAGCGTTGCTCTCGGGAAACACGAGTACCATAGAGGAGAGAAGTGCGGCGGATGGACCAAGCCAGATCATCACGAAGCGCTTCGTGCCGGCGAACGCTACCAGGGCCAGTGCTGCACACCATTGCAGCCGTCAAGTCCAATGCGGCCTGCTTGATGGCTGGCCTGAAGGTAGCATTTTAGGAAGCGTAGTTCCTTCCCCATTACGCTGTAGGTATACCCTTTTTGAGTCGATTGCGGTTGTCTGGAAAACCATGGGATAGGTCGGAATATCTTCTAACAGTAAAACACCCAAACGTTTTCCCCATTGCATGATGACCATGAACATCGAAGATACTACCGAACCAATTTTGTGAAATATCTGTAGACCGAATAAGTCTCTACATAGATGAAGCTGTGTGTAGCACTTTGCAACACGCCCGCTAACTTCACTAATGCGGCTACTCCATATATGGTTTGATCTGTCGATGTAGTTGATAGGGGTAAATCGTCGGGAGAAGAGATATTCAGAATCAACCACCCCAAGAAGGAGGTGTTGCAAGCGACAAAAGTGCTACCGTGGTATAGTTGAACGAACGAAAAGGAGTGTATAGGGACGACAGTTGAATGGGCTACAAGCAAGTATGGAAGGGGCAGGGTCTACCACCTATGCTTAGTGACTAGGGTAAAATAAATGCTTCTTGGGTCTGAAGTTGACTCTCAACTTCCTAACTATTTGGGACTGAGCTTGAAGCTGTCTGCCAACTTGCTTGACCTCTCAAGGAGGAAGCACTTTACTCAGCTTATATAGACTTTTGGCTAACCCTAAAGTCCGAACAAAACTACAGAAGGTACCAGGAAATGCATACGAAACAATTTGTGTGGATGATATACTCTAAACAAAAGATACTTAAGAAACTAACAATCAATGAGGTCCTCTTATTTCCCATTCTCTAAATCAGATCCAAACAACTCCTCTAAAATATCCATGCTGTCCAAGCAGTCCCCACAAATATCTGCGAATGGCTCACAGCTCTCTATTCCCTCCTGGGAGATATCTAAACTACTAAAGATATCTCCATCCGGTTCCAGCGTCGGCACACTTGATCCATACTCTCCAGTCCAGGCCCCACCAGTACAACACTTTCCATGCCCCCATTTCCCTCATCCAACTCGTCCTCGTCCTCGTCATCCTCCTCATCCTCCTCTTCCTCCTCATCCTCATCCTCATCTTCATCTCCCGTCCTCGTCCTCATCTTCAACCTCATCCTCATCCTCATCCTCCTCTTCATCCTCATCCTCCCCGTCCTCCTCGTTATTAACCTCATAGACCAATCCAGGGGCTACCCACTCCTCAAAGGTCTCCCCAGCTCCCTCCTCGATGTCCCACTCCTGACCCTCAGGTACCTCCTCGGCCTCATCCTCGACGAAGAGCTTGCGGACGAATTCTATTATCTTCTTCTTAGTCTGCCGTCTCAGGTAGTCGTCTGCATCCGTCGGGCCATATACTGCGAGCGCAAGGCCGTTTAAGGGCGAGAGGGGCGGTTTTTAGTGATGGGGGCGGAGGGGCGAAGGTTGCTCATTTTGGTTGTAAATGATTGTAGACGGAGGATAGAGGGTGTTTTGGGTGTGTTGGGGAAGAGGAGTGATGAGTAAAATGATCAGGGACGTTTGAAACTTGGAATAAAAAGGTTTAAATAGGCTCCCGGGGCAGGTTCTATCGATTAGGAATAGGTAAAATAAATCTGCAAGGGATTTTGTAGTGGTGCATTTGCGCCCTTTTTCTCAAAAAAAACGAATTTGGAGGAGGAGGTAAGAAAAAAGGGAAAAAGAACTTGATTCGGGATCGATTCAGAGGGGTAGATACAGTATAAAAATATCTAGATAAAATGGAAGTAAATTTGGGAGGACCGCGGTAATGATAAGCGAGGTTCAGGGAGGACGAGGAAGGACCGGAACTATAAGCAAATTTGGACAAGGAGAGGTAGTACAGTAAACTATAGGCCTGTAGATGACGGCGACAAAAAAAATCTGCGCCTAACACCCCCCGGACTTAGGTCGAACGTCCCGTCTCGTTCTCAATGCTCTTGTTGTTCTTGTGGGAGTTCTATCCATTCATCAGGGAGAGTATAGGGTTCACTATAAGGATATGGTAGTAGCTCATTTCCAATATGATGAGAGAGTGTGTACCGTGCGATGACCGGCTCATCTCCTTGGTCAAGAGTTTCGTAGATTCGGCGTATGGTTTCATAGTGTTCTCTAATGAGCTCCTCCCGTTTCACTTCTCCAAACCTTCCAAATGTGAGGTAATAAACGTAGTATGCAAACTTTTCTGGCAACGGGTCCAGAAACGGGTATCTGAAGGAGAAAAAAACTCGCAACATAAGGACTGAGTCCTCACGAGTAAGGTGCGCCCCGTGAATGGTCTGGAAGCACATGCAAATACTAATTGCAAAAAAGGAAATTACTTCTGCTTCTCGTGGGTCCTCTGTCATTTCGCGAAGCCAACGTCTAATTGGTAGCCGTCCAATAATTAAGGATGCATAGTTTCCCCTGGGAGACTAGGCGGTGTTTGAGGCGATCTTCTTGGCGATCTTCCTCGCTGCTCCCGACGCCTTGCCCTCTTCGATGATCCGCCCCGATCACTTGATGGTCCAGCTCGTATCATCATCACGGCCTCGGGAGGATCCTGGTCTTCGGCTGAGGTGTGTTTCTGAGCGGAGCAACGTAAGGTTCCCATAGAGGATACGGGACCAGTCGATATTCCATATCAGGGGGCAAGCTGTAACCTCTCAGTCGCACATCTTGGTTGTTCTTAAGAAATACGTAAACCGGACGGATAATGTTCAGATATGTTTGCGACAAGTCTCCGATAGCTACCATTCCATACCTTCCTATAGAGTAATGATATATGACTTCCACAAACTCTGGACCTGCTTCCGTGAACCTTCCGTTTTGGAATGAGAATAGAATTCTGATCAATAGTCGGAAATCTTCTGAGGTAGCAATGGTCCGTTCAACGTACGAAAACATAGGCATATATTAATGTAGAAATGGACGATTACGTGGAGTTCGTAGTAGTCACGCGTAATCGAGATGATCCATTCCCAGGCCCTTTTTCCTCCCATAGGAATCATTCTATAGTTAAAGATGAGTATGCCCGTGGTTGCGCATAGTCCTGTGTGAGAAGGAATTCTTCAGGCCTCTGATGGTAAGGGACTAGACGACGTGCATGGATGGCCCTCCTTGATCTCTTCCCTGAGCTTGAACATAGCTTATAGTGCGGGTGTCTTTCCTCCGTGACGACGCAAGGATTCGAGTACTTTGTTTGGAAGGCCGGCCACTTCACAGCCTGCTGCATTGCTTTCCCATGTACTACAAGTACTTTAGAGCCGACTGAAAAGGTTTGGACTGGAGGCTCTTCATTCTTATTTCTTGTCTGTGTTAGCGCGCGGTGTGATCTCCAGCCTTCAGTGGCCAGTAGTTCGACTTCCTACTCTCTTCATCGATAATATTTGTTTCCATGTCTCTTGTAACATCTAGGAGCCTTCCGTACATTAGCTCGAATGGTGACCGTCCGCTTCTTCCTCTTCTTCGACGATAGCCGTATAACACTTTTGGTAAGGCATCTTCCCACTGGATTTCATTCTTCGACATAGTTTTCGATATTGCTCGTTTGATGGTTCCAACCATCCTCTCCGCTTTACCGTTTGACATAGGAGCGTATGCGAGAACTGTCTTCAGCTGAATCCCTTTTTCGTCCAAAAACGAAGCAGTGAAGTTGCAGTAAAACAAAGGGCGTTATCTGAGATGATCCTTTTTGGAAGACCAAACGGTTCAATTATTTCTTTTTCGATGAATCTCAGGACCACCTCAGCATTGGCCTCCTCAACTGCAACTGCTATTGGCCATCCAGTAAGATGTTCCACCCCTATAAGGAGTATTTGTTTCCGGAAGAGGTTTCCTTGAATGGGCCGGCAAAGTCAATTGAGAAGGTTTCAAAGAGAGCGGAAACTGGGAAGCTTAGGGTTGTCTTATACTTTCGTATCGGAGTGAATTTTTGACAGTTGTCACAGCTTTTCACGAAATTATAGACGTCCTTATGGATACTGGGCCACCAGAATCTCTCAGTTACGAATTTTTTGGTTGTTTCGAGATCCCAATGCCCTAGCTCATCATGGAAAGTCCTCAAGATCTTCATTCTTTCTTTCAAAGGGGCCACTAGTCGGGGACCGGCTTTAGTGTGCGGAAGAGTTTCCCATTCCACAATGTAAAGGCCTTTTGGTTCCTGCGTACCCAATTTCTGTGTTCGAGATCAACCTTTCTCATTTCTAGTCCATCAAGGAATTTAATAAGTCCGTGAATATAAGCTTCGTACTCGTTATCGATCGGCACTTGAACTTCGGCAACTCCGACGATGTCTTCGGAAGCTTTTTCATTTGGAATCAATGGATCCCTCAAGCGGGATAGGTAATCGGCAGGCTGATTATTGCGTCCGGGCCTATACACAATTTCAAACCGATATTCTGCGAAAATGTCGAGCCATCGGGCCAAGCGGTGATGTACATCTTTCTTTTGGAATGCTGTCTTAAGTGCCTGGTGATCAGTTATCAAGACAAATTTCTCGAGTGATAAAAGGTACGCGAAACTTTTTCAGTGCGAAGACGACAGCTAGCGCTTCTTTCTCGCAGACTGAGTATCTCTTTTCCGCATCATTCAGAGTGCGACTTGCGAATTGAACAGGGTGTAGTCTTCCGTTTTCATCTTTTTGGGACAAAATGGCACCCAAAGACCGTTCTGAGGCATCTGTCTCCACAACGAATGGTCTCTTGAAATCTGGATACATGAGCACTGGGGGACACATAGCTTATCTTTAAGCTCCTCAAATGCAGTCTGCATTTCCTTGTTCCAGTAAAATTTTCCGTTCTTCGTAGTGCTGGCATGTAACGGTGCTGCAGTTTTGGCGAAATCTTTGATAAATCTTCTGTAATATGAGGCCAGTCCTAAGAAGCTTCGAACCTCCGTCTTTGAAGCGGGCCTGGGTGCCAACTTGATTTTTTTCGTTTTCTCTGGATCCACTTTAATTCCCTCTTGATCGACGATATGACCGAGTAATTGGATAGACGTTTTCGCAAAGAAGCATTTGCTTAACTTAATTTTCAGGCTGTACGCATCTATTCTCTCCACCACAGTCTTGACATGCGATATGTGCTGATCCAAGGTTTTTGAGAATATCACACATCATCGATATAAACTCTTGCAAATGGAAGTCCTTTCAAAACCTCGTTCATCATTCTTTGGAATGTAGCTGGGGCATTCATGAGACCAAAAGGCATCACTTCGAACCTGAATGTACCGGCTTTGCTGGTAAAAGTTGTTATTTCCTTACATTTTTCATCTAATGGAATCTGCCAATAACCAGTGTAAAGATCAATTGAGGTGAAGTATCTCCCGTCCTTCAAGTCCTCGAGGATTTCTTCCATGTTTGGAATCGGAAATCGATCGGGTATCATTCTCTGGTTCAGCTGTCGGTAATCGACGCAAAAGCGAAGTTTTCCATCTTTCTTTGGTGCTATCACAACTGGAAATGACCATGGGGATGAAACTGGCCGAATAATATCATTTTCCAGCATACTTGTAACATTCTCTGAGATAAATTGGTCATATTTTGGCGGTTGACGTCTAGGCCTGTGGTAAATTGGTTGAGTATCGGTAAGTTCAAATGAGTGAGTGACCGGTACACTTGCTTGTCTTAAATCTGATACACTCCATGCAATTACTTCGGAAGATGCTAACATGTCGGATATTTTCAGTGAGGCGGCGGCGGGAAGGTGCTGCACTTTTCCTTGGATTTCTGCCATTTGGCGCCCTTTTTCTTCTTGATTCTCAACCTCAATATTTTGAAGGACCTTTTCCGGCGTGCTCACATCTTCAGATATGGAATCCGATATATTCCTGTTTTCCTTGCAATTGTAATCTTCTTTCATGCTCCGAATTCCGTCCTTTGATTCGATATTATCGCAAAAAGAAACACATTCAGGTGTCACTACCCTAGAATTCCAGTCTTCATCTGTTTCAAACCCAGAATCATAATCATCCCATGCCATGTTCAGTATCCCCCGAGCGTACCCTTCTCACTTCCGAAAGTGTTAGTTGGTTCGAAATCTTCGCTGTCATAGCTAGAAGTGAAATCTTCACTGTCCGTTTCTTTCAAATCTACCGGATGTGTGCTTTTGTCGAAATCCAGGGCATCTTCACGGTTCTGCCGTCAACATTAACTGAAACGATTTGGTTGCCCAAGTCAATGCAGGTCCCTAGTCTTTCCATGGTAGGGCAGCCAATGATTGCATCGAAAGGGAGATCAGGCATGACAAGAAAGTCTAAATCAACTTTAGAGTCCCCAAAGAACACGGAAACCTTGTCAACAGTGCCCATGCATTTTGATACGGTTCCATCCGCCACAGTTATCTTCGAGTAGTTGGAATAATTTCAAGACCTAGATCTGTCACCAAAGTTTCTGAAATAAGGTTTGGAACAGCGCCCGAATCGAAAAGAGCTTGGGTTTGCATTCCCAATACTTTGACTGGTACTAGTTTAAGACGTCTTGGTGCTGTCGAGGCCGATTGAAGAAACAGTTTCTTACCTTAGCGGACTTATTAGACCTGATAATTTTTTGAGTTCTTTCTCGCGTCTCTGCGTCGCCCCTCAAAAGTTGACCAAACGTTATCCCAGTTGGGCTGACGCAAGCTCAGCCACCAAATTGTACTTCTTCACATATTCTAGTACGTCCTTTGGGATATCTTAAATTTCTTACTCTTTTTCGTCTTCTTGGCCGGAGTGACTCCAACTCCTGGAACAACTTGATCAGACCTCTTGGTTCGAGGAGGTACAGGTGCTGGGATATGTTCCAGCATTCCATAATCTAGCCTAGGTTTCTTCGATAAAATGTTCCCTTCCCCATCCCTTTTTGTCACATTGACTTGACTGATTTCTTCAGCGATGGATACGTTACCGGCATCCGTCAACTTGTGATCCTTTCTGTTTTGTAAGATTTTCATCTCTGGTCCTGACTCGCTCCTTGCGTCCGATAAATTTGCTTTTCTGTTGTCTTTAGACCAGCAGTTACTTTCATGATGCCCATATCGACCGCACTTTCCACAACGAGTGTTTCTATGTGGATTATCAGGACACCTATTTGCAAAGTGTCCAGGCTTGTGACAGTAGGAACAGACTTCTGCGGCCTTGGGGGCCCCAGACTGGTTCTTCTTAATGGTAAGAGTAAGGCTTTCCAACTGCGAGGTTATCATGTCAAGTCGATTATCGAATCGGGTTTCCAACCTTTCTTCCAAGTTTTTGACATCGCTCCTGACTGATTCCAATGCTGCTGCGCTAGTCGCTGGCCTTTGATAATTCTTTTCAGGATGTACGATCGGCATAGATGTACGGGTTTCCGTCGGCATTTCACTTAGTGACTGAAACGTCTCCGAATTTTTGACAAATTCTACTATGGTACCCTTCAGTTCATTAAAAGTGTGAGGGCCCTTGATGAGAGGAAATCGGAGAGCCGCTTATCCCCCATCGCCGCCTTACGCAGCATTCCGTACTTGGCTTGGGCGTTGAACCCAGCCTTTTCATAGAGATCACACAAGTATACCAATGAGCTTAACAAATCGTCGAAGTTGAGCCGGGCCTCTATGGCGGTACGAATCATCTCATCTGGTTCTACCTCCTTAGCATATTCTTTCACAAGCCACTCACATACCTCACCGAAGTTACGCCCATTCCCGTTAAGAGACCACCCGTTGATAAACTTGGCCTTATATTTGTGCTTTGCGTCACCATGAAGATAGGCGAAGATACTTTCGGCCTTCTCTTCATCGCTCTTCTCACGCATCACAACGTTGACATATGTATAGAGAAACTCTCAACGTCTTCATTCTTGCCCCCTGTGAACGTTATACGAGCAGCGTTGAGATCCATGATTACAGAAAAGAAATCCCCTCGAATGGTTCCCTAAGACTGCTCAACTCGAATACCTCGGGTGCAACCCCCTCCACAAGAGTACCAAATGATAGGGGTAAATCGTCGGGAGAAGAGATATTCAGAATCAACCACCCCAAGAAGGAGGTGTTGCAAGCGACAAAAGTGCTACCGTGGTATAGTTGAACGAACGAAAAGGAGTGTATAGGGACGACAGTTGAATGGGCTACAAGCAAGTATGGAAGGGGCAGGGTCTACCACCTATGCTTAGTGACTAGGGTAAAATAAATGCTTCTTGGGTCTGAAGTTGACTCTCAACTTCCTAACTATTTGGGACTGAGCTTGAAGCTGTCTGCCAACTTGCTTGACCTCTCCATGAGGAAGCGGTTTTACTCAGCTTATATAGACTTTTGGCTAACCCTAAAGTCCGAACAAAACTACAGAAGGTACCAGGAAATGCATACAAACAATTTGTGTGGATGATATACTCTAAACAAAAGATACTTAAGAAACTAACAATCAATGAGGTCCTCTTATTTCCCATTCTCTAAATCAGATCCAAACAACTCCTCTAAAATATCCATGCTGTCCAAGCAGTCCCCACAAATATCTGCGAATGGCTCACAGCTCTCTATTCCCTCCTGGGAGATATCTAAACTACTAAAGATATCTCCATCCGGTTCCAGCGTCGGCACCACTTGATCCATACTCTCCAGTCCAGGCCCCACCAGTACAACACTTTCCATGCCCCCATTTCCCTCATCCAACTCGTCCTCGTCCTCGTCATCCTCCTCTTCCTCCTCTTCCTCCTCATCCTCATCCTCATTTCATCCTCCTCCTCGTCCTCATCTTCAACCTCATCCTCATCCTCATCCTCCTCTTCATCCTCATCCTCCCCGTCCTCCTCGTTATTAACCTCATAGACCAATCCAGGGGCTACCCACTCCTCAAAGGTCTCCCCAGCTCCCTCCTCGATGTCCCACTCCTGACCCTCAGGTACCTCCTCGGCCTCATCCTCGACGAAGAGCTTGCGGACGAATTCTATTATCTTCTTCTTAGTCTGCCGTCTCAGGTAGTCGTCTGCATCCGTCGGGCCATATACTGCGAGCGCAAGGCCGTTTAAGGGGCGAGAGGGGCGGTTTTTAGTGATGGGGGCGGAGGGGCGAAGGTTGCTCATTTTGGTTGTAAATGATTGTAGACGGAGGATAGAGGGTGTTTTGGGTGTGTTGGGGAAGAGGAGTGATGAGTAAAATGATCAGGGACGTTTGAAACTTGGAATAAAAAGGTTTAAATAGGCTCCCGGGGCAGGTTCTATCGATTAGGAATAGGTAAAATAAATCTGCAAGGGATTTTGTAGTAGTGCATTTGCGCCCTTTTTCTCAAAAAAAACGAATTTGGAGGAGGAGGTAAGAAAAAGGGAAAAAGAACTTGATTCGGGATCGATTCAGAGGGGTAGATACAGTATAAAAATATCTAGATAAAATGGAAGTAAATTTGGGGAGGACCGCGGTAATGATAAGCGAGGTTCAGGGAGGACGAGGAAGGACCGGAACTATAAGCAAATTTGGACAAGGAGAGGTAGTACAGTAAACTATAGGCCTGTAGATGACGGCGACAAAAAATCTGCGCCTAACACCCTGCAAGATACTTTCCCACAATTCCGTGAGAGTCCTGGGATCCTCAATCGGCACCCCTCAAAGCTGCCAGTCTTTTTCTTGCCTTCCGCGTACATGCCATTTCCGAGGTTTGGTCGCGCATCTCCGGATTGAATGACCCTCAACTGGGCTACCAACTACTGAGACCACTGTGCCAGTTCCTGCCGCCTGATTTATTTTCTTCGCTGCACCCCGCCGCATCTCACTCTTTCCGGAGCCCAAACCTTTGACTCTGGAATGCGAAGGGTGTTCGAAGACATGCACCGTCGCCTCCCAGACAGTGCTTGGCTCACCGCCCAGCTTCAACTCCGTATGGGAGGGCTCGGACTGCCCTAACCGAAACCATCGCAGAGGCATGCTACGCTGGCTCTGTTCTCTCCTCTCTACCACTTCTTCGCCTCCTCCTCGGTGATTGCTTCGACGTCTCGCCTTTGATCTCAACGTCTCTCACCTCTATCCGGGCCAAATACAGCCTCCCTGACAGTTTCTCGCCCCCTCACCGTCCTTGCTGGCCTCCGCGCCTCTTCTTCCCCGGCCTGTCTGACTTCCAGACAACCGCTACTGCTGAGATCTCACAGGCGCTTCGCGCCAAACTTCTCTCTTCCGTCGACCACTCCTCCCCCGAAGGCTCCCGGCTACTCCGCCGCCTAGCTTCCGCCGCTTCTTCCACACCTCCCGTCCCTTTCACAACCTCCCGCAGAGCCATCTCGGTACCCGGGCGGCTCCTGAAGTCTGGCGAACCATTGTTTGCCTTCGTCTTGGTGTTCCCATCTTCTCTGGCACACAACCCTGCACCTATTGCGCCGCCGCCCACTTCCGCACTGTCCCCACCTTGGATTCCTACGGACACCACGCCTCTGCCTGTCCCTGCGCCGATGGCTCCATTCGGCGCGCACAATTGTGTTCGCGACCGCCTCATTTCCGAGATAACACGCTTATCAATTGGAATTAAGGGAAAACGTTTGGGTGTTTTACTGTTGGAAGATATTTCCGACCTATCCCATGGTTTTCCAGACAACCGCAATTGGAATTCGCCCTGTCCGGGAATGGACCTTCCGCAAGACTTTCCCGACCCTCCACTCCGCCGCCGCCTCGACATGTACATCGATGATGACCAGTTCTCCCCGTGCCGCAGGGCTACGACGTCACTATCATCAGCCCACTCCGCCCCATACGCCCAACAGCGGATCCACACGCCCCTCGCTGCCCTTACTGCATCTGAGCGCGCGAAATCCCTCCGCTATGGCCACCTCTGCGCCGAACTACGTGTCGACTTCCACCCGATGGCTTTCGATATATACGGGTCTGCCGGTCCCGGTGCCGAACAAGGTCTGTCCAAAATTGCTGAGTACATCGCTCTACGGAAAGGCAGTAGCCCCGCCTTCGAGCGCGATCGCTTGTTCACGATTATCAGCTCGCTCATACAACAACTAACTTCTGTCGCGATCAACCGACGACAACTCAACCGCTCCTGGCTCAGATAGATTTTTCCCCTTTCAGGGCCGCTAGGCCCCCTTTCCTGATTGGTAAAGTCTTCTTCTTTTCTTCTTGAGTACCTGTGGCTAAGCCAGAACTATCTATTCTAAACTGATCTTTAGATACAGTCTGGTGCATATGCGCATGGGCGCATGTTGCGATTCAGAAACGCCACGTGAGTTTGTACAACCCATAAAGATTTACCACCACGTGAGGACGCTATCTAAAGGCCCTTGGGGGCCTTGAATTGTCAGATCAAAAAACAATCCGAAATTGCCAACCTGAAAAATTATTCGGCTCTAGTTGTTCAGGTTGGACAGTCAAGACGATCTTCAGCGTCAAACTTGACACTCTCGATAACAGCCTCCTGTTCGACCTGGTTCTGCACCCCCTCGTACTCAAAATTCAGCACCTCCTAGCCTCTAGGGACGAAGAAGAGGGGAACGTGGGAAACTCTTGCTCTAACTGTGGTACCATGACAATGGATACATCATCGGACGCCACGACCACCTCCTCAAAGCACTTGACATCCACTCTGCTATCTACTGCGCGTAGTCCCGACGTCGTCCACCGAGGGCGCTGCCATGTTTGACGATATGATATAGCGCTGCGTCCGCACACTAGCGGGGGGGGTTTTGGATTCAGAGGTCTTCCGTGAACTTCAACTCCCAGTGAAACCACTGGATGCGAAGCGGCCCTCCCTTGGGGTCGGATTCACTTCAGCCAAAAACATCGCCGCGGCCGCCTTCCTCGCCTCCAGCGTGGCCGCCAACAGGTTGTGCAAAGTTGTTCTGCCCGCCCTATCAGGAGCCTCGCCACCTACAACGAACGCTTTGGACGCCCACCGGAATTGGTCTCTTTCCTGTCTGCAGTCAAGGACTCTACCTTTTAGTGCCTTTTGCTCAAGCAATACACCATCGCAAAAGAAACTAACAGACGCAATCCATGCAGCTGTGCAGGAAAGCATCTCCCCCGGTGATCAAAGAAGGCAGGCATTCCGCGCCTCCATGGCCCTCCGGGCGCCAAGGAATGGCTGTATTGCGCTCCGTGCCCCGGCCTCAAGACGAGTATTGACCCCGCGAATTCGCGGTGTGGTTCCAATACTTCTGCCAAGTCCCGCTGTTCCCTTCGGACGTGCCGTGCCCAAGACGTAACTGCCCCGAAACCCTCGACTCCTTCGGGGATCACCTCCTTCACTGCAACATAGTGCGCACAGGACTCGACGGCATGACAATCAAGTGACCTCTTTGCGCAAGACTTGCAGAAAGCGGCACGTCACCCCGCCGTCGAACCGCGGGACGGCGTTCATCGCACGAGGCCAGACATCCGGGCGATGGGAAGCAGTGGAGGTACGGACTTCTTTGACGTGACGTTTGTCAACCCGCTGGCGCCTTCCCACAGGAGAGCCCAAACGTTTAATCCGCTCACCACTCTCAATGCGGCCGCCTCGCGAAGCATAGGAGATATGATTCTTTTATTGCAACCTCCGTGAGAAGTAGGCTCGTGCCTATTCCCATATCTACTCTCGGAGGTGGCACCCGGACGCATATAGGGTGTTAACCGACGTCGCGCGGAACGTGGCCGTTAGGGCGATGGAGGCATATGGTAAGGTCCGTGCGGTACTCACTCAGAGACACGCTGCCGCGGCCGTAATGTCCAACGCAGCCTGTCTGCTGGGGGGCCTTGAGCCAGCTTTTTAGAGTAATTTAAGAGGTATTACTCGGCACCCTGTAGGATATTCCGGGCCACAACCTACCATATTTTTCAAATATTAAATCACCCCACATTTACCACCTTGACATCCTTTCCTCGCTCGATGCAACAACCTGAGGATTTCATATTTCGCTGTCTAAATGTAAGATTTGGTGGCCTACTGTACGGCCGAGGCAGTGCAACGTCTTTACCCGATGGGACTCAAGCAGGAAAAAGGTGCAGGTACAGCTGTCCTCAACGCCCCTGTCGCTCCGCACAGTTTAGTCGCAATTTTTCAACTCTCATGTACATTCCCTCGAAGCATTCCTCAACGCCGTCGTCGATATTGAGGATACGCGAGTGGCATTTC
Source organism: Kappaphycus alvarezii (assembly GCA_002205965.3). Classification (NCBI taxonomy): domain Eukaryota; phylum Rhodophyta; class Florideophyceae; order Gigartinales; family Solieriaceae; genus Kappaphycus; species Kappaphycus alvarezii. The sequence continues at coordinate 33,909 of NADL03000790.1, forward strand.
AGCTCCCGCGCAATTGTTTCGGGATCTGTATGATCGGGAATTTATTGCGCGTAGTACCGCCATCGTGCACCTCACACGGCTATGCAATATTCGACGGAAATGATGGAACGTAGCACCCGAACGTTGGCTGGAGGAGCCCTCGATTCTAAAAATTTTCGGGAACTACAACTACCTGTCAAATCCAAGAAAAAACCGTCCCTTGGACTAGAATTCACGTCCGCGAAAGATATCGCAGTTGCTGCGTTTCTGGCCTCCAGTTCAGCCTCCAACTGGCTGTTTGAAAAGGTTTTGCCAGCCTCCATTAGGAGTCTCACAACATATGAAGACGCCCTCGAGGCTCACCGGCTTTGGTCTCAATCCTGCTTACAGTCAAGAATTCTTCCGTTCAGTGCCTTTTGCTCAAACAAAACACTTTCGCAAAAGACACTCATGGAAGCAGTTCACGAGGCTGTGCAAGACGATATACCTCCCGGACAAGTAAGGAGGCAGTCTTTTCGTGCTTCGATGGCGCTATCTGGGGCGAAGGAATGGGCGTACTGTTCCCTGTGCCCGGGTCTGAAGACTAGTATCGACGCCCGCGAATTCTTGACATGGCTTCAATATTACTCTAAAGGTCCGCTTTTCGGTCCGACCAAACCGTACCCGAGGAGAAACTGTCTGGAAACACTTGACTGCTTCGGGATCATCTCCTGCATTTTGCTCACGGAGGCTGATAGGGGTAAATCGTCGGGAATGAGATACTGAGAACCAACTACCCAAGAAGGAGGTGTTGCAAGCGACAAAAGTGCTACCGTGGTATAGTTGAACGAACAAAAAGGAATGTATATGGAAGAGAGTTGAGAGGACTACAAGCAGTATGAAAGGGGCAGGGCCTACCACTGATGCTCTGTGAGCAGCGTAGGAAAAAGGTTTCTTGGGTCTGAAGTTGACTCTAAACTCCTACTACTTAGGACTTGGCTTGACGTTGTCTGCAAACTTGCTTGATCTCCACAACAAGAAGCAGTTTACTAAGCTTATATAGACTTTTTGGGTATCCTAAAGTCTCAAAGAAACATAATAAGAGCCATAAAATGCATCAAATGGAGTCGTGTGAACGACAAAGACTAACAGCAGATAATATCAGGATAATATCTAGATTCTTTCCTTAATATCTTAGTTCTCTATATAATAGCCAAACAGTTCCCCCAAAATATCCATTACACCCAGGCAGTCCACACAAATATCCGCGAACGGCTTAGAATTCTCCATTGCCTCCTGCGAAATATCTAGACCACTGAGGACGTCCCCATCTGGTTCCAGAGTCGGGACCACCTGGTCCATATTTTCTGGCCCCTTCCCCACTAATCCAGAACTTTCCATGTCTCCCTCCCCTCATCCTCCTCATCCTCCTCTTCTCTCCTCTCTTCATTCTCGTCAGAAGAGTCAGGATCGCAATTACTCCCTCAGTCCTCCCCTCCTTTCTCCATGGGAGCCCCGCCACCCGTTATACACTAGTGGTTCCCACGGATCCACTCAGTCCTCCTCTTCATCCTCCTCATCCTACTCTTCTTCTATCTCCTCTTCTCCCTCCTCCTCCTCTGCCTCTTCTGCCTGCTCGAAGCAGTTACGGCGGACCCACTCCGAACGCGCTCCCGGTCCAACCTACTACAGTAATCATCGTAGTCGGTTGGACCATTTGCCATCAGGGCCAAAGCGTTGAGTGGACGACGGCCTCGGGATGACTTGGTGATGGTGAGGAAGGGCGGAGGTTGGTCATGTTAAGGGCTAAAAGAAGGGGTGAGCCGATGAGGTAGTTGATGGCGGAGGGTGCCTCAACGACGTCGACTTCGAAGTTTAAATACTGCGACGTCTTCGAAAAGTATGTCGACCTTGGACGTGTACAGAGATGACATCTATTAATGACACTGTGTCTTAAAATAAAAAATCAACTCATGAATTTGCCACAATCATCCAAATTAAAAATATCTTGCAAATTGAGAAACTGTAAAAATATCTTCCAAATCCCGAAACTGTATCCAAATTTGGTCCTCTTCTAGATTTTTTTCGTGTGCAAATTTTGCGCACATTAGAGGCCACAGAATTCGAAGACATGACCGCCAAGTTCACTTGCTTGCCCAGGACCTACAGAAAGCTGCTAGTCACCCCGCCATCGAGCCGAGGGATGGCCTTCATCGTACAAGGCCGGAAATCAGGCAATGGGAAGTACTGGAGGCACGGATTTCTTCGATGTCCTTTTGTCAACTCACTGGCGCCATCCAACAGGAGAGTGGGCACCTTTAATCCGCTCACATCCCTCAACGCGGCAAAGGCTGCAAACTATAGAAAACATGAATCTTTCATCGCGACGGCAGCCCGAAGCAGGCTCATGCTTATCCATATACCAATCATCGTGGGCTGGTACCCAGGGACCTACGCAGTGCCAACGGACGAGGCGCGGAACTTGGCTGTTAGGGAAATGGAGACCTACGGGACAGTTGGAGCGGTTTTAACCCAGAGGCATGCTGCGGCAGCAGTGATGTCAAGTGCATCATGCCTGCTGACAGGCTTGAGCCAGCCATCTAGGCACACCAGTAAATTACCTATTATCCTGAACACGTCAAGCATACACCGAGGGATAGCCGAACCGCATTTTTCAAACATTAATGAACCAAATCGAAACTTTACATAAGTCTAGTCCTAATTTCATGTTACAGAGCTAGCCTATTCGTACTCTACTGCCATTTCGAGGGTACTGTTCTCTGAGCTCTTAGCCAGCAATATCGGCGAATACTGCAGCGGCACTCGTTTTACTAATATCATAAAGTGCTTCTCATGATTCCCTGGATATGCTTATTGTATTTCTATTGTCAGCAAAAATTATGATCTGGATTAATGCCTACCGATAAAAATACTGCAATGATGTTGCCGAGCCTAATTATGTCTACGAAAATTATTGAAGGGCTACTGGATTCTTGTTAAAGGGTTTACTCCGACCTGTACAGTACAGTACAAGTTTGGTAGAAACATTTCTACATCCGTTGGAGCATCTAACTGTCTCCATCGACCATCTGTTCTAAACTGGTTGTCAGCCGCTATTTTTACTTGAACCAACTCAGTACTTACTTGGTCAATCTTTCTTGAACTAACACAGAAAATTATTTTTTATTCAAGTTAGAACTATTCATTCTTATAAATATTTATTTCAACATTTAAAAATCCGAGCCAGTCTAGTAACCTGACTAATTCACGTCCACCCGTTCGCATTATCGAACTGAAATTGTAACGGCAAAATGGCGAACTCACGGTAAGATTTAAACCCATTCTGAAAATAACTGGAAATATTTTGGAATCGAATAGTCGCGAATAATTTTTTGTCAGGTTTTCTGACAAATTTCTACATTATCCTAATGCTATCATAAATCAATGTGTTCTTTTCACGCACATTATTTTCGACCAGTTGCATATCTGCCTCTCAAGAATTAGTTTCAAAACTGAGCAAAAGGTATTCAGTTCTTCTGAATACCTTTTTGGTCGATTGTTCGACAAGTTTGGTCCAAATCGGGCAGAAATTGAGACAGTAATAACAATGCGAAACGAGTGATAGGTCTAACTTGCTGAGGACGATAATTTTTGGACCAACTATCCTAGAACGAAGATGTCATAAGCGAAAAGAGTGCTACCTAAGTATGGTTCCGGTACGAGAAGAAATGAATAAGGACCTGGGTCAAGGGTCTTCAAGTAAGGATGAAAGGGTGCGGTTTTACCACTTATGGTCTGAAATACTTCCGAAAACACTTGACGTTTTTTACCAGGTTGTTAGACATCTCTTAGAGGAAGTATTTTCTAAGCCATGTATACTTAATGACCAACAATAAAACTCTCAAAGAAACATACTAAATACCATAGAATGCATTCAAAGGAAAAATGACTCCAGAAAGACTGGCAGTAGATGTAATAAGAATAAATACTAGTTCAGATCCTGATAATCTTCGTCCTCGAGATCAGATCCAAAAATTCCCTCCAAAAAATCCATACCCCATTACAGTCAGGATGCACATTGTCGAAATGTTTAGAATATTAGATAGGCTCTTCGGACACATAAAGACCTTATAATCCTTCCCAATGGTGGTGCAATAACAGAGATTTAGCTTACTAGTGCCACTGATATGTTCGAAGCGAACTTGATTTGTTGAGTAGGAGAACATGGCTTGGTTTGAAACGAAGTTGTAGTTTAGCAACTCAATAGTACATGCTATCGCTTGTAGCTTCGAGCGATAAGCTTGGCTGATTGAACCGATAAAGAAACCAAATGAATAGGAAACCATCCAACAGATTAAAATGAATGGCGATAGCTACTGCAGGGTTCATTTGCCCAAGTTGCAAAACAGTGCAAGTACGAGTAGTTGCAATTTAAGGGGGATATCTCAGAGTAGAATTTGCTGCCAATTTAATCTATATTTTGTCGTTAACAGTAGTTATAAATGCCAGTTAGCTAGTTTAAGGTTAGAATTGCCTTTTTATCTAGTAAATTAGTTAAAATAAAGGATATTATGTAAATCGATAGGTGAGCAGTACAGCTCGCTGAAAAGTAAGCTCCCTCTTGTAATGATGAGCCGCGTGGACCAGGCTGTAGAAATATTAATTAAAGTTTACAGTGCCCCTACAGTGCTAGTACCAGATCATTCACGCGATGCGATCATAAAGAACAGTGGTCATCATAACGAAACAATGAGTACCGAATAAATACGAAAAGCAAATATTTTCCAAAACCATCCATGGAGATTCGTTCGAAAGTACACATCGTAGAGTGTTCGTGGGATCAATATGATAGCGGTAAAACGGCGGAAAAGAGGTAACCAACGCTCATATGTCAGAGAGAAAGCATTGCAGGGGACAAAAGCACTAACGTAGTATAGTTAAGGATCAAAAAGTGGTACAAGGGATGAGGGACCAAGGTTCTACAAGTTTACTCAAATGAGCAGGCTCTTCCACCTATCGTCGCTAAGAAAAAGTAGCAAGACGGTCACTGGGTCTGAAGTTGACTTTCACTTCCTACTACTCGGGACTTGGCTTGAAGTTGCCTGCCAACTTGCTTGACCTCTACAAGTGGAAGCAGTTTACACAGCTTATATAAACTTTTTGGCTAAACTTAAATTCTCAAACAAACATATTGAGAACCATAAAATACAATAAAGAAAATCTTGTGAACGAGAGAGACTAGTAGAAGATATTTCCTCAAGGTAAATATCTAGGTGCCATACAATGCCCGCTACCCATCGGCCAAGGGTGTGAATTAGTGTAGCCATTATATAAGACCTTTCAGAGTCATTTTAGTTTCATCCAGAACCTGACGTGTACAGACATCAATTAATGACAGCGCATCATAAAATAAAGTGTAAACCAATGAATTTGCCAAACTCATACAAATATTAATACCTCACAATTTCAGATACTGTAAAAATATCTTACATAATGACATACCCTTCCTGATAGCAGTCAGATACCAGCTCCCCGATCTGTTTCCGTGGGTTGCATACTGCAACGCACAAAAGCCCGCTTTCTTGCGGTTTGGTCGGCATATAATCGGGAGCCTGCAAGGAACGCAGTAAGGGAACAACCTTGGTGAGTTCCTTTTCGATCTTGCGCTGCACGTCTTGATTCTCAAAATCCAACGGTTGTTGAAATCAGGGCATAGCAAAGAGCAGAAACTCGGCAACCTGCTGATTCAACTCAAATACCATGCTGATGGGTACATCATTGCAAGACACGACCAGCTCCGCGAGGCACTGGACATGTTGTCATCTTCAGAGGCCACAGCTCTGAAGTATGCATCTAGCAGTGCCGACATGGCGAGTCTGGTGGCCAACTTCACGATAGGAGTCAATGAAACGCCTTTATCCAAGAGAGCTCGCACAAATTCAGCGAGGTATAACGGTGCTGAATGCACCGTTTGCACCAATGGTTTCACCAAGCAGCACTTCACTGGATATGTGAGGTCCCTAAAGCCGTTCCTTGACACTAGCGCCTTGGAGAACAAAAAATCGCGTTCTAGCTCCTGCACAACTTTTTTGGGGTCCGCTTGCTCGGATACGTGTTACAAGTGGTGCCACTAGCTTGCACTGCGGAAGGCGCTGCAATGTTTGATGCGATGATGCAGAACTTTGTGTGGAAACTGGCCGAGGGCGTCCTCGACCCCGGAATATTCCGAGAACTTCAGGTTTGTGTGAAGCTAACTAGCGCCAAGAAGCCATCAATGGTAATTGGATTCACCTATGCGAAGTAAATGCACCTGCAGCCTTCCTCGCCTCCAAGGCAGCGTCTGACAGGCTCTGCATAGCCCTTCTTTCAGCGACAATTACGGATCTCGCAACTTACCTAGATATCGTAGAGGGGCACCAAATTTGGTCCCTCTCTTGCTTTCGATCCAGAATTCTCCCATCAGTGCCCTCTGATCAAACAAAAAACATCACAGAAGACACTATCAGACGACATCTAAGAGCAGGTGCAGTAAAAATCGATGTTGGCGATAACGAAGGCAGGCCTTCCGTGCCACTATGGGTCTCCCCAGCGCGAAAGATTGGGTTTGCTGCACCCCGTCTCCGGGCCTTAAGGCAAATATTGAAACAGGAGAATTCTCGATATGGTTCCAATACTACTGCCATGTCCACTTTATCCTTCGGAAACACTATGCCCCAAGCGGAACCGCCCCCAAACTCTGGCTTTTTTCGGCGGCCATCTTCTGCATTGCCTCCACAGGGTGCAGAAAAGCAAAGATGAGACCGTCAGGTCAGTTTATTAGCGAGCGATCTCGGGAAAGCTGCACGACATCCAGTCATTAGCTGCGGGAAGGCTCCACCACAAAAGGCCTGATATTCGGGCAATGGGATGCACTGGCGGAACAGACTTCTTCGATGTCACCTTCGTCAACCTCCTGGCGCCCTCAAACTGGAGAATAAGGACATGAAACCTTCTTACTTCGCTCAACGCAGCAAGAACGGCGAAAAACAGATTATACAAGTCCTTCGTCGCGTCTTCTGCAGAGTTAGGGTGGTCCTCATCCCATCTCTACTTTCCGAGGATAGCAATCGGACGATCACGCGTTGCTAACCAACGTCACACGCAACGTCGCTACGAGGGTCAGAGACTTACGCAAAGGGCAAACAAGTCTTAAAACAGCGTCTTGCCGCAGTGGCAGCGATGTCCAATGCGGCGTGCCTGTCGGTTGGCCTCTACACAGTTTTCTAGCGTCTTGGAAGCTTCCCGCCAATCCTTTACAGTGTAAGATTTTAACAATATCACGACACCCCTGATGGACAAGCTGACCTCATTTTTAATGGATTCAAATCCCCCAAATGTCCCCCAACAATTCAGATAATGTATCCGACACAAGTCTTCTCATACATTTTTTAGATCCAACTTTACTGCACATCACAATGGACCTGGTGGTACACGCTTGTTTCTGAAACATTGTCCTGCCGACCTGGGAAGCCTGCAAACTCTTAGTTGAAGCTGAGTGTGTTCCCAGGATATTGTTATCAGAGGTCATGACAAGCTTACCGAGCTCCGCCAGAAAAAAAAGTGTGGCGGCTTATTCTCGGAGTTCAGGGATTCGGTTATCAATATTGCTGGTATAAGTGAGTCGGCAAAATTGACACGGTTCTGTGAAGGTCTCAACCACATATTCTGCTAGAGTCCGTAAGGTGAATACATCCAAGTTCGAAGCTGCTACCACTATTGCGCTCATCGTTGATGGAGCATTTTTACGGAGCAGGTTTCCTCACTGGCAGAGGCTCATATTCAAATTATCGAAATGCCTCAGGCCCTACACCAATGGAGATAGGTAACAGGAACGCAGTACCAATGGGCAGCGTCAGAAAGACTTGATGGAGAACCGATACGTGCCATAAAGTGGGATTTAGACCTTAAAAACACAAGAAAAAACGGTAATAAAGGTAAAAGGGGTGTTAATCGCATAGTGGTGAACAAAACAAAGCCAGAATACAGTAATGATTTGAGTGGCTTTGACTCGGAAAACTAGTTGGTCCACCGGACTTGTGAACACTCAGTTGAGACCAGTAGTGAGTGTGAACAGATGTCCCATTGAGCAGAGTTAAACTGTTATGGACATCAATGGAGCTCAATTCTCAGAGGACAGGAAAAGCCGAGAATCTCCGAAGCCGATTCTAATGTAATCACGTCTATTCATGGTGACAGCATCCCATTGATGGACCTAAAACAGCGGAGCCTTTATTAGTGCTTGATGGTATACTGCATGGAAAAGCGGTCAAATTACTAAAGGACGATGGATGCAATACAAACATGGTTTCAACTGCGTTCCTGAAGAAACTAGGATTTGTTTGAGATTCGGCGTGAAAGAGTAGTTTTCTGCCAGTCACGTAAAGGTATTACCAAGAGGCATCTCAAATCAATACCAACGGGACTATAGAATGAGGTGATCATACCCATAATTCTAATTGGTCTATCTCCCAACTAGGTATGAACTTATGTTTGGAATTCCGTGGGATGTTGCTCGCAGTCCAAAGTTTGATTACAAACAAAGGATTGTGAAGTTGAAAGATGTTTCTATAGTGATTGATCCGATGCTGAAAAACCAATTGATGTGTCCAATTTGGGAGTGAAGAAATTTGGACGAATGTTCCGGCATGGAGGTGACTTTGAAGTATTTCGATCACTTGAAGTTCAACATTTGAGAGGAATGAAAGGTACTGAGCCCGATGGAAAAGTAAAAAGCTTACTGCAAAAGTATAAACAGGTCTTTCGTGAGGATTTGCCAAATTGGCTTCCCCTACTCGATCAGTGGACCGTGAGATCGAGGTGGAGGAAGGAGCAAAGGAACCTTCGGCTTCTGTTCCATTTGTCTCCATCTGGACTGAAAGCAGCGAAAGAGCATGTCGAATCTCTTTTGAGGAAAGGGAAGATTAGATCCAGTAAATAACCTTATGTAGCACCTCATTTCTTTGTGAGAGTGCCCTATGTGGACGTTTTGGGGGCTTCGAGCCAACTTATACGTAAGAAGAAAGCATCTTAGAGGCCATTAATAAGTTCTTAATGTTAGAAGTTCAAACTCGTGCTGACCTTCAAGTCACTCGCCGTTTGGAATCTACATTCCGCATTCGTACCATGACAAAGGAATGAGAAGCTCGTATGTGCCATTAGTTCCTCATTTTCTACCAGAGAATTGAAGTAGATCGTATTTGTGCTGACTGCTTGGCTCGCAAATATGCCACGTCTCCCATTTCTGGGCAAATGCACTAATTTGTCAAACGGAAATCGAGTGGAACTACACAAAATTTTAAGTTAACACACTCAACCGCTCCTGGAACGCTTTAGTAAGTGTTCTGGCGTATGCTCTCCTTAGACAAGGTTGCCGCTGTTTCCTTAACATAGCTTTGAAAGCTCAAGGAACCATTCATGATTTTGTTTATTTCATCGTATGTCTTTTTGCAAATCACGGTATAGGACCTAGACCATGTCCTCATGGGTGCAGCTCATGTTAGAGATCCTAACTTACACCTGCGCAAGTATGCCACTGTCAACCGGAATGACTCTGAAGCGTTGTAGTTGTCAAAAAATCGTTGAACGAATATCCGTAGCAGTGCAAGCTTGAGCATCGTCACGCGACCTGCTAGGACTAATGTTGGTATGACTCCTCTCAGTCTTTTGCGACAAAGCATTTTGCTCTCATCATCCGATTGGCTCCTCGTCCATTCGTCTATTTTGCTCATCGGCTCCCCAGATTTTCTTTTATGTGCCAGATTACTCGGATAATGTCCTGCAAACCCCCGATGGTAAACATTGGGACCCAGTTGGATTCCGATCCTGCTAAGCAAGAGCATTAGGGTGTATCACGTCTTAACATGACTGGTATTTGCTTTCTACGCCCCTTTCGAGTCTCAGAGACCCATTTTACTGGAGAAACTGACGTTCTGCCTGCTTGGAAGACGGATCGATTCAACGATATCGTCATTGCATCCGAGTCGTTGTAGCTACATGATAAATGTACCAATGAGTTATTACGACACCGCGTATTTATCACGGTTTAACCGTTAGGACCAAATTACTTTGACTCTCTGGCAGTCTCACAGACCTCCATGGGAAAATCCCCAGGATGAGGTCGATTCGTCTAGATAAAATATCGCATCTGCATTGGCTCCTTTCAAATACGTATTTTGGTATTTCTACTTCCTCATTCTGGCGTCGAGCGCTTTCATCTACAATAGATACCCACGTAGTGATGTGCAAACACGAGAAAAGACTTATTTGAGATCGTCTAGGATCTCAGCTTTCCTTATATGTAATGCAATAGTAAATCAGCGTAGTTTTTCTTAATAAACTCGAAGTCTGAGATTTTAATGATGTGGAACACCTAAAATAGTAAAGCAAATAATGTGCAACTGCGTGAAATGAGATAAAATCTCCCGTAGAATCCTTCAACATATATTTAAGTGTCAACTCTGTAGTGTTGTGGCACCTGAACGGAATAAGACAACTTTTTGTTACCGTTGAATCAAATGCCGCGGTTTTCTAATCCTCTTGTGCCCTGCGGAATGTCAGGTATAGTAATTTGATTTCGTCCTACTTGTTCCTCGCTGATATTGCTCAGGAAACGCAGTTTTGTCCGGCTACCGTAGCGGTTAATAACTAATTGAGGTATTGTATTCACTGTCTTCCGTGTGGTATGGTTGTCAAAATAGCCCAATAATTTGACCTCCAACAAATGCTCCTCTTCGTCTGCTTCCTTATGTTCTGTGATCTTTTCTATGACAAACTCCTGACCTGTTAGCTTTTCATCTGGCTTTAATGCCTGTTCTGGGCTCCAATTCCCTTCCTTGGATTCAATACCATCTCCAACACTATATGCGCCAATATTTTGGTCAATGGTCGATTCAAGACCCTCAGCTGTGGCATTCTTACCTTTTTTTTAACTTGTGAAGAACGTTTCGGTGTTGAAGTGGTAAAAACGGAGTTTATTGACGATTTTTTGGCCTCTTGGTCTATTTTACGAGTAGGCTGCTGGTGATTATTTCAGGCACGTCAGGAACTGTACTTTTTGGCTCCCTTTGAATAAATAAATCCGGTAGACGCGACAAATTTGATGTCGTTGTTCGACTGACTCTCCCTCCTGGCTCAGTTATTTCCATAATTGTAATATCTTGTTTCGCATTGACCAGTTCATCTCAATCGGAATGAACTGGCGTGGGTATACCACTTCCTTGGTATTAATTGTGACTAATTCAAGGGTAGGTCGCACTTTGATGAGTACCCCAACTGTCCTTCCCCGTTCTGAAACAAACTGTAAAGTTATGGCTGGAGATCAGCACCTTTTTGTATTCTTCTATCGAATAGAGGGGTTTGAAACCCTGCGTGTAGACGTAAATAGGCTGCGATGGAAACTGTGCTGAGGTGGTTTAAACGCCCCACGGTGATCCTAGTATAAAAAAACCTGCGATCTTGGAGGGTACATTCCCATAGTACGTTATACTGAAATTCTTTTTTTGGTCGTATTCCTCAGTTTGCCTCGAGCTAGATTTTGTTGTTTTGTCGTTTTCTGTCGTTTGGGTCCGAAACCCTACTCTTAGGCCTGAATCCAGTGCAGTAAGACAAAGTCGCCCCAAGGTTATGTTCCTGACAGCATTAGCTCTCTGTATTGACTTGGGAGGCTAGTGTAAAGTCATAAACTGGAGGTATTATTTTTACGTGCATAAAGCCCCTCCCTTTAAGTTTCCGTCCTCGCTTCTTTTTTTCATGTTTTTCCCTCCCCATCTTTTTTTTTTGCGCGACAAATTTACATTTCTTTGTACTCTTTTCTTTTTCTCGTTTATCTTCTTATAAGCGATTATATTCCTCTCAGGTGGTTATTACTTTAATCTTCTCCATTTGTTTGATCTTCTTCGCTCCTAAATATCTCTTTTCTTAATCAATATTTCTAAACATGATTTTAGCCATAAATAACTCTTTTTAAAGGCCACGACCGAGCATATCTTTCAAGTATGAAACCAACCGCTTTACCAATTGTCAAGGCGTTTTTCACTAAATCTCACAACAGGACCAATTGTTGCCTCCTTTATTTATTCAGTGGGCCTTTTCGTCTGAACTATTTACGGCTATTTAAACACATTGGGCGTCGCCTAAAATATTTCTTCTTCCCTAAGACAACAAAGACTGTACAATTCATACCATCACCTTGACAGGAATCACGCAATGACTATATTCTTCTCGCTTAACTGCCAAAATCGTCATCCTCGCCCCATAATCGTCTCTGTTTTACTCCTTCGGGCGGAACCGACGTCTTGGACTACCTCCACCGCCAAAGCAGGAAAAGCTTGCCGGATTTTGTTGCTGGAGCTCTTTTTTCGTCACTTGGTGGAGATCGAAGCACAGGAATGGTAGGGGACTCAGGGAGGAGAATGGTAAGTAAGTGGAGTGCTTCGAGGAGTGGGTGGCCCCCGAGCTGGTCTATGAGATGGAAGAAGGAGAGGAACTGGGAGAGTATGTAGCGGAAGAAAAAGAACAGGAGGCTAGGAGAAAGGAGATGAAGATGAGGAGTCTCCAGATGAAGAAGGAGGACTTGAACCGGGTCATCTGGGAGGACAAGGAATGAACTGGTTGGACAAGGTGGTCCTGGACATGGAACTGGTTAAAGGGGATTCAGGTAAGTTTTATTCTTTGCAGAAGGGTGAAAATATTGTGGGCAATCCACAGGTGTATGTAGGGAGTACATGCGTTCTTATGATGTTATAAGGAAATTGCTAGGTTCTGATCTACAGGATGAAGGATTTTAGGAGTAGATTATTTTAGTTTCTTTCAGGTATCTTTTGTCAAAATCTTTGCGTACAAATGAAGTTTTTTCCTACTTTTCCTGGTGATTCTAGTAGTTTTCTCGCGATTTTAGTTCGGAAAAACGTCTATGTAAGGTAATCAAATTTCTTCCCCTATGAGACGGAAAGCAAGTTGGCAGACAACTTCAGGCCTAGTCCCATATATTAAGCAAGTTGAGATTGAACTTCAAACCCAAGAAATTTTTTCCTTACGTTAGTTACAGGGCATAGTTGCCAGAGGCTTCCTTTTTAGATTTGAAAACTAGAGCAGTCACTCCGTTTTCACGCCCAATCCGTTCAATCGCCCATTTCTGTCTACTGTAGCGCTTTAGGTGCTCCAAACGACTCTCGCTTCGAGAATTTGTTGGTTACCTTTTCCGGTGATGTTATAGTTATCCTAGAACTCCGTGATCGATTCCTTTTTTTACCTTTTCTAAACCTGTACTTGCTTTGGACTGTGCTTGGTGGAATTTTATCCGTTCTGTGCTACATCCTTTGATATTTTTCTGGGTTTAAGACTCGAAATTTGAGTTCGCAATCCCATTATTGGGCTTGCAGCCCCATATAAAGTAGTTCGTTCTTGGCTTTTACAGACATAATTAAACAAAGGAGGTTCATGTAGCTCCCCAGAAGTGATGGTAAACGCATACGCAGTGGTGTTATTTTTTTAGAACTCCAGCACTTCAGGAAATATAACCGTCTACATTATAGGTCCTAGTGGCTTCTTGACCTTAAAGCATTATATTCTTCATACTATACTATCCCTGAGATTGACTTGGGCTCTCTCTGACCACTTGAGGGCCTCCAATATGCCTGTCTGAAATTGGAGTCTCCTTCACGATCTCCTGGATATGCACCAGGTTGCAAACTAGAGACATTCCCATAGAGATTGACTTACTTAATCTCTTACTTTTTCACAGGAGCTGTAACTCTAGTCGTGATTCATGCTCATCTGGTGAGCTATTGCCCGTGATACAATATCCTGGATACGAATTACAGATCTGTAAGTAATTTCCTCGCTGTGCTGACTTGTTTTTCTTTAATGTAAGTCATGCATGCCTTCGTTCTGGGATCAAACCCTTCGGTGGATGGCGAAGCGATAGGAGATGCGCCATGCGATTTACCTTACTCGTTGTCATCTATGACTGAAGTGGATACCCTAAACAAGTTAGGTCTCGGTTGAACATCATGTTCACCCTGAAATGGTTGTTCCTTTTTTTGAGTTTGGAGCTGAGACTTGATGCATGCGCCAAGTCGCGAATTTTGCGTGATTTCATTCCAAAGATCGTCTAAATCTTCGACATTATTATGATTTGATGACACACTGGACTGATCGTTTTCATTGACTTCATTCCCCTTACTGGAAGTAGGGCCTGCGCTTACGATATGGCTAAATCATTCCGCTGTAGTAGATGAACTCACCCTTTTGTCAGATTCCAGTGCTTTATTATTAAGACCAAGTCCCTCGCTGGACTGCGGTCCATGTTGAGTTAAATCTGCAGTAAACTCCGTCCTTTTGATATCATAAACAACTTCAAGACGAACTCATGGCGCATTTAATCTAATATTTGAAGAAACAAGCGGTATAAATCTTTATTGATTTTCACTTGATGACGCGTTGGGAGGTGCTGTTGGTCATACAGCAAGATCATTGGAGACACGTTCATGATTGTCTCTGATCTCGAAAATAAAAGCCTTATCGTTAATATTGATGAAACTACAGGGCCCGTCAGCAACAAATGCCAACTCGTGCCTTGGATTTCTCTCATATTGGTACGCTCCACGAGGTAGGAAATGAGTTTCTTTCTCTATTGACATTTTACTGGTCTTAAGCGGCGATTAAATCCATTTTGGAACGTTTATGGCCTTTAGCCAGTTTAGAGGTCGCTGTAGACATCGATTACCTTCACATATTCTGCCATTTGAGAGCACAATGTGTTTGATAAGATAATTACTCAACCTTAGGCTTAGCATCCACTATGAGCTCCGGAAGGGTTCTATAGAACAATATTAAATAGTGCAACCTTTTTGGAGGTAAGCGGCTGCGATTTGTACGCATATCTGAGCGCACTAGTAAACAGGTCTCAATTTTGCGGTTGATCTCTTATTCATTGTCGTAAAGCTGCCCGTATTGGTCTATTTAACCTTCGCATTTTCTCATTTCACTGTACATCATAGGTAGAGGTGAATAATTTCTTGACAACAATCAACCTCCAGATTTTTTTAGATGGAAGGAGATTTGTTGTTATTATTCGACTGGATTTGTTTCGGTTGTCCGTAAATAAAGACCCAATGGCGACCGCATGCCATGGGAAGCTGTGTGATGTTCATAGTGGAAATATTCTTCATTATTACAGTCCTTACAGGCTTCGAATAGCGGTCTGAAATAGCTAAGGGGTTTTCATTACCGCTTATTGAACGTATTATATTACTTAGGATATCAATGAAAACGAATTTCAATGGCCCTCTGGCGTTTAGTAGCCTCATAGCTGTAGCAGAACAACATAAAATGACAAAGTTGTGTGTTCAAGATTTTTTTACTGTGGCATAGAAATCAACGGCCATGGTAGTGCACTTGAAGTATCGGCGGAAAAAACATACAACCTTGTTGCCCCTATGTGCTCTGCCAATTGTGAATAATCACTCAGTTTTAGCATATGGGGCTGCAATGTTATCGGAATATCAATTTGTGGGCTCTATTTTACTAGTCAGACCAAGAGTCCATGGAGGTTAACGGCAAAAGGAAACACACCCCCTCGTTAACCAAAGTGGTTAGTATATTTAACGTAGTGGGCAACTTCGTACTGTATTACTATGCTTCTAAAGTATCTTCTCCAGTAAATATTTACGACTTCCTAAAACATTTTCGTAGTCGCCTCACTTACTGCAAATATTTGTATGACAAAGAGATTTGTCCTCACATGAGGACAGTGCTACCGCGGATAGATACTGTCCAGTCCTTCCAACAGAAGATTTGAAGACACCGGGCTTAGTCCGTTCGGGTCACTAAAAAAACTTAAAACCTTGAGTTGTTCTTTTTTTATACCGCTATTTTTTATATGACGGAAGTAAGTGGCAAGGTCAAAAATGTCACTACATGCTAGGTAAATTTTCCTGGTAGCAACTAAACCGCAGAATCTGCAATCTGGATCGGAATTTTTACTGCTAAGGAGTACTTTTTGATGCTCCCAAGTCTCCGCGAAAGACGTATGTTGTTCATGTATATTGGTTGTGTAAACATATCTAAACTCTGTGAAAGCATTTATGAATTTACCGAAAGAACGGCGTAAGGGTGAAAAAACTACTATCCCTTTTACAAGTATATGTGAGGTATGCAGTGTGGGTGAATAATCTCCTCTCAAGCCAAATAAACCAAATAACATCTTACCTATCGTAGTATTTCTGAGATTATTGTTGATACAGCTAATGAAACCAATAATTTTATCGTCAGTTACTAAATGCAGTACAAGATTATTCGGTGCAACTGGTGGTGTAAGGGGTAAATTCGTATTTTACTGATGCTCAGTAGATGTTCACGTGGTAAACCTAAACATAATAGTAATCTGGTATGGGAAAACTTTTTATGTACAGCACTGGGATAGGGTCGAAATCATCTGCATACAAACGAATATCATATAAAAATGGATCGGTTCTCATATTTCATAGTGCCTTTGTTGCGCTATAAAGAAGGCATTTTCAGCTGCTGCATTAGAAGAGAGAATGATATTTCAAAACCCGTTTTCATATATCTTACTAGGCTACCAAATTTTTATGTCAAAAGAAATTTAAAATTGCTAGGTTCACCTGAGCATAAGTCATATTCCAGTGCCGGAACTTAACGTCTTCATCAAAGCTCGAAAACGCATCAATCAGTATCAAAATATAGTTTCGAAATTGCATGAGAAACCCTTTTCAGTTTGAAAAGTTCACTACCTATGGTGTTTTACAGTGTTTAATGCTTTCCTTTGCATCTAGATTTCAAATTCTAGCAGTTTTACGGCCAGAAGCACTTTTGAGTCACTGCACTTTTCTCTAAAGTTTCTGCACACAGCATTTGAACCCATTGATATACTTCGAATTTTTACAGTAGAATTGAGTGCTTTCATTTTTATCCCTGCCTTAACAATCGAACAATCAAAAAACAATCAAAAAAATGCCTTAACAGTCGATATTCCATGCCAGTTGCAGCAATGTCTCCTTTGTAAGTTTCCAAAATCTGTCATTTATGTCAACTGCACGATTTAAGAGCTCTTTTTAAAGTACCTTTAGAGCTAGGATACAAGAAAATAGTTACATTTGATATTGTTAAACCACGTTTTACTTCAACAGCTAGCTATCTATAATTCTAAACAAACCCAAGTTTAGAACTGCAACTTAGGTAGCCTTAACCAAAGTTTCAACCCAAGGTCAGAATAGATCTGCAAGAGTTTTCCGAACAGTCCACTTTGTCTGGGTTGGAAGTGTAAATACATTTCGATCCTGCCTCATCACTTACTTGCAAAATATATTGGTCAAAACATCATACTGATAAGCAAGTTTCCGCTCTTAAGGACTTTATAAACCGACTTATCAGAGTTGGAAATATTAACATTAATATCGTTCGTAAGCGAAATACTGAAAGAATTTATTCCACAGGAAGGGAAAAAGTACTTCAATGTATTTCTCCAGTGGCGAGTAAAAAAGTTTACATTTGGGTAGGGGAGGAGAAAACGTATAATTTTACTCTACGTTGTGTCCCTTTAACAGAATAGGGGCAGTATAGGTCTCTTAAAGATACTTTTTAGATATATAACCATGTCAACCTCTATCTTGGCTTAGTTACAGTGGTTGATCAGAATCTTTTCAAAAGTATTCAGTGTTGATGCTACTTCAATATGCGATTGAGTATCTGAAAAATAATTCTAGGGATGGTTTAAATATTTGTTTAGAGTACATGTGGTAGTTTCATCAATTTCCGTTCACCTAATTTATAGTATGGTATAGCTACCCAATTCCATTGGGAACGGACCATCATCAAAGAACTGGTGCATACATTTGAGTTCAAAGCCGTAAATCTCGTTGCAAAAAGCTACTTTTCAAAACGTTTTGATATTAGCACGATTTCTAGAGGCTCGATATCTAGCTCTTTATCCCATTTTTCTCGTTTTGTTTGATCCGGACGACCACTTTTTTTTTCTCTACTGGAACTATTCCTTTCGTTTTATTTGCAATTATTTACTGACACGCCAAAGTTTTCTACATTTTTCACATGTATCATTGGGCAAAATCCATTCCAGAGTCAAAATAGAGATACAGTCTAGTAGGAATTGTGCAGTGCCTGTAAAATGTTTTCGTTCGATGAAGTAATTGTGATTATCACTTATTTATCGTCGAAATTTCTTCTGAGATCACAAACAACTTTGAAATCCGTTCTTGAAACTAGGTTTTCGAGGGAGTTACAGTCAATGATTGGTTCGGCAATTGCTGGAGCTAATCCACACCAGCCTATACTATTTTTCAAGTGCCAATTATTTGCACATATCAAACTACAGCAGCACCACAGCTTGATCGGTACTTGTGCAAAATTTAATCCGAGCAATCAGTCAGTAGTGTAAAATATGGCTCGCGAAATTACGGTGCTTGTGCAGTATGGATAAGAATGCGAAAAGATTCTTCAAAGAACATAACCCCTTTCCAGAAACGGGTACCGTTATTACGGTGCCAAATTGTACAGCACTCTGTTCCAAAACAGTTTACAGGCTCTGTAGTGTTATACAGTACTGCCTTTACAGGGTAGTTTGAGTTACTAACAAAATACTCCGTGGTCACATTTTTATTTACAAATTTTTCTTTCTTCGCGGTGGTAGGGTACAGAAAACTTCATTTTGTGCTCATTTTCTGGTAATAGAAAGCATTATAGATGTAAATATTTTTATATTTTACATATTTTTTATTCAATAACGTAATTATTGCCGGCAAATCGCACAAACAGAATACATTATTCCTCCTAGCTCAACTGGATGTCCCTGTCTCTTTTCTTTCACGAGAACTTCCCTGCAGGTAGAGGTGAAAGAGGTAACAAGGAATCCAATAATTATACGATGGTTAAGAATAAGCCTTCCGAACACTTTGCCTGAGATGAGGAACCCAAGACATAAAACTTCAAGCTTTGCATACCATTAATCGTTTCAACTAAATTATAGTTTCGTGTAAGAGACATAATTATTGAACAGAGGGGCATGTTTTTAGAATCGCGCAGTTCCACTTTCCCAGTACTGCGTGCCAAATGAATACTTACAGCAGTTATGGCCATTGTTTGCGCGTATAGCTATGTATAACTCAGTAATTCCTCTATTTATTTAAAATATGATAAAAAAGAATATCAAGGTTCCTCATTTCTGACGCTTGGAGCAAAGACGATGGAAACAATGATTCTTCATGATCCTTGAGCAATAAAAGAGAACAAAGCGGGCACTCCAGCAGAATATCTTTCGCTTTTACCTATTGACCTGTAGATCAGCAATAAAAAAGCTCGTAAAAAGATAAAAGAACCTATTTTTCAATAAAAAAAATGTCCACTTGCTCTCTGTTTTCACTTTCTTACGCCTGGGCATGTATCTTCATTGGACGAGAAGAACCCGCATTTCATTCAGCAATGCGATTTTTGCGGCAGACTAAGCTGATCTTAGGGACCCTGTTGAGTCACATGTCGCAAAAAGACGTACAAATTATAAAAGATAATGATAAAGACAAATAATGACGAAGCAGCAGTGATAATTGTCAGTGAAGATTTAGCTGAAGCAGTACCTGAATCGGAAAAATAGTGGACAAAAGGAAACATACTGCTAATGCAAAAGCATTAATAAAACAGAGAGGCCAGAAAAAGATGAATAAAGGACCCGCTGAGGGGTTAAAATCTGTCCCGAAACGCTACGGTAACGAATAAAAACGATAAAAAATAATTAAACAATAAAATAGGAACAAGAAAGTCCCACATGACTTAGGAGATCGTGAAGCACAACTCTGTCAGTACAATTGATCAAATTCTCCATGGATTGGTTGATGCTTCTATTAAAGTTATCTGTTGCCTGTTCGGATGGAATTTACCAACCTAAATCAAATTCGTTTCCGCCTCCTCGTCGCATTCGCTCTAGTTTTTCCAAGTAAATGTCTTTCGTAGGTACATTATTTACTGGGATCTTTATTTTTCACCGATATTTTGATTCAATCACTATCGCCTCCGATATTATCTCTGCACCATATATATCACAGTAAATATATATATGTCCCGATTGGAGATATGTTATCTTTTCTCGGTTCTTTTTATTCAGCTTTCTGACGAATTTAGGGATGATACTGTCCAATTGGACTAAGCCGTCGGAGAAAACTTGCCGCTTGACCTCATCATCGGCGTTTCGTCGCTCTAGGCAGTGCGAGTAAATTAGAGTTCGTAATCAGGACCTTGCTTCTTTAAGTAGTATTATGGGCAGGGGGGGTAAAGATTCTGTTTCCGACTGCATCCCTAACGGGATGGAAAGAGAGTTATCTTTGTAGACCTTTATAGTTTTCGCTGAAATCTGAATCTCTTTATCTCCTTTTGAATTCAGTTGAGGAGAAGCACTTCATGAGGAAACAGACTGGAATGGAAGGCGATTTTAATTAATTATGCTAAAATGGTAGATCATTTTAATGTGAGTGTCTATCTGTCTGGAAAACCATGGGGTAGATCGGATATATCTTCCAGGAGTAAAACACCGAAACCTTTCCCCCTTTTAATGTGAGTCATCAGAAAATGAAATTTTGTTAGCTTCCCTGGAAGATATGAATAATTTCTGTCGTGACAAATATAAGAGACCAGAAATGATGTCCGAGATCACTTTCAGTAATGAAGATGAAGAAAGAGATAACTATAAGATTTGATAGGAATATGATGTCATCACTGGCCCATGGTAGAGAGAAATTTAAGACCGGATAAGCAGAGCATTTCGCGACACTGCAATCATTGCATGGATAATGAAAAACCTTCGACTTGCATCGGAGCCGACTATTTATTCATTGGAGATGAAAATTTCGGCCCCTCCCTACAATCGGACACACCAGACGTCCATTTGTCACAAACGTTCGGCTTTTTAAGAAATAGAATATATATATTAGATTCTAACTTTATCACAACCGCATCTTTCGGAAGGTCTTTCTCTGTATTTCTAGGAACTGAGAAAAGCAGAGTAACCCTATTCTATGTAAGTAACCCAACGATGAAAACAAAGATGAAGGCAAATCTTTGGCCGTTTCCAAAGATAGAGTAACATTTGAATATCTGAAGGGTTCTATTATCTGTTTGTTATTTCTTGGAAACTATGATATGCGAGTAGCGTACGGAAGATATTTCGCTCTTGTGTCAATTCTTTACTGTCAGGTTTGAATTTACTACCATTGGTATTGATGAATACGCTGTCAACGTGTCAATTAATGATAGATCTGGTTTTATGGGAATTTATTTCGGTATTTTAAACTTCAAGAGTGTCTTGGGGATCTTTGCATCGATTAAAGAATACAGAGAGCACTCGCATGTGGTTTTAAAAGAACTCTTGAAGTCTAGAATGAAACAAAAGGTTCTCAAGCGAGAATTTTTGACTCTTTGTGCCAAATTAACATGTCATTACGTCAAAAAAAATAAGTATTCACGTCAATAAATGGAATATTAGAGCTGCAAAGTTTTCTTGGCTTGGCAAGATATTATCGCCTATTCTTCAAAAAATTTGCCTTAAAATCATCCGGCACCCACGAGATTAATACGGATAACTATGTTTACGTGGTGCAGATGAATATTTCTCGCGTTTAATACGCGTCGAAAAACAGCTACCCCTCCGCCGGTGCTACCTTTTCCATAGTTTTAGTCTTGCTTGAATATAGACACCGACGTCTAAAGCCTTGATGGTGGAGTTTTTTCCGCGCGAAAGGAAGAAAAACCAAAATTCATTCCGTTTCATACACAAAGAGGAAGATGGACACATCAAACACGGTCAATTACGCCGGCGAAACAGATGCCTTCGGCGCACTATTCTGCCGTTGGAAAGTCTCAGCCAATATTATGCCAACGAAAACGCTTATGTTACTAATCAGTAAACTAGAAACTGGTATTCCTTCAATAATAATAATGTATATGGAAGGAATACAACTTAAACATACTTCCTTTCTGATTCAGTATGGTAGTTACAGTACTAGCCGAGAGCAGAAAATGGAAGGAGAGACCAGCTCTATAGCATGGTACCAGTTTGACTCCCTTTTTCTTTACAAGCCGGAAAAAGATACCTAATGACCGAAACTTATTCTGTCCCCCCGGAAACTAAACTTCTATTTGAACCCTTTTTGCTATATACAGCTTTTAGTTGTCAATATTTAAGAATCCGAGTGTAATAAGGATACAAACGCTGTGCTATTAATTATGTGACAAATGTTTCCATGATTCAGGAAGGAAGGTTGCTGGGGCACACGAAGAAGGTCAAACTCCTTCCCTTATGAGAATAACAAGGTTACGATATTACGGCTTTTGAAAAAATGTGTAGAGATTATTACAAATATGGGACATGGAAATTTTTTACAAATCCTTACTGGTAGCTGAGATCGATTAATATACTAAATATAATATCTAGAATTGCGATTTGTACCAGAAGCTGAAGCCCCCATGCGATATCCAAAGAGGATAAATATTCCGATCGATAATAAATTCTAAAGGTATCAGACAGAAACCTTGAGGCAGTTACAAATGATAAAAAAGGTAAGGAACTATTTACTTATCCTTTTTAAATGTCTATCCGGTTGGCCAATTCAATTTCCACCGGAAAAGAGTCTTTTGAAACTATAGTGGGTGTCAAAAAGAGGAGAACTACACATAATTATGCCCTCTGGTAATTTTTATATTTAAAGATGATGGATGAGTCGTACCTGAATGTATTTCAGAATCTCCGGAGAAAAATCGAATAAATTGAGCATCAATGCTTTCTCAGGCTGGAATGCATAACATTGCAGCCTACATGATGATACCAAATATTAAAAATTCTGTGGAAAATACATTTTTGGGCAAGGAATGGATCGGGACTTATGACTGCTTGTATTTTGCGTGGATAACGTACTTGTTGTCCTAAATCCACAAATCCACAGAACGTGTCCGTATGGACTTATTTTAGTGTTTTTTGCAAGCATATACCTCTTTAATCTGGTTTCAAGTACATCAAAAGCTGAAAAAAAGCTTTTCTAATATGAAAAAACCTAAATCCAAAGTTGTCTGGGCAGCGGGTGGGATAAATAGCTCAAAGGAATTTTCTAACGATTTACTTGGGACGAAATGAATGGCGGTTGCGATAAATAAGTTCATTATAGCCTATAGAGAATACATGGAGCCCTTAGTCTAATGAATAGAGATTTGAAAGTGCTATGAAGGGACTTTTCACATCTAGAAAGTTATACAACTCTGTAAATGGTTCGTGTTCTCCGTGGATTTTCATTTCCGTCCGCTATACATGCTAGGATACTGATCTCCACTATACATTGCGTTTAGCTCATCCCAAATGTTTAGAAAGCTGAATGTGGTCCAAAATATACCCTGCTTTATCTCTTGATCTAACTGCCATCTGTTTTCATATTTTTATAAGTAACAAAAAACTTGGCTATAGTTGTAAACTTATCTATACATGTTATGTTAAATTCATGGCTACCAAAATAACCCTCTCTTGTCTCTGCTTACAGTTTTTCTTCAATGCGGGAAATAAAAGCGCTTTTACAGACCCCACATGATTGTAAAACCATTATTTGCGATAAATGGTCGCTTAATTTGCCAATTAAATTGCACATATCATCATCCTATTACATAAATTTATTTCTGTGGGTTACAGGCCTTTTATCACCCTTAGTTCCTCTGAATGATGCCCCCATTACCTGTGAAATATGGACTAAGTCACGAAGGTTTTGCTGACCTGATTTGACGTCAACTAAAGCGAACAGCTGCACTGTGTTGCGAATATACGACAGCGTATGGGTTACGTGGTGCTACCTGAATACCAAAATGAATATCACAGCGACGAAGAGGGTTAAATGTCTATTTATTGATCGAAAGATTGACTGAGGCTCTGAGTTGTAGATTATATCTATACTTTAGGTGAGATCCATACTCATCAATCTAAGGTGGGGGATCTCATATTGCGTGACTAAGGAAAGTTTTTGAAGCGGGTTGATTTTAATTGCTTCTTTTAGCACCAAATAAATTGAGTTATTTGACCATTTCTTTGCGTATTTCCATGAAATATACAATGAAATGGTTTTTTACGATGGCCGGCTATTTTAATCGATTACATATTTTAGTTATGTTTCACTTTGTGGTAATATTCTAATTTTAAGAAGGAGGCCAGTAATACTCTAAAATACTCTCTACACACTTCAATATTCCTGTTGGAGCCCTTCCATACACCGAGGGACACAGAAAGAAGCAGCAAAGAAGTAACATTTTCTTCTCTTACCGTATGGACTAATTTACATGTACTATTTTTTGATGGTACCATACAATGCCATTAACATCACACTGTACTTGTAACATTGAAACAATTTACGTCAAATAGTTTCCATTGGGTATAGCCCAAAGTTAAAAAAGGAAAGAGATAATTTTATGTTTACATTTTTAGTTGAATAAAGAAACGTGTTACACTATCTTAGTTCAATGCTGCTTTCCTTTCTAAATATTTACTTTAATCATGACAGGTGTAATCCCCTTTAATTCACTTCATATGCAAGTAATATGTATAAGACTTTACCGAAATTAAATTCGTCGACTAGCTCAAGAATCAAAGTATTGCTTTATTCACCACTTGAATACTTGCTTAAATACAGGTTGAATGACCCATAGACTTGGAGCCTTCAGCTGCAGTTTTATACCCGCCAAACCAAAAAAACGATTAATTACAAAAGATAATGTTTGTACTGTCTAAAAAACGAAGTCTGTAGTTTTCATATTGAAAACCCCGATATTTTTCTCAATATCAAAACTACAAATATTTGTCACTTTATTCACTTTAAAAAGCTTTTCATCAACAAAATGGCCTCCTCACCTAGCTCGGTTTTCCCGCTACAATATTTTCAATACATTTCCCCTATTTACAATCAGAAGCATCAAAATGACATCCTTTTCGAATCATCTCCTCCTGCAGATCACAATTTCTCCTTCTGATTATCCAATTAATGATTCAACACCCCCGACCCTCTCACCTCCCATCATCCCCTTCTTCAATCTCTTCGCTTACTAATATTCACCCTTCAAAAATTCTCTCTCCTTATCTCTTCGAACTCTTTCCTCTACTAAATATAACAACTCTATTAAATATTCTAATATGCGCTCGAAATGATTCCCTATTCCTACCAAATAAGGCTCCGTTTTCGGCCTCTCTCCTAAACTCAAGAACACGTCACCTTCAGGCACCTTCGATCACAAAGCAATTAAAGTGGATTATCACAAGCGAAGAGTAACATTCTCCATCACTATAATCATCGATATCAATACCACTAACAAACTTGCCACAATTTTCTTCTTCCGTTACCAAAGCCCCCAATACTTCACCTCCAATTTCCTGCCACTGATAATAACGCTGCTGAAACTGTAGCTACCTCCACTTCTGGGCCCCAACCTACCCCTATTCTCTCTCTGATCCCCATTTCTCTCATTACTAATATGCCTACATTTCTCATCAAAATCACAGATAAATTCATCCATGGCTAACCTTTTATGATATCAAACCCCCTTGAAAACTCCAGACAACATCACGCGATTCCATGCGCGATTGAGATGTTGGTTGAAAATTTTAAAGCGTTCCTCACGCGCAGAGTACCAAGTTATGTGTATTGAATTTTGGAATCATTAATTTTTCCCGAGTGGGGGGAAGCAATCATAGTGTACAAAGGAAGTATTTATGAAATCACACAATCGTGCAGTCATATTGTTCAAGACTTGGAGCACTCTATTTTGTGCATAATATATTAAATAAAGTAAACGCCTTTCCCCTGCCCACTATTCCCAACAAATTTTGGCCTAAGTAAAAACAAATTTTTTGAACATATGTCATCTGGATGATTTTTTCGCTGATGAGAGTGTAGGCAAAAGCAGGGATCAGAGACTCGCGGTCCAGCGTGGACCGAGCTAGAATTGGACCTCGAACTCAATCTTAATTAGGTACAGACTCCTATTGATAGTAATAGATCTTTGAATTTAAACGATCGCAGCGCCCATAAAAAGCAAAAAGAGACGGCCTCTGTGTTGCCCAACTTTGTTATCAGCATTCAACCAATTCCAGTGTGTATGGGTCAAGTATTAAGAGGATTCAAAGATTATGTCCTGAATGTGGGAGATGTTTTCAGCAAAATTAATAAAGGGAAACGGGGAACAAGTTTCTCATTTTTTAAAAGATATCCCAGCAATATCAGGAAACAAGTGATCAGCAATATATTTTACGAAACTACATTAAAAGGGCCGTTTGTTGTGATGATGAAAACAAAATTCACTACAAAGCATTTGGATTATGTCCAAATCAGTTCCCGAAATTATATCAAGAAGGAATTTTAACTTTAACGTTCGAACATAAGACAGGTATATTACGGGCAGCGGAATCTATGAATGTCAGTAGCAGGTGGGTACGAAACTTTTCAGGTTTCGAGACATAATCAATTAAGCATATCTTCTCAGAGCCACAACTAGTGCTGAATAGGATAAGAAGAAGAAAAGAAGAATGTAATTGTGATTCCACATTCCTCAGAGGTACAAAATTTGAGATAGAGCGTGGGGAAATGGGATTAAGAGAATCAAATATATCTCAGTTTGCGATTGAGCCTCTCAAGCAGTCCAATGAGATTTGCAGAAACCAAATTTAATGTAGTTTCTGCAAATCTCAAAACCATAAATACCTTTATTAATTTAATAAAGATATTTATGGTTTTTACTAAAAGTTCTTTTATATTTACATAAATTGCTGTTTATGGAAGCCGTTGCAAATTTCGTCGAGGTAACATATCGCAATTCTATCGGAAGATATATGAAATATCGACCAGGTACCTATTGAAATTCAACTCCTTCTCTAAGAAGATTGTATTTAATGATAGTCATTGAGCATAGATGGTAGAAACTACCATTTCTATACTTACTTACAGTTCTTCGGCTTCACATCCGTAGTCATCTCTTCTCATTTCCACATCCACAGTTCGGTAGCACTATTTTATATTGCAACGAATACGTCTTGGGTAACTGGCTCTGAAAATATAATTCCCCGCAGATTTTCTTCTGAAAGCTTCCTTGCTGCTTTGCCTCAAAGAAACAGATTAGTTCCCGTTTCCATCTCTATTGTAGACGGGTTGCACCAAGAGGTGTTCTAGGCTACACAGAGATACCATAACCGTGAACAGTAGCGTATTAGACCAGTTTTAGAAACTTTTGAGTTTTTTTTTATAACGATACTCGCCGTTATATGTAACCGTCAAACAACATATCTGCTGTTTGTCCTCGAATAGACTTTCTCGTAGAATTTTTTGTTTTCTCGATCTCCAGGATTTTATTTTACACTACTTTGGCAGTAAATTTGCGGGTTTAGATCCCAATTCCGAAACAGTAAGTAATCTCCAACTTTCCCCTACTTAATTCTGGGTTTTTTCAAACTTAGTTCTCCCTTCTTATAAATAATGCTGTTGCCGAAACATTATGGCAGGGGCTTCATTTAATGTAAGAGATAGTCTGGCTAGTACCCCATTAGTTTGTATAGTTCTGTGCATATACTTGAAATGATACGGAGAGAGATCATGTAACTTAACTATACAAGCAAGTAGAGTGGACGCCAGTAAGTAATATAACGGCATCGGTGGTCAATTTTAAAGATGATTTTCGCTGTAAAATAATACCTCGCACATTAGAGACCCATTTCATCGCACATCTGGCCACGTTCTCAAGAGCTAACTTGAGACTGCCAACACCGCCGGATGCAAGCTTACGATTGTTGATACGGGGATGGGAACTAGCTATTTTTATTTCTCTGTAACAATGGACATACAGTACATACTCAACAAATAGACAGCTTTCATTCTATTCCCCAAAAATTTAATCTTTTTTGGCTATATACAGCTTGTTTTCATTAAACTACAGTCAAAAATTACTGCTGCTACAATGCAGTCCAAAACCGAATGAGAACCACGCGCTTTCTCATCATCAATAAACTTCCGAGACGTACCTTCGACATCTCACTTGAAAGGATTCTTTGAGGCTTTCTGCCGCCTCGAAGTACACTCATTACATTTCTAATGTTTCTAAAGTGGCCTGTTACATGTGATCTAACTTTTTACTGGCATTCAGCAAAAAGACAGTGTAATTTACACTTCTTCTCTGCATAATCTGTGTTAAGGATCGTCAGTGATCTGAATAGATTCCATCAAAAATAGGAGGAAGATACAAGGCTAGCGAAGATTAATAAAAACGATGCAGTTACACAGGCAGGTCTCATGGATATTTGGCCTCTTGCTATATCCTCAATACAGGAAAGTATCAATGAGTAAAGGTCAGGCGACATTCGGTGTCATTTCAAGGGTTTTGCCTATTTTTTATGACTAGAATAGGGCCTACAGCTTTTATGACAATGCTGAGAGTAGTTTGCATGGATTAAAAGCATTTGAAGACACTCGGCGTTAGAAGAAGTATGGGACTAATGTAGTAGAGTAGCAGAGGTATATAAATCAAACAGTAACATAATTTCTCTATTTACGTGTCTTACTAAACGTCGCATGCACCTGAGACCAATGCTTTGGCAACAGGCATATATGTTATCCCAAAAAAAGTGCCAAAGCGGAATTTTCTAGGCAAAAAGACCTCATATGCAGGGAAAATAACTGCATGTTGTTGCTTTTTGGTTTTAAGGTGTTCGAGGAATATAAATTGCTAACGAAAGTCTGTATGAGAGTCTGTAAAATATTTACAATGTCATAAACGCAGCTCAATTAGCCCCTCATTACATTAGTCTTGATCGGCGGTCATGAATACGTATTAAGTTGCTGATATGAAACAAGAATGCAGTAAGAAAAAAACCGGCCGAAATTTTCTTTGCACAAGTTGATAAGGATATTTCGGCGAGGATGTGATGCTTAGAACGAATTATGCTAGAACGGGAGTGCTGCGAGAGACAAGCTTGATATCAAAGTATAGTTGTCGGAACTCGAAAATATAGATAGCAAAAGATTGTCAATAGGGCTGCAAGTGAGTATAAAATTAGCATGATTTACCACCAATGCACAGTGAACCACATCAAATATGCTTCCTAGGTCAGAAATCCACTTCCAAATTTTAAACTATTTGCGTCTGCACTTTAAGTTGTCTGCAACTTGCTCGACCTCCCCTTAATTAATCTTAATACTCAGCTTGTATTGAATTTTCGAATAGCCTCGAGTCTAAAAAAATACTGGTCACCATACCACTAATTCAAGGGGTCTTTTGAACGAGAAAAATTAAAAAAGATACTCTCAAATTAATATCCAGACACACCCCAAAATCTCCGTACTGGAAGATAGAGCCAAAAACACCTCCAACGTATCCGTACTACCAATGAAGTTCCTACAAATTCCGCCAAAAGGAGAAAAAAATTTTAACTGCACTCTCTGCCACATCAAATTCCTCTAATACCCTTCAAACCATTCACGTTAAATCTCTCAGCAACAGAGGAGTCCAATATTGCGATTACACATTATTTCTTTCCTCAATCCTCCCCACTAAAACTTCCCTACAATTGTAAACTAGTCGCATCCAAGGTTCCACCCAGTACTTTATCATCGTATCCCTCCACATCCATCTCCTACGCCTCTTTCTCCTCCTCTCACTCTCCTACATCTCCTGACTCTTCCGTACATCTGCGTTCTGTGCCGTTTCTTGTGGGCTTTCTGAATCTCCGAAGAGTGGAAATCTTCCATAAAATTCCATAGATAGGATGTTTGTTAGAAAATAGACTACCTTCAACCAGAATGAATTGCCTTATGAAAGATGCGGTCCTTGTAGCACCATAATATCAACAGATGCCTATCATGAAAAAAGAAATGACTTGCGCAAAGTTTCTGTCCTTGGATATATTAAGCAGCTAAAAAAATTATGCTATTCTACCGAATTTATGCTGTTCAATATTTTAGAGGAGAAAAAAGAGGAGAACTCTGTACGTGTTCCCTATGTAGACCATTTCCGTGTCTGGGTATTACAATCCTTGCAAGGTCCTCTCGAGTAAGACACGAAACACCTCCTTGAAACTTTATGGCCTCAAAAGGTCCTAGTAACGTCATCATCACAGCCTCTGGGAATAATTTTTCTTGAATTCATTTATATCGTGTAAGAATAGAATAAGTTTCTGTTTTGAGCTGGAAACTAGTGTATATGACATATAACGGAGTAAGATTTACTCTCCAAGGTATATTTATTTATTGTTCTTGAGAAATGAAACACTGGAAGTGAATTATTTAGAAAGCATTTCGAATGTTCGCTGCTAGCTACCTTCCATATAAATAAATAGAAGAGTATTGAAAGGATAATGACCAATTAATTACACGACATTTGGAACTTCTACCATAAACTGCTAGTTTTAAATCTAAATGAATTCTTAGCGACGTTGTTGATCGTTTTCGGGGATCAGAGAGATTTTCAATGTGTTAAAAATGCAGATGTTAATGTAGAGGTAGATGATGAAATGGAGCTCATTATAATCCTGAGTACATAAAGCAATCCATTCCGAAGTCATTTTTCCTCTGATAAGAATTAATTTGTAGCTATAATGAGTTTTTTGTGTTTGAAATAGTCCTACATAATTAGAATTCTTCAGTTCTTTGTGGTAACTGACGGGACGCTAAGCGAGAAAAGCCCTCTTATATTCCTTTCTTGTGCCCGAAAAGAGATTTTATTGTGATTTTTAATCATTCATGATAGTGTTAGTTCTTTCATTTGACTGCGAGATACTTCATAGTCTGCAAAT
This sequence comes from Kappaphycus alvarezii, assembly GCA_002205965.3. NCBI lineage: Eukaryota > Rhodophyta > Florideophyceae > Gigartinales > Solieriaceae > Kappaphycus > Kappaphycus alvarezii. The sequence continues at coordinate 64,723 of NADL03000790.1, forward strand.
TGTTTTCCGTAGACAGTAAGAATTTTTTTACCAACCGAAAAGTTTTGCACTTTCATATTCGCATTTACGATTTTTGACTTTGACAACGCTTATAGTGATCTCAATTTTCTATGGCCCAAACATTAGTTACTTTCTTTCTACACCGACTATACTTGCCTTCAATTCTTTTCTAGAATTATCGCAGATTAATACATGACATCAAATGGCGAGTGGTTCACCCCTCTTATTTGGCGATAGATATAGTAATTTCGCTATAGAATTTTCCCACACATTTTTCGCTTTTTGAAGTCGTCTTAACTGCTCGTTACTTTTCTCACCGCTTTTTCAATCCCATAGAAACTTTAGCAGTAATTACTTCAACCAGTACATTTACTTCTAAAAAGATGAAGAAATTCGCTGCAGTGATAGAAGGACTGTTATCCAAGATGATACTTTTCAGGAGGCTAAAGACCTCAAATTTTTCTTTTTTTCGGAAAACTGGGCCAACTCTGGAGTATCTTTACTAGTTGCTACTTCCCAGAGGTACTTGCTTTGAATGTACTGGCAAAGCCGATTTGAAAAGTTTCAGAAAAGGTTTCAATTCGGAAGAATAGTGTACTCTTGTACTTTTAAATCGAAATGGAATTTTCACAGGCGCCAAAGTTTCACAAATTTGTGAACATTCCTGCGCATGCGGCAATTAAAATCTTTTCTCAACGAATCGCTTAGTTTTTCCGGGGACCAAGGACAAAATTAATCCTTAGATGTCCTAAAGATGTTGATTCTGAAAATGAGGTTCTTGTATTGGATCAGCTCAGAGAGTGGAAATATTTACATACTTACATAACACAGAGAAACGCCTTTCTGTTTTGTACGCACCCACTCTCTGCGCCCTATGTCGACATTTATTATTTCTAAGTCCTGAAATAATCTAATTCGCTCTTGCATAGCCTCAATCCTGATGCTAATTCTGGCATTTCAGTAACTCCAATAATATTGTAGGGAGATATGTTTCTCAGAGTCGCTTAGTTCACTAAATGAGATAATTAATCAGCTGACTAATTTTTTTTCTGTTTCTACACCAAATTCAACCCGATAATATGCAAAAATTAAAGGTATTTTGGCTACCTCTAGTGTACATATTTCTGTGCAGTTCATCTTAAATTGCCTGGTGGTCAGCTAATCGAACAAACTTGTCGGCTCAAAAGAGAAAACAGGACTTTTTTAAGGTAGAAACGGCAGGCACTGTGCTCTTCGTATTTTAGAACAATACTGCTCCCAAAGCACTATTATACCCACGATAAACGTATTTTGAAACTCCAGATACATAGTACTGATAGGGCGCATATCTCTTTTTGACTTTGCTGAATGCAATTTTTCATTTCATTTTCAGTGTTTCAGATTGTGGCGGTGCTGATGTCGTGGGCAAATCTTCGATGAAGTTTCGTTATTATGAAGCAGGAAGCGCCAATATTTACTCCTTGAAAACGGTACGGAGCCAGCTCTATTTTTCCCTTTTTTCCAGACCGACCTTGTCTTTTCTCGATTTGGATAAACAACATAATCGTGAAGAATTGTGTTCTCTTCCCAAAAGTTTCATAGGTAACAGCTTAAGATGCCATTGTGGTGTCTCAGAGAGTCAGGAATAATTTCTTGCCCATATTTTATTTACTAGACGTAATTATCTTTTTGAGCCTTTCATGGTATCTCCTGAATTCACCATTAATCGTTCATCAAAGATAATACAATTCGGATAATTAGTTGCATTTTTCAAATAACCTAATACTTCCCTCAGTACAACTTCGACTTTTTTCTCTTTTTCACCTTCTATGCAGGAGAGTCTTACGCCCCAGGTATAATTTGATCAAATCTCTTCGTCCAGAGGAGTAAAGGTAGACTATATTCAAGCATTCATCATCCAATCTTGGTTTTTTCGATAAAATATTACCTTCTCCACCCCTTCATGCCTTATGACTTGGCCGATTTCGCCAGCGGTGGATAAATTACAGGCTCTGTTCAGCTTTTCATCCTTCTCTTTTGTACAACTATCATGTCAGATCCAGAATATCTCTCTATAAATATGACTTATGGATGCAAAAAGTATTTATATTTTGTACCGCTACTTTTTGAGCCTTAATTGCAATTAAAAACACATAAAAATCGTCTCGATTATTTTTTGGAAATGTAATATTTCGAAAAACTCTGAGCGGCGGAAAGCAATTATATGCCATGTAATATTCTCTGTATTTTGTACCTAATAGAGGTGCTTTAATCTTCTATATGTATTTATTTGTTCTGTTGGTATTGAGAGAAATGTGTGTGCTGACGTGCGTGTAACAAACTATCATTTATCCATGTTCATTCGTTGAATCGCAACAGATATTTTGCGTTCAATCCCACTTTTTCTGCCCTATTATTGACATTCATGATCAAAATCATACTGCAAGCACGAGTCCGTCGCGACCTCGATTCTTCAAGGCACACAATCTCCTGCCTATACTAATGGGAAGGGGGACCGGGAAATTTATAAGGTTCTGTGGAACACTGAAAGATTTCCACGACAGGCTCCGAAGAGCTAGTCCTTATAAGTTCATTTCAGAGCTACTTGGGGATTTGCTAAATTTCAAACTTCATGTTAAGGATGTTGATCAGTGCTTTCAAATCTGAAAAAAAAGTTGAAGTCTGCAGAAGATGTAAGCTTCATCTTTAATGCTGTGTAAATGAGTGACTTAATTTCAGTGATTTACGAGGTCCACGATGGTTTTAATAACATTCTGAATACAGAACATGGGAAATAGTCTTTCAAAAGCGGTGGACCATATTTCCTGTCGTAGTGTCACAGTTATATTATTTCTATACTAATACGAAACTTCCAAAACGCATAACTTCCTTCATGTTGTTAAGTAAGACATCCATTGAGCGCTATCAGCTTGTATCCTCATTATCAGCTGCTGATTCTGCTGACGATAAAGTTTCTGAACATATTAGAGATGATTTTTTTAATTTTCGCGTCCTAAAATCAGGTCTCGAGCATTATCATACAACGCGGAAGGCGAACAAGCCAATTTATGTACATTTCTGCATCTTCTGGTGGTTCCGCTATCAAACATGGTTATACAAGGATAACAGTAGCAGTGAACCATTCTTCTGTACGATTAATCGCATGCCGTGTCACACGTTTAGTAAGTACAGACATTGAAGACCTGGTCACAACGAATATGGACGTCTGCAATACTTTCACGTCATTTAGCACACCTTTTGTTATAAAAATGGGTTTTCTGTAGACGAGCGGTCCTCTACACAAACGTCTTTCTCCTTCGTCGTTGAGCTCTGATTTTCAAAAAAACTCTTCCCACAGTTTTCTTTGAAGTACAATCATGAAAGGACTTTTTCCCTATTAATTCAAATTCAATGTACAACTTCATTTCCATTTTTTCTCTGAGGATTTTGATCCTCCTATTTCAAAATAGAAATCTTTCGACTCATGATCCGCTTCGTATTCCAAATTCAGTTCCGATATTTTATAAAGCATATTTTTAGTAATTGCCTTGATTGCATGCAAATTAGAAGCTGCGGTATTGCCTCACCTTTTTATGTCGTCCAATACCGTGAAACGTTTCGGTACATCTCCCTTTTTAAAGTTTGAAATCGACATCGTTGAAGCAAAGCCCCCGCCATCAACCACCCCATTGATGCAATCCATTTTTGCCCTCAACATGACAACCTCCGCCCGTCCATCACCATCTCCAAGTCATCCCGAGGCCGCCGCCCCCTAAACGCTCTGGCCTTGATGGCATATGGACCAACCGAATATGAAGAATATTGTAGAAGAATGGACCGGGAAGGCGTTCGGAAGAGGGTCCGCCGGAAATGCTTCGAGGAGGCAGAGGAAACAAAAGGGGAGGTAGGGGAGGGGATGCAGAAGGACAGGTAGAAGAGGAGGAGTATGAGACTGAGGTGGAAGGATCGGAAAGTGAGGAGGACTGGGTGTACCCGTGGTAGCCACTAGTGTACAACGGTGGGGCAGCTGCTTTGGAGGACGGAGGGGAGAGTGAGGGATAATCGTTATTTATAACACTTCGGACAGGGTGAAGAGTAGTTTGAATGTTTTGAGGAGGGATCGGAGAAGTTTGATATGTCGAAGGGGGCTATCTACCATTCTGGGCCGTTCAATGGGATTTTAGGGGCTAGCTTGGGGTTATGGATATATAGAGGGATTTTTTGGCTTCGATCTCCGGAACTGAGGGTTAAGGAGTAAATCTAGACATTTATCTCAATGGTATGTGCAGGTAGTCTTTCTGGTTCACACGATTCCAATTAATGCATGTTTTGTTACTCAATTTGTTTGTTTGAGACTTTAAAGTTAGCCGAAAGTCTATACAAGCTGACTGAACTGCTTCTTCTTGTGGATCAAGAGCAAGTTGTAGACATCTTCAAGTCAAATCCCTACTAGTAAGGAAGTTGAAGTCGAATTCAGGCTCAAACCCATTTTTCTTACGCCAGTCACAGACCATCAGTGGTATACACTTTTTTAATACTTTCTTGTAGCCCTCGCAACTGTCCGGCTTATTCAATTCTTTCCTCGCTCAACTATACCACGGTAGCACTTTTGTCGCTTGCAACACCCTTTTCTTGTAGTAATTGGTTCCGTGTATCTCTTCTCCTGACTATATATACCTTTCAACAGCTTCAGACAATATACAAGGCTCCATTAAGTAATTTTTAATTTATTCCCTTGTATAATACCAACCTTTGTCCTTCTCTCTTATTTTTTTTCTCCTGGTCACCACTTCGAGTCTATCTCTGTCTCTCTGACTCTTACGAGCTCGACTCCTGCGATTTAGGTTTGGAGGTCACTGCTTCCTAATTTTTGTCAGTCTTTGCTTTTACCATTGTCTTTTCTCGTGCAGTGGCTACCCTTCACAGGTTAAGCGCGTCAAGTACTACCTTTACGGAACTTTGCCCACTAACATGGTATTTCCCATCTTCTTGTTGGTGTTGTCACTATGATTGGAGCTGAGGGCTCAACCTTCTTCCGACAGTACGTCACACTCGCTGCTGCCAGTCGTCTATCCACTTCTGAGACGGAGCTTCAAGGATTGGTCACGCATTTTTCCTTCTACTTGCACGGGATGCAAGCCCGTCAGATTCACACCCGACGCTCCTCTGGGTAGTATCGCTGTAACAAGCCCTGTGCTTTTTAAATGCTTTTATTTGCCTCGGATATAATTGTCCATTAAAGTGCTAATCACAGAAAAGTTTTACCCTCTGGAGAGTATTTTAGGCATCACCAAGCGAGCTACGTTGGGACTGACCATTTCAATCTTCATGTCGTTATAAGAGGTTGGCTATCACACTTTATGCAATTATATTGGTCTTCTTCTTTTGTGTATTGGGTTTCTCCTTAACCCTTCACCCTTTCCACACATCACCGACCTCCGCGCGCTGATTCTTTCTCTGCCAATTTAGTGGCAGGACTCCTCGGCTTGGCGCAGTCGGCTTCCATACCGTTTCTTTCACGATTTTTTTTTAGTGTTTTCTTTTTCTTTTTCTAGGCAACGTAGTTCTCTCTTCCCGCGGCTTTTTGTTGAAAACCCTAGACATCTATAGTGATATCGCCAGAATGCCATGTTTATTCCAAATGTAATAGTGCTGGTATTCAATTGGAACTGAAAGGGGTTCTAGTTTTCGCATTTCTATGTGAGGGCTTCTAACTTTTTTCTTTTTTTTCTTTTTCTTTTCTTTCTTTTTTTTCTATCTTTTTTTTGTTTTTTCGTCTGTTTTCTGTCTGTTTTTCTTTCTTTTTTCTTTCATTTTTCCTTCTTTTTTCCTTCTTTTTTGTTTCTTTTTGTTTGTTTCTTTTTTTTCTTTTTTCTCTTTCGTTTTTTTTCATTTCTTTTAGCTCAATAGATTACTCTATTTACGCCTCTTCTCGTTGAGAAAGGAAATCCTCCTACGGTGCTTGTTACTACGCCGGTGGGTCTCTAGGTCGATCTCCTGGGCGAAAGTAATATCGCAGTCGGTACACTGCGGTGGATCGTTGCTCTCCCTTAAACTTTGTTCTGCCCTTTTTTGCTTCCCACCAGCCTCTTGGACGGCCTTTTGCAAACTCGATACAGCAGTTGCGACAATGGAATGTGGGCTTTTTGCCTTTCTTGCTCCTCTCCCTTCTCTCTCGATCCGTTGCAAATTTGAAAGCTGTACTACAGACGAGATCGATGCGGGCCTGGGCCCAGGAGGAAGCAGCCGCGAAAAAAGACCCGAGGGCGGTTGTACGGTGAGAAGGACGAGACGAAGGCTGTGGAGAACGAGGGGGTTGTATTGAGTAGCTAAAAGCCTGTGAAGAAGATCCGGCACGGATAGAGACCTGTTCGGATTCTTCGGACCTCTCTTCGGGCTCGTCGTCAATGAGGGTGTGCCTCGGGTAGGCTGTAAGAGCAGAGCCCTCCCTTTCGGTAGAGTTATTGACAAGGCCTTCCCTTTGTTCTCTCCGAAAGAGCTCCTGGTACCTTTGATGATCCTCCGGGGTCGAGAATGGCTTCCTTATCCCTCCGACCATTTCCTTCTTGTACCAAGAAGAATTGGAGTATAGCAGTGACTGAGGGTATTGCCCGCTTGAACTTCGATCTAAGCACCGAAAGTCCAAAGAGACAAGTGACACCTGCAATATAATGAGTATTGCCCCCTTGAACTGCGGTTTGTACACCGTAGGTCCAAGGAGACAAGGGACACCACTGCTTTGAGGACAACAGAGTAGTGAAGAGCAACGTTATGTTTGGGGTGTGCGTGTTTGGGGTGTTCATGTGGGTGTCCGGGGTGTTCGAGATGTGTTTCCGGGTGTTTCAGGGTGTTCGAGGTGTGATTGTGGGTGTTTGGGGTTTTAGGTGTGGTTTCTGCCCGGTCTAGGCTCGTTACTCCAGTCGACCAGCCTTTATATGGAGATTCGCGAATTTTGAAAACGCACAAATTGGTACTAAATTCCTAGCAAAACACAAAAATCACTCCTTAGACTGCCTTTTTTGCCAGTTATCAGACACCTCCCTACTGTACTGTTGTGCAGTGCACGCTACTTGTGGCCAAGAGCCATGCACAGTACTTTAAATGGCTCTCGTATCCCAAATTTGTGGCCATGTACAGTACTGTACATGGCTCTCGAGATCCTAACTTGTGGCCGCAGGACACCGGCCACCATGAGAAACATAACAAAATGCATCATGTTCATGCGTGAACTCGAGCTGTCTCACCGTCTTGTTTAATTCAAGACTTTACTCAGTTCGAAACTTGTACTCTATTCTTCGAATTTTGCTATACTAAATTATCTCTTACTCTTTGTTATTCGAAATTATCTCTTACTCTAATCGAACAAGGAAGCAGACATCAGGTTGAATTTCATGGGCAGTATAATTATGCATCATTTTTCGAATTCAATTAAAGAAGCAACTAACTATTTTATCAAACTTGCTTGTCGAAACACTGCCCTCGTTCGCACTGGAGTGTATTCGTCCCCAAACAGCGTTTAATCTCTCTTTCCTTTTTAATTTCTTTACTCTGTTACATCCACTGGAGAATTCATTTATCCCTCCTAAATTGTTCAACAATTGCAAGTTTAGGAAAAGGTCATCAATCTAGTTTAATGTAATCATGAGTAACTCATCTTTGGCAGCGAGGAAAGGTATGAAAATATCGGATCAAGAGAAGGGTCTCATTGACAAGGAACTAAGTCGCATCTGACGTAGAATCAGGAATATTGATCTAGTCTACGAACATTTGGAAGCATCATTGGAAGTACCCATGAATCAAATTCTGAATTCTTTGCAAAATGAGTTGACACCGGACGTTATGTTGACTAACGAGGCTGTGGATCATCGACAGTTTTTTTCAGTTATACGCATAATTTAAGAGAAAATTGGCATCTATTTCGACCGCAAACCTTGAATCCCGATTCCGAACAAAGTTATGAGTGCTCTCTTCAAAGACCTTCCTGTCCCCCTTAACACTTCAACCAAAATGCTCAAACGATTTGTCTACTAAAAGAAATCTTATTTGTCCCCCACACCCAATGATTCTGGAGGTCCTAGACCTGGCCCCGTTTCGGAACATCGTCCTTTTTCGAAAGCAAATATCACTTTTGACGGTAATTTACCTATAAATAATGAGCAGGCCACACACAGAATTAATGAAGTCGAAAATACTGGATCTCAGCGCAGTGCGCCTCGCAATAGCATGGCCAAAAATAGATAAGCTGTTGCCACGGAATAAATGTATCGGATACTAAATTCACTGCATCACTCGGTTTTGTATCGCTACTACATATAGTACGACGCAAATTTGAGGAGATCTTTTTCGAGCAAGAAATTCCCGACCACCAGCGTGTTCAACTAGTCCATAACTGTCTCACAGGTATTTCTAATGAATATTTTTACTCACGTATGAGAAATCATTGTAATCCGGAAATAAAAGGCTGCCGCCGAAGTATTATTTACTTTAGCTAACGGTGACGACACATATGCGGAATACATGGAATGGTTGGCAGCAACGACTCCCAAGACTCCGATGAGAATACGTTTGAAACTGTGATGGTACATGAATATGGAGACTAAGAAGCTATCGACGACATTGAAAACACTTTCGAACAGTTGGATGCAGCCACTGAACCTAACTTGGATGAGAAATCTGACGCTGCAGCTGAGGGAATAACAAACCGTCGTATTTGTAAATGCCGATGTGTTCCTCGTGGAAAAGTTTTTTCAAGTTATGGTTATTACATGCCACGACAAACTATTTCTGACAAACGCTGTCCTGGAATATACATTGCAGGTCGCAGACGCAAGATCTCACGTTACAAATACTGCACAGTGACTACTCATTTTATCGTGCCTACTATTCGATATTTGGCTAGTCGTCTACGTCACTCAAAGAAAAAAGGCCTGGCTGACCTCCGGACTTTTCAAGGCGCCTGCAGGGAAATTATAGCACTGTAATCCATAATTGGATTGCCCCAAGCTAGGCATATTGTCGTGAAGCAGAATTAAACTGAAGACCTCTCGTCTAGAAACTGCTACTCAATTGGACCTCATGTTACCAAAGCAATTGGCGAAATGCCAACCATTGTACCCACCCAAAACAGCTCCTTGACTATCACCGTTGACATTATCCCTGAGAACATGCCTCTTCTCATTGGCTTAGACTCCATGGAAACTCACCATATTCAGCCATAGCAGTCGAAAGGGTGTTAGAGAACGTACATGATGGGTTGAAAATGCCCCTAACAAAGAAAAATGGACATCTATATCTATTATGGTCGCCCTCCACCCTCAGGGTATTTTACACCAGACCGCAACTTAAACGGATACATCGCCACCTACTACACCCATCCGCACGGAAACGTTTTGAACTACCAGGCGTGCCAAACCAGAGGATCTTACTCCTGATAGGTTCTCTTATTGAAGGATATATCCAAGTCATGTGAAACATGTACACCACTCGCCCCGTCAAATAACCTTTCAGATTCGTGATGTTGACAAAGTGAAATTTAATCATCGAATAATTCTCGATATCATGTATCTTAAGAGTCACAACATGGAAATAGGGCAAGACCCGTCCTCCACATTATTGATTCAGGTACCCACTTCAGTGGCGCTGCATTTTTGCATGCATGTAACACAAATTCAGTATGGAATTGCTTTTATTAAGACTTGGTCTTCTACCTACATTCGCTACCCAGAATCCATGCTAACAGATCAAGGTTCTGTGTTCTTATCCAAAGAATGGGATTACAACTGTGTGAAAGCTGGCATATATTTAATAACTAATGGCACAGAAAGTCACAATAATTGGAAAATGGAGAGAAAATCACTCTACTCTGCTCACAATTTATGAAATGATTGTTTGTGATCAACTTTGTATACTTGAAAACATCGCTTTGGCCAAATCTGTTCAAGCTATGAATGAAACAGTTGGCCCACATTGACTTGTCCAATTTTTACTTGTATTTGGTGTGCTGCCAAAATAGCGATATGTATCTCAAACGATTTTCCTAATCAGAAGTCACGGATGTGTGCTGCACAAATAGCTCGGGATTACTATGAAAAACAGGTTTCTAAGTCTTTAGTCCAATGCGGACTCCGTTCTGTACCACCTCCCACTTCTGATCATGTCTACAGTCCCGGCAATTTTGCTTATGTCTATAGAGAAAGTTTGGAAGCACTACACTGGCCCGAATTTAATCGCCTCTGTTGATAACAAGTGTGTTCGCTTACAAATTAGTGAACGAAATGGCCCTCGCTCCTTTAATGTCGCACAATTTTGACCAGCCCCAGACAAAAGGGATTCAGAAGACGAGCAATTATCAGAAGCAAACGAAATAAATACTATTCTAGATGCTAAATCCATCCTGGAGACCCCCGTGAGTGTCAATTTGATTAGGACTAAACGGAATAAATCCTTGCATTAGTTAAGCGAGGAACATTTCAATCGTTCTGACTGAAGGAAGCGGGTCAACACCCCAACATATTCCCCTCCAGATTTTTACATAGCATCAAGCCAAATAAAATGGACTTCCTATTTTTAAGGCAAGATTTTACTTAGATGACACAGGGATAAGGACAAACATTCTATTGTGCACAACACGTACAATATACGTCAGTTGTCTATTCTCCTTTTTTTGGGATTGGCCACTATCCTTGATATGACATTTGTCTTTAGACGTTAAGCATGCCTACCTACAATCTACTTTTGTTCTGCAACGCAAGATTTTGTCAAGCCCGAATGTATCGAGCTCGAGTCTCACGAGCTTCTACAAATAATTAGACCATTATACATGAATTGACGGACAGTGGTGACTATTGGTGTGAGACCAATACCAAATTTCACATCGATAAGCTCCGTAGTCAACAAAGCTCTGGTGATTTTGCTCTATTTTTCAAGAAACTTTGCAGCCGACTCTTCACTATATCTGTCTCACACGTAGACGGATTTTAAAAACTGATACTGCAGAGCAAAGGAACCGTCTAAAGGAGATTTTTGCAAAATAATTCGATGTTAAATTATTCGATGCACAAATTCACTTACCTTGGCACGGATCGTGATGTTTCCGACAAGAATGAAAGGCGGCATTCCCAATCACATTACATCAAGAATCCATGTATATTGCCTAAGGATGATACGATCACAGCGTTTCGGTCAATTCAAGCCAAACTGGCATGGGGGTACACAAGATGCCGGACATAGCATGTGCTGTTTCTTTCGATGCTCAAGTTACTGAAACATCGATTTCATCAGACGAAAATCGCAAAGTGAGCTCCATCATAAGATACTTGAAGATAGCAGTACAATTAAAAATTCTTTTTCCAAAGCTAGATCAAGAATCACTTCGAATGTTGGTTTACGCTGACTCTTCTCATAATAATCACCCTGATGGCAATGATCAACTCCTTTTTATTAAACTGCTTGCTGATACATCTAATCGTTGTTCCGTTATTCATTTCTCTTCCTACAAGTCACGGCGAATTCCGTGATCAAGCATGGGTGGAGAGACCTCTCCTTTGTTGATGGTTTTGATTCTGCATTTTTGATACGAAACAATTTAGAGAAAATGTTGGGTCGGATCATTCCTTTATTAATGTTTACGGACAGCACAAATATTTTTGATGTATTGAACAGATCTCGATGCGCATCAGAGCGCCGACTCATGTTCGACATTGCAGCTGCAAGAGAGCTTATCGTGAACGAGAAATTTACAACGTGCCCTCATTCAGTCTAAGCTCAACATTGCTGATTACCCTACAAAAGTCAGAGGCAATAATGTTCTTCGAAAGCTTCTCGAAACTATTGAAGTCAATCACGGTGTTGAGCAATGAGTAATGGCTCCTAACGAGAACTAGATTTTTATTCAAGTGCACTCAGACATGAAACATGGGTGTTTGTTGAGAATACTAGACATCCACTGTGACAACTTCAACATGCCCTGGCTATGCCAAATGCATCATGTCAGGCATTAACTCGAATTATCTCACCGTCTTGTTTAATTCAAGACTTTACTCAGTTCGATACTTGTCCTCTATTCTTCGAATTTTGTTATTCTAAATTATCGATTACTTTTGTTTCTCGAAATTATCCGTACTTAATCGAACAAAGAAGCCGATATCAGGTTGAAGTTCATGGGCGGTATAAGTATGCATCATTTCTCGAATTCAATTAAAGAAGCAACTAACAATTTTATCAACCTTGCTTTTCAAAACACTGTCCTCGTTCGCACTGATGTATATTCGTCCCAACCAGTGTGTATTCGGTCTTTTCTTTTTAAGTTCTTTATTCTGTTACATCCACCGGAGAATTCATTTATCCCTATTAACTTATTCAACACTTTTTATCTCATTTGTGGCTAATTATTGGCTGTTCTTCTTCCCAGTAACCTCTGGAATCTCCACTGCCACGGCTCCCGCTACACGCCTGTACGTCAACTCCTTGGTTTCTTGTCCACTTTCGGTAAACTACATATTTTCTTGCGGTTCTACCTTCTATTCGAGCTTGTAACTCGAATAGCCCGACTCTGCAACTGCGTTCCATTCCTTCGTGCAAGATTCTGCAACTGCCTGCTGTTATTCCATCACCTTAAAAAAACCCAATTCCGTTCCATTTTGACTATCCTGAACGCTCTCGCCACACCATCGGCACCTACCTCACGGCTCCTATTATGCCACAAAACGTTCAGTCGATCCCATATCCCGTTCAGAACAGGCTTCTGCAAATCCGACTCCGCTTTTCACACCATACCTTCCTGCTTTCATTCTTCCAGGACCTCGCCCCAGCTTATTCAGGTATTTTCAGTCCTAGGTCGCCATGTTGTCACTGATCACTCCGAAATTTCTCATGCCTGTCTCTTTCGTAAGTTTTCCGGGCATCTCCGTCGGACCACACGAGACCTATTTAGAGGGAAGTACAAATGCTTTGTAATCGATGGTTCTGCATACTTTACAATTTACAATCCTTGCGAGTTTCGCCGCGCTATATCCAACGGTGGATTCTCCGGCTTTAGCTCAATCTTTCGATCCTCCTTTCTAAGCCACTTCTTGGTCTGTGTCCTGGATCGCGACCTTTCTCTCTAAACTTGCCTATACCCGTTGCAGGAGCCTAAAAAGGCGTCCTATGATTTCAACGCACCCGCTTTGGACCTCCCTCATATTTTAGATCTCCTGGCTGACCTGGACGCCAACCAGCTCCTTGTGTTCTTTACCTGTCCTCTCGACGAAATCGCCTACCTCGAGTGAATCTCTTAGCATTTTCACCCAGCTCTTCGCTTCGCTGAAACTCTGGCTCTGTCGAGTTTTCTGTCTATTCTACCCTCTCCACGGACTTCTCTTTCACCAACACCAATGCCTCGTAGCCTCACCGTCCCGATGCTGTATTGAACGAAAAACGTCGTTCCCTCGTTTTGCAGGCCCTGGACGCAGACGGCGTTACTCCGGATGTACACCATAGCGGAGAACTATCATTCGGGACTTCCTCTAACCCGAGAGCACGAAGCCGCCGTTTCCTACTAACGCCTAGAAAGCTTTTCAATACGTCCCCCTTTCCTATTCAATGCATGACTAATGACTAGTGCCGTATTATTTCCTCCACGACAACCTCCTCTACACAAGGCTCTCACGTTCAATTTGTCGGCTCTACTCTCGGCACGTATCCCTATTATTCGTTTCCCTCCTCATCCTCTCCAATTTGTCGTGTAAAATCTTTACAATAAGTCGCTTCAGAACGTTGTTTCCACTCATTCAAATGTTCATCACTAACGGGCTGTCCTTGAACTTCTCGCTCTTCCTAAACTTTTCTTCCAGCAACGGCCCTCCTCACCTCCGCTCCCTGTGATGGGCTCTGGACCTGTACCAACTCGAAAAGATCTCATAAGGGACCAGCATGAAGTACAGTACAATACCTGAATTTTAATTATTTTTACATTATCTGATTTTGAGAGATATATATAAATTTAGATGAGTGTGGCAAATTCATGGTTTAATTATTTAATTTATGACACGCTGGCATTAATAGATGTCAGCACACGCCAAGATTCTGTGTAATACCAAGACTGACTCGGAAAATCTGTATAAAAGAAGAATAATATCCTCTACTTGTCATTCTCGTTCAGTCAATTCCATTGAGTGTATTTTATGGTAATTAGTATGTTTTTTAGACTTAACTTTTAGGAAAAAGTCTATATAAACATAAAAACCTGCTTCCTCTTCGAGAGAGAAAGTTAGTTGGGAGAAAACTTCAAGTGAAGACACAAGTTTTCCAGAGACCTCGCAAGTCAACTTCTGCCCTAAGGAACATTTCATCAACGCTACACCCTTAGCATAAGTGGTAAACGCTGCGCCCACTATACTGCCTTGTAGCTTCTCGGTCCTCCCTCCTTGTTCGTATCTTCTCGTCCCTACAAACATACTCCGATAACACTCTTGTCGCTTGAAACCCCTCCTTTTTTGGAAAAATGGTGCCTAGAATATCATCGTGGGCAGATTTATCCCTATCACCAGACAGGACGCCTTTCACACCAGCCTGGTCGAGTGGAACCTGATGGCCTCGGTCGGCTTCTTTGATGGCCTATTTGCTGAAGCTGTCTCCATTTTTGATGTTCTTGTGCTCCCGTAGGCCTTTGCCTCACCTTTCATCCACGTTCAACCTACAATGATGTCGGCGATACCTCTACCGCGGCAGTCTCTCCCGGCTGCATCGGCCGTTCTTCAGGTTCATCACCCCGTCCCGGCGAACACGTACAAGCTATGGTCCCTCAAGGCCCTCCATCCCTCACCCCCAACAGTAGATACTGAATGCATTAAACTTCTTCTAACTCCAGTTACTACAAACCCTCGCCATCGCCTTTCAACCTCCTTCGTCGTCTTTGTTTCGGAAGCTCGCAGTTCTATTCATGGCCTCGAATCCTCCACCGCCCCCGGAGCCGATTGTCTCTCCCGTCTTTCCTTCGCATGCTGCTTCGCCCTGCCGGCGGCGTTCGCCCAGAGCGCGATTACCTTCATATTTTCGCCATGTCTCTGAACATGTGCTCCAACGGGGATTTCCTTAACGCTCGCCGGCCATACTTTTGCGGCGGTGGCGTTATCGCCGTCCTCAAATCAAACAATGTTATTCGCCCGGCTGCCATGGGTCTTCTCCTCCGACGTTTCGTCGCAAGTATATTTGCTCGCAAGGCTTCAGCTGACGTGGCCTCTGACTTATTGCCTCATCAGCTTGGTGCCGGGACATGGAATGGAATTGAAGCTATCAACCACGCCGTCAGCCAATTGGCTCAACGCCTGTAGTATCGTGAGCACTTCCTGATCCAGATCGATCCACAAAATCGTTCCACAGTATTAGGGAAAAGGTTTGGGTGTTTTACTCTCGGAAGATATATCCGATCTATCCCATGGTTTTCCAGACAACCACAATCGACTCAAAAATGGTATACAGACACAGTAATGGGGAAGGAACTACGCTCCTAAAAAGCTACATGCAGGCCAGTCATCAAGCAGGCCGCTGTAAGTATGGCGCTTACAGCGGAAGTTTTTCAAGCGATTACACCCATTGCTCGCCACGGTAGTTGTTAGGGATAAATCAGCAGGGGAAGAGATCCTCAGAACCAATTTCCCCAAGAAGGAGGTGTTGCAAGCGACAGAAGTGCTACCGTGGTATAGTTGAACGAAGAAAAGGAGTGGATAGGGAAGAAAGTTGAATGGGCTACAAGCAAGTATGGAAGGGGCAGGTCTACCCCTATGCTTAGTGACTAGGGTAAAATAAATGCTTCTTGGGCTGAAGTTGACTCTCAACTTCCTAACTATTTGGGACTGGGCTTGAAGTTGTCTGCCAACTTGCTTGACCTCTCCATGAGAAGCAGTTTACTCAGCTTGTATAGACTTTTGGCTACCCCTAAAGTCCGAACAAAACTACAGAAGGTACCAGGAAATGCGCAGAAACAATTTGTGCGGATGACACTCTAAACAGAAGATACTTAAGAAACTAACAATCAATGAGGTCCTCTTATTTCCCATTCTCTAAATCAGATCCAACAACTCCTCTAAAATATCCATGCTGTCCAAGCAGTCCCCACAAATATCTGCGAATGGCTCACAGCTCTCTATTCCCTCCTGGGAGATATCTAAACTACTAAAGATATCTCCATCCGGTTCCAGCGTCGGCACCACTTGATACATACTCTCCAGTCCAGGCCCACCAGTCCGACACTTTCCATGCTGTTCCCTCATCCACTCGTCCTCGTCTTCGTCTCGTCATCCTCCTCTTCCTCCTCTTCATCCTCTTCATCCTCTTCATCTCCTCTTCATCCTCTTCATCCTCCTCTTCAACCTCCTCTTCCTCCTCTTCATCTTCCTCTTCCTCCTCATCCTCCCCGTCCTCCTCGTTATTAACCTCATAGACCAATCCAGGGGCTACCCACTCCTCAAAGGTCTCCCCAGCTCCCTCCTCGATGTCCCACTCCCGCCCCTTACCTACCTCCTCCGCCTCATCCTCGATAAAGAGGCGACACACGAATTAGATTACCTTTTCCTTGGTTTGCCGGCGCAGGCAGTCCTCGCGGTCAGTAGGTCCGAAAGGGAGTAGGGGAATAGAGTTTAGGGGGCGGGATGGCGATTTTTGGAAATGATTTTCGAGGGGCGTAGATTGGTCATTTTGTTAGGTTTGGGGAAATGGGAGGTAATGGAGGGTGTTTCGGGTGTGTGGGGGAGAGGTGTGATGAGAAAAATGATCGGAAACGTTTCAAACTTGGAAAAAGGGGTTTAAATAGGCTCCCGGGGCAGGTTCTATAGACTAGAAATAGGTAAAATAAATCTGCAAGGGATTTTTGTAGTAGTGCATTTGCGCCCTTTTTCTCAAAAAAAAGAATTTGGAGGAGGAGGTAAGCAAAAAGGGAAAAAGAACTTGATTCGGGATCGATTCAGAGGGGTAGATACAGTATAAAAATATCTAGATAAAATGGAAGTAAATTTGGAGAGGACCGCGGTAATGATAAGCGAGGTTCAGGGAGGACGAGGAAGGACCGGAACTACAAGCAAATTTGGACAAGGAGAGGTAGTACAGTAAACTATAGGCCTGTGGATGACGGCGACAAAAGAATCTGCGCCTAACAGTTGTAAGTAATGAATACCCTCCGCACGCTTCTGTGCGACATTGTACAACCCATAAAGATTTACCACCACGTTTAGATGAAAAGAAGTTTAATGCATTCAGTACCTACTGCTGCCCGTCGAGGCACCACTCCCCAATGGGAGCTGCACCTCCTAATCACGCGCTTTGTGTTCTGCTTGCATGGGTTGCAAGCGCGTCAGGTTCTTACCAGACGCATTTCCGTGGTCGGTTTGGGCCCGGAGTATCTTAGAGGGTTACCGATGGTGGAAAGTCCTATTTGCCAGCAAAGTTACCTGGAGCATACCACGAGATATGGCCACCCCTTACTCATCCTTCTCGCAATAACTTCTAACCCCTCCAGGTCGGCAGCGACATCACCGACGTCGTCCCCGTCCCAAGAGTTGAGATCAGACTACTCCATCCAGCGAGCAGGCACCCACAAATGCTCCGTGCCGTAGGGTCCCATCACAGGCAGGTTAGTGTCCTTCTCCGTGGCCGTAATAACCCCACTCTTGCGCCATGACGTCTGCCCATAGACGCCTTTGGATGTTGATTGGTAATCGACAGCTTCCAGCAAGGTGGAACAGTAGAGCTACCTGCCAACAGGTAGCGAGCGCGGGGTGTTCGGTACCACAGGGTAGTTCACTATGGGCCTGTTTCTTTGGGGAACAGACGGAGCCGAGTGAGAATCCGACCTTAAGTCATCAAATATTACGAACAAAAGGCCTCTCACGGAGCGGTTCATTGTGGGATCCTCCGGGATGTCCAAATGCCAGTTTCCTTCGTCCTCCCTTCTCTACGCAATCGTCTGACAAGGTGAACATTGGGACGTTAGAGAGAGATATTACTGGACTATTTTAAAGCATGTGAGGAATACAGAATTAGAAACTATCGCGATGCCACTTCCGGCGATTGATAGCAACTAAAGTCCGTTGTTGTACCAGCGAGATAAGAACGAGGAGGAGTCGATGTTCCTCCCCCATTACTCTGTCGGCTTACATTTTTTAGTCGACTGCGGTTGTTTGGAAAACTTTAGGAAAGATCGAATATATCTTCCAAAAGTAGAACACTGAAACCTTTCCCCAACGTTCGGAAACCGGAGTATACCTTTCCAGAAACCAATGTACTCCGAAATACGATGCAGCCCGAATAATTACTATTTAGGAACGCCGTGAATATATGCACGACGGGCCTGCAGCCCATTAAGACACCACGAAGATGGTTCAAGTAAAACCACCCGCTGCTTGGCTGGAGCCGAATTTGCGTTCAATGGGCACAAGTGGCCGCGGAAAATAGGAGTAAAAAAACGTGTACGTTTTTTCTACAGATATTTGCTTGTTTCAATTTAAGCATTGAACGGAAGCAGAGATGTGGTAGCATGAGTAATGTAAAACGATTTCAGTTGTTGCTTGCACCTAGATATGGTCAATGTCTAACTAAACATAAATGGTTGTCTATCCATCGGCGAATATTCGCATGTGAACCGATCAACGAGAACTCTTTCTAGTATACTATCGAGAGGATATGGTGTTGGTGTTGCGCCACAAAAACCGCTCACTAAATCCCCTCTACATCGTCTCGCCCTGAATTGGGCACGTCGAAGAGGTCTAGGCGTCTTACCGTCAAACTCGAAAGGCACCATGAATTTACCCTCCGCGCTGCGACAAGGTTCGATTGGACATACGCCCAGCCTGTTATTAGCTGCGTAACAACCTGTAGGCCATACATGTGCCATGTCATTGACAAAAACAGGCCTGAAACTCCTCTCCATAGGTCCACCGCTAATCTTGACGAAAGAACAAGACCAGTAATCGCCGAAAAAACCAAAGCGGAACGGGTTTTCTGGTTGATTTCCTTGCAGTGATCCACCGATACCTCCGTACCATGTCCAGCCTAGGACGTAGTTGCCGTCTGGGACAACAGTTGGAATGGTAATATTCGAAACATGGAACATAATAGGCCCGTCGTGCAACATGCCATCCCCACCAGCAATGTTAAACCCGAACCGATCCGGCTCGATATCTTCGCGAGTCGCAGGCACCGCATTTGCACCCCAGCAACTGTAGTGAAATGCATTGCGAGCATGGGCCTCTCTGTCCATCATCTGGTCCAGAGGCACCAAAGTCACTCGGATAAATCCCCCTGGACCGTGGTTATTTCGATTATATTTAATAGTCACTGTTTCTCCACGACTGTAAGTGGCCCGAGGAGTCTCAGGACTGGAAGTTCGTAAAAAGGCAAAGGAGCCGACTTCGCAAGGGCCTGCACAAGTGCGCATATTGGCGCTGGTATCGGACCGGACAGTGCCGCCGATAGCACATTCCTGTCGTCATCGGGTGCCGAATAGGAATCCAACGCATGTTAGTTCAGCTTCCGCTGATACGAGTAGCTAGTCCGAGGTTTGACAGGGTTTGATAACTTACACGAGGCGCTGTTGACTGCGGTTCGGTAAGCCAGGAATGAGACATTGAGAGGGTGACAATTGTGGGCACAAGTATTGCGAAGAGGGCCGACCTCGCCATGGTGAGAGGCTTCGTGAAGTGTGCACACCCGATAGCAGAAAATTTCAAATTCAGGGTTGGCAGACGTGGATGGTTCGGTGCTTTCGAGTGTGAATTAAGGTGATGCGGTGTGGTACCTCTATGCCACTCTGAAACTTCACTCACCTCTCCGCCTGTATCAACATTGCGAGATTCGCTGGCCGCTATATATAGGAAGAAGTGCACTGAATGTTAGCGTAGCTGGGGTAAGAATAATATTATTTCGAGGCATCTGCAATAAATGCACGATGCGGTAAGTGATGGAGCACAAGACATTGTCTGGTATACAGAGCCGGAATCAGTAGGGCAGGGGAAAATGCATCTGATGAGCGCAACAGAAGCAAATTTACTTTACAGTCAACTGAATGATCCTCTCCAAAGAGAGGGAACATTGTCTGTGTTCCAGTGCAAATACCCGGTGATATCCAGGTAACGCGGTGCAGCTTAGCTTTAGAATTTGTATTTCATGGAGCACGGGGTAGTCCCATTACACAATTATACGAGGGAATCTCAGAGAAGCAGAAATTTCAAATGGTTCATGATAGTACAGAAAGTGCTAGCTGTATGAAATCACACGTCATTGATGTGTAGTAAGGAAGTCCTTCTGCTACCGCTTGCGGAAAAAGGAAACGCTGGCAATCTGTGAAAGTCTATATGACAATATGATATCCACTCACCTCAATCCCTAATGGAAGATGTGGCCTCACTCCAAGAAATGAATTTGTTTCCAAATAATAAATTATCCAAAATTTTCCCCCTCTTTAGCTAATACTTCATACACCGGGGATAGCCGAACCGCACTTTTTAAACATTAAAGAACCATATAGATGCTAATACTGTGAGTCTTACAATTGGTAAAGGTTGGCGCAATTGTTACAGTTTTTTATTACCCTCTGGAATTACTCAACTTGTTAAACGTTCCATACTTGCAAGTGCAAACGAGCATGAATGCCCATTCACAGGGTAACATGCGGTACTACGAGATATACACAATTATTGGTATCTTACAGCTGAGCAGAAGTCCACTTCGAGCTCAGTGGACTACACAATCGTAAACTATAGTTTACATCTTAAAGAATATAGCAGTGCACGTCAGCCTTCTGGCGATCTTGAACCGGTTCAATACCGTTCCTTGGTTCCCATACGCCGACTAATTGTACCAACTATTTGATGCGATTCGGAACATAGGCTAACCATTTCTTCAATCATAAAAAAAGGTACTACTGATCCGGGAGAAAATTAAGAGGTACTACTGCTCACCCTGTAGGATATTCCGGGCCACAACCGACCATATCTTTCAAATATTAAATCACCCCACATTTCCCCTCTTAAAAAACCCCAATTTTCCCCCGTAAGCCTTCTGCCTCATATCTACAGTTTTCCAGATAAATTAAAACCGTCTACCATTCTCTCGTTACAAATCGACCGCGTTTTAACCTTCTACAACATGCCGCGGCGATAGTCACCCCCAACGCAGCCTGCTTATAGACTGGGCTATCAGTGACTTTTTAGATTACGGACAAGCTCCATTATTTGTATTGTTAATCCTGCTACATGGTTGAACGCAAATTCATAGGATTCATAACCTTTGAATATTCGCAGTAAACAAACCTGTTGCGTGTTTCTTTGAAAATAGTTTGCTTTTCTGCACTCAGAAGGCTCTGCGTGAACACAATCCCTATTTTGCCCTTATATGTAACAATAAGCAGTGCTATTTTTGAGCATTGCAGTTCCTTAAATCATCTTTAGGTGGGGAATATTGTTCCAACTCAAAGAGAATATCTTTGATTGAAACATCTCCTTATGATGCGAGCTCTGACGCAAGAAAGTGCGCCAAATTAAAGTGGAACAAAATCTCAAGTTTCTGTATGACAATCGTATAGTGGCTATTTTATACTTCTTCAAAAACATTGCCGACTATCAACTCCTTTCTACATCTATCAAGCTGAAAATAGGCAGTATTTTTCATTTCGGCAAAGAGGTAGATTCAGTTCCATAAGAGGAAAAATTATGGGGTTCTCACACCTCAGTGGTAGGGTCATCCATGTTCTGCCTGTTGGCCGGCCTCCGTCAGTTTTCTAGCGTTTTGACAAGTTCCCGCCAACCCTTTACATTGTAAGCCTTTACCATCACGACATCCCTTAGGGAACAGCTGACCATATTTTTCATGCATTAAAAACACCCCAAATTTCCCCCTGTTCTGGGGTGTATGGAGCGGCATGCAGATTGTTGTTCCCTGCTTAGTACAGTAGTAGTACAGCACTTACTACTACTATTATTATTTGATGCGCTTTGGAACATAGGCTAACCTATTTTTCAATTATTAAAACACCCCAAACTTTCTGCTTACTACTACTGTAGTAAACAATGAATAAAACCGATAATAGACTGGCTCGAGGTCATTGTTTCTAAACTTGACTGTCAGCTTTTCCCAAAGAAATTTCGTCCAACAAAGGAAGCTACATTGTGATAAATTTCGAATAAATTGAAGTACTATTAAAAGCAAATTCATTGCATGGGTGCATGTGAATGTAGCATATGAAAAATTGTGCTATATTGTTCATTATTAAAGCATGGAGTTCACAACTGAGCTGCGATACTGCCGTATTCACGTACTGTAAATACTGCAGGCGTTCACTTCATTCGCTTATTTTCTGCAACATGAATTCGTGAGTTAATTGTCGTACGGTATCTAGTCACTGACCAGGAAAAAGCTAGCATACTCGTGTGACATTTGTGTTGATTGCAAAACCTGTGACTAGATGTCAAATTAACTGTAAAAGAGTGCTATGCTATCTACATACTTGACTAATCGATAAATTTTGTCCAATTTCATGTATTGCAAAGGAAATGTTTGGGTGGTTTACATTTGAATGATACGTACGGCTAAGTTCCGGAGTTATCTAGATAGTGACTACGTCGTAAACATGAGATAACATGTGCGGCAGACCGCCACTCACCATCGCTACTTACTGAACCACCGCCTGTATAGCAGTGGAGAAGTACTAGATAATATAATTCCCCCATCATCAAGAAAACACATGCTCCTGTCAGTTTTGCTAATCTGAGCAACACTGTATGCTAGGTGCAGTTTAATTTTTACTCTGAAAATCAACATACTGTACATGCCCCTGGTGTGTGTAATCTTTACGGGATGTGGAAAAGCATGTGGGAGAACATGCTGAGGGGGAATACAGAGAAACTAACATGCGAAGGGGGATGAGAGAGAAACTAATCCCTGGTAGAAGTGTCAGACGACGAAGTAAACTTCCCGCCAACCCTTTACATTGTAAGCCTTTACCATCACGACATCCCTTAGGGAACAGCTGACCATATTTTTCATGCAATAAAAACACCCCAAATTTCCCCACGAAGTAAACTACTCAATCATCTCCCCTTTCTGGTGCATAATATGAGATGCACCCAATTACATTCTCTCCACTCTAATCTATACAACTGAAGTCTCAAGAGGGAGATGTTGCATTTCTTGTTCGGCTCCTTTGCGAGGAGGAAAGGTTTGGGTATTTTACTCTTGAAAGATATATCCGATCTGCCCCATGCTTTTCAACCATTACGAGGTGGTGCTAAGTCTTTATGGGTTGTACAATGTCGCACAGAAGCGTGTGGAGGGTATTCATAAATTAACCACGGATGCGAGCGGCGGGTAGAAACCTGTCGCGCCTGCATTATATGGGACTAAATGCAAAACGGGTAACGAAGTCGCGGAGCTCCTGTTGAGGGGAGGAACCGCGACGGGAAGCAGCGAAGGAAGCAAGGCGGCGGAAAAAACCCTTGCCGTCGTAGCCCAAGGCGCATCTAAACATCGCATACAGAAGATGCTTTTCTCATTTTTCATGCACCTGACACGACAATATCCTTTTTCAGAAACGTTTCCAGTGTTTTAATATTTGAAAAACATTGTCAGCTGACTCCCGTGCTATAAACTGTACTTCTCTTGTGCTCTGTGCAGTATTTTGCATCTCGTAGATTGAGTGAAATCTGCTACCCGCTTCCCCTATCTGCAGCGCACACCCGCGTCCAAACCTACCTAAAGGGTGTGCAGCAGGAGGCTCGGGCCAAGGTACACTGGGCCGACGAGGTATGGGCTCGCTGCCCGAATCCCGATGACCACACCGCCGCCGCAGCGCGGGACCGGATCCGCGCCTCGCATTCCGCAAAGGCCCTGGCGCCGCCTTCCTGTTCGCACATCCCTCCGCCGACACGGAAGTGTCTGCCGTACACTGGAAGATCATGATACGACGTTTCCTCGGGCTGTCTGTTTATGACGACTCGCTTCCCCGGAACTGCGAGCATTGTAAACGCCCTTTGGACAGCTTGGGAGATCACGCAGTCGACCTGTGCCCCTCTGGATTCGGTCGCAAACACCGGCATGACTCGTTACGCAACGTCATCGCCGGCCGTATCGCCCGCGCAGCAGGCTTAGACTGCCAGTTGGAGGTCCCACTCCTCGTCCCAGGAACTGAACTACGACCCGCTGACATCCTTGTCCACCCACCGTTCCCCGACGGCAACGCGGTCCGCCCCATTGCCTGTGATGTCACCATCGTCTCTCCGTTCAAGGACAACGTAAGATCAAGGGCCACCCGCGAAATGGGCGGTGCCGCTGCCATCGCTCACCGCAACAAGGTTACGGACCTGGAGCGAAAACTTTCGCGGCGTCTGCCACCGCTCTCAGACAACCCGACCCAGGCCCCCAATTTCGAGTTCCAACCGCTGGCGTTTGATTCTCTGGGGTCACCTTCTCCTGCCACCTTCCTCTTCATAGAGGGTCTTCTGTCGCGTATCGCGGAGAAGTTCAGCACTTCTGTCGGAGTGATTCGCACGCGCGTGTTGCCGCATCAGTTGCACTATCTGGTCGTCAGTTGCGCAAGCTATTTTTTCGCGCATGTCGCTGCACGTGGACGACGTGGAACATCCTGTTAGCTCTTAGCTAGCAATATAGTCGGATCCTGCAGCGGACACCTGTTATACGAATGCCATACAGTAAAACAATGCAGAGGGAAATATTTGGAAAGGTCAATGTTTGGCAAGTAATTTCATGCCCTCCACTGATTGAGCAGAGCCTTGACGCTTGTTCATCTCTCGATAATCGATAACAACAAATGTAGTATTGTTTCCTAGCTGCCTTCGCGGTCGCTCGACGCGGTTCTCTCCACTCGCAACAGAAACTCATTCACCTCATTACTTAAACATGAGTACTTTGAGCTAACTACGCGAGCTAGACGTGGTAACGCGCCCAAATCTCTCCTCCTCATCAACCGTTTCGATTTCTGCTTGCTGAACATGCAAGCCCATGAGATGCTTACCTGCCACGTTTCCGTTTAGTTATCAATTGATCGCATGTCTTTCCTCTACTACGTAAAGATTTCTTGCCCCCCTCAATCCTAATTCATCGCTTGCGAGACATTCGTATCTTCCCTACCCATGGTAAGTCAGGGTCGTTTTGTTACTAAAATCTGGGATTCTACAAATTTGAAACTCTTCCCTTTTTTCTTTTTTTTATTCTCTCTACCCGGACACCCTGAACTCTATTGAACACCATTTCAAGACGTTGGCTGTAAGAGCATCGACAATGTCTAGTTACAGTCATTACCAAATGGGCATTAAATTTGGTCCACTACGAGTGGTGCGTAAGTCGGGATTGTGCTGCACTTGCATGCAAACCATGTGGCAAGACTTTTAATACCAATTCTGAGCACACCGGCCTACTAAAACATAGATTGTAGTCCAGTCAACAAGCAGATGACGTTGACAGCTAGCAAAGTTTGGTGTCTCACTGCTTAGAGCCATTGGTGACAATATCTGCAATGGGGACAGCCAAATCTACGCCCTACGAAGTAATAGGAGGCGCTCTCGTAAACTGGATAGAAGGCGATTGCATTCATCATCAACGCGGCGTGCCGTTAAAGGAAAATGACCATAACACTTTACTTCATTTACAGCAACTAGTGTGTGGCAGAACTCATAACTACCTGGTAGCTGTTCCATTACACCTTTGCAATTCCTCTGTTCCATTCGCAGTAAACTAACCGAAAAGTTCCTCCTTCGCTATTTTTTTTACAAGCTATACTTCCACATCGTTGGTCCGTTTAGATTCTCCCCGCTAGTGTCAGACGACGAAGTAAACTACCCCATCATTCCGCCCCTATGACGTATAACTAATTAAATTGCAACCCACTCTACAATCACAGTGAATCAACTCCGCCTTTCCCCTTTGAGTATTGTTTACAATACCTAATCTTCCAAGATTAATACACCCCACCTATCTCCCAAACTCGGCCTCCTTGATACCACCATCCTAGGATAGATCGAATGCATCTTCCGGGTGACATCGCATTTCCGAGTACATCGCGCCCCTTAGATTGACGAGTCCTGCTGCGAACGTCAACACCTTTTACTCTTTCTAGTTCCTTGGTCCAGCAACGTACTGCGATTGTTATCAATCGCAGGAAGCTACACCGCACTGCTCCTAATTCTGTAGTCCTGATAGTTCATGCGTTGGTAAATGTTTCTCTCTCTCGCTCTCTTAATTGGTTGCTTCGAACGCCGCATGCCTTCTGATAGGGCTCGCAGCAACTTTTTATTCGCCGTTCCATAGCACACCCATTTTCACCGTAATGTTTTCTCCGCCGCCGCTGTACTGCACAGGCTAATTAGAATTTCACCCTACGTTTCACTCGCAGTAAACCAACCTAAGCATTTCAGCCAGGGCCTGTTTTTCAAGCCGTGGGTGCCCTGTTCCGCAGGGCAGTTCCGGTGGAATTTTTCTGGCTATTTTCTCCTTTGTTTCACTTGTCCTCCCCACTCCTTCCAGTACTCAATACTAACAAGTCTGCGGATGAACCCTCCGTTTCTACCGAAACCCTCTAGCACGTCACCAATAGGTGAGAAGCAGCCCCTATCTTCTACGGAAGGCGCCCCTATTATATTCAACTCGAAGGCGTCTATGGGCAGGCGTCAAATGGGCGCCGGTGAGGTTATCAAGAGCATGGGTATAGCCACGAATATGTCTGTACTGGATCTACACTTCACTTTGCTGGTGATGAAATAGTTGTGGATGAGTTCCTTCTCCTTACACCTACCCAAATTAAACTATTCAAGTAAAGCACCCAAGCATTTCGCCCTTCGGTCTTGACAGCAATTTAGCGGGATTTCGCCTCTGCTCCGAAGCAAAAAAATGAACGCTTCTTTCCCCAAGCTTCGGGTTTTGCATGCCGAGAGGTTCATGTAGAAAAATGCAGCTGTATAAATGTGTCAATATTTCTAGCGTTGGCGTGAATGGACTGGTTCTCTACCTATCTGTATGCCTCAGCCACCGCCTTTCCAAACCCAACGTCTTCTTGAAGTGACCGCAACTTATCTGTTCAGTTGGAATCGCGAAAATTCATTCACACCGATTTCAGCACCATTTCAGCGTGGATAGTCTCTTCCAAGGGAGGCGGGACGAGGGTAAGAGTTGAGAAAAGGCAGCGCTGAAAGAAGTTCTCTGGGAGCAAGAGTTCTTGCGTAAATTCCAGGTGCAAGATCCTACCTGTATCAGTTGAAGTGATCCCAGTATTAGACTAACCACAATTCTAGCTGAACATGAACGGTTGTGTCTCATCTTCCGGTACTTGCAGTTGAACCGATTGATCAGTGCTTGCACCAGGACATTATTCAAAGGAAGTGGGGTTGGTAAGGCATTACAGAAACCTCGTACTCTCCGCCCACTGCAGCTTGATTGAAAATCCGCTCGTGTCAAGGTCCTATTCTCTACCTCAAGTTCACGCGGTCTCTCTAAGACTGCCCTGTACATTCTGGCAAGGCTCGATTGGACAATTTCCAACCTCGTCGGCGGCGGAGAAACATCCATTTCTCGTGTTGGCGCTCACGAAAACGGGGCTGTATTTCGATGTTACCGGCCCCCCTGGATACGCACAAACGAGCAAGACCAGTAATCTCCGAATCCATCCGTGAGATGTGTAGTTCCGTTTGGGTTCAAGCTAGTTGCTTTCAACCCTCCGTACCAGGCCCACCCAGGATAAACACTCCGTTGCGCACAACTGTCGGAATGGTTACATTCGTCTCAAAGAATGTGTCTGTTATATCCCCTGAAGTTCGGCACCTGCCGCTAATTGATGAATAGCTCTTGTAGTCACCATCTCTTCGCTTTCTGGAGCTTCCGGAGATTCTGCTACTTCTGGAGATGCTGCGGCTTCTGGAGTTGACTGCGCCAGTTCCTCCCCAAAACAACTGTAGTGGAACGAGTGATTAGCGTGCGCCTCTTTATCCATCATCATATCCAACGGAACCAATGTAAGTCTGATAAAACCCCCACTGGCCCTAGGGTCCCGCGTGTATCGGATGGTAACGGTTTCGTTGCGCCTATACGTGGCGGCTGGGTTCCTAGGACTGGTCGAGCTCAGAAAATGTGGGGGGCGAACGTCACACGGGCCTGGGCATGTCGTCATGCCGATGGACGGATCAGATCCGCTAGCACCGCCAACAGTGCATGCCTTCGCACAACAGGGCGTTAATCTCGATTTCTGCGGTCAGTAAATCGGTGCAGGAACCTGGAAGAAACGCAAATGAGAGTGGCTACAGGATGACTTACGCTGAAAGCTGTCGGGTTGGGCTCAGCGAGTCTGGACTGGGATACTGAAAGCGAGGAGAGATGAGATCACAACGGAGAAGAGCCCTGCAAACCACATCGTACCGGAGTGACTGCGTACGGTGATGATGCGAAGCGGCGGCTACTGCGAGGAGGAAATCTACGTGTTGCAGCGAGATGACCTGATAGAGGCAAGACTGTATTTAAGGAGGCGCTAGAATCAGTAGAGACAAGGTTGACAACAGCAAGGAAAGTCGCCCAACCAGGCAAATTAACCAACAAATACTGTATCTACCTGTCGCGATCAGCAGCGCTTTACATTGCTCGGTATTGATTTGCAAAAAGATTTACGACAGTATTCCACACTGTACCCTATCAGATATTTCGACGTCATTACTGATCAGAATATTTTCAAACAATTGAAGAAGGAAGACAAAGATTCTAAAAGGAGAATTGAGCACAGACTGCATAGGGATTGAGGTTTTTTCATTCCCTATTTTCACGAAAGGTATTTTGCAGCATAGGCAGGTAGAATAGAAGAGCAGTAAAAAGATTGGGGAACCAGTCGAAATACGATTTCTTATCCCAGCTGTCGTTTCTAAGCTCCTCACAGTGTCGGCTGCCGTCTCAATTATTTACCATGAGAGGGAACAAATCTGGGAAACCGACGTTACATGTAAGAAGGGATCTGCATGCTTCATCTGATGTAACTAAAAGGGTAGATGCATGTAATTTCACGGAAAATTGCCTTCATATTGGACCCAGGTAGTATGCTATACTGTAGGAAAATTATTCTGAGGAGTTGAGGAGAAAAGGGCAAAGTCGGGATGCTTTAATTTTTGAGAGGGACTGCCAGGTGCGTCCTGAGTCATTTAAGGGAGTGTCTAGTGCTCAAGATTTTTTATCTATAAGCCGGAAAAGAATGAAGCAATTTGTTATAAAGCGGAGCAAGTTACGCTAGATTATAGCCAAAGTATTTATTTTGGTTGGAATTATACGAAAATCAAAAACACACGTTACTGTTATTGTTACTGTGTTCCTTACAAACTCCCCTGGCTCTCGGCCTTCCGAGCTCCCACAGTAATCACACCCCCTTTCCCCCCCTGTTACTGTAGAAAGTTTTGACAGCGCTTTTTCTGCTGTCAATTTTACCGTTGTGCAATATCTGCACGAATATATCTTCCATGAGCAAGACAACCAAATCTTTGCATATCAGCACGTGAATCACACTTCATCATTGGAGAAATGTTACAGCAAGAAACCGTAGAGGACCAGAAGGCACTAATAATCCCGGAATCACCTGACACTTGGTTCTTCTGTATTATACCGGGGGAACCGGGGGTGGTTATTCACCGGAATAGACAATATGGCTGATACCCGGCTACCTTGCATGACAGAGGGTCTTGGTTGGTGTGGGGAACGTGGTACTTTATTTGCACGCGGTTCCTACGCCATTCCTATGACGGCGTGCCTTTTGAGGCGATTGCGGTTGTCTGGAAAACTATGAGATCCACTGGAAATATCTTTCAAGAGTACAACACCTAATACTTTTCCTTTCAACACCTCATGTCTACCGAACCCCGCACGGTCATCATCTGCCGATGATAAGAAGCCCTTATCTTCTTCGGAAGCCGCCCCCATCGCAATCAAACCCCGATTCGCCTATGGGCAGGCGTACATTAGGCGCGCGGGCGAGGCTATTACGAGCATTGAGATGACCTCCGGTTTGCCTCTGCAGGGTCCGTATGGAACTGAGCGCCTGTGGGTGCCGGTTAGCTGGATGGATTGGTCTGACTTTAATTCTGTGGAAGGCGATGACGTTAATAGCGACGTCGCCGACCGATTAGAGCCAGATTCGATTGAGGACGAGGATCAGTAAGTGTTGGACTTACGCGCAAGTTGTGACATCGCAAGACCGTACCTTCACATACCAATGTTATCTGGGATTACAGCGGACCTTATTTTTCAATCATCAAAACACCCAAAGCCTCCCCCTTTTCCTTTTGCACTCTGCAGCAGCCGCCATACCCAATGCGGCCTGCTTGGTGGTTAGCCCTAGGGTGGCTTTTTGGGGAGCGTAGTTCCTCTCCCATTACTATGTCGGTATACCTTTTTGAGTCGATTGCAGTTGTTTGGAAAACTTCGGGATAGAACGACTACACTTCCAAGAGTTTACCACAGAAACCCTTTCACTTACTGCTAGAAAGCCGTCATGTCCAATGCGGCCTTTTGAAATGGGGGGTCAATTTACTGTGGTAGATATGTGGGTTGGTACCCAGTAAATTTGTACCGGAGCGTAGATACCGTATATTGGCCAACCCATTTGCGAACCCGTACAATGCGGCCTGCTTGATGGCTGGCCTGAAGGTAGCATTTTAGGGAGCGTAGTTCCTTCCCCATTACTGTGTCGGTGTACCCTTTTGAGTCGATTGTGGTTGCCTGGAAAACCATTGGATAGATCGAATATATCTTCCAAGAGGGGGATGAGTTGGTTCTTCAATTTTCGAAAAGTGTGGTTCGGTTATCCCCCGGCGTATGCTAGACATGCTCAGGGTAATTTGTAATGTGAGTCATGTGCCTAAATGGCTGGCTCGAAGCCTGTCAGCAGGCATCCAAGAGTGAAACACCCAAACCTTCCGCCCCCCCTTACCGCTACAGATAAGCCGGTTAATACGCAGTATAGAAGAGTGTGCGTCTTTAGAATCTAGGTAAAAGAACCGAATTACTTATGCAAAAGCACGGCCATTCTCCTTCATTAGTACATCACCCATCCGATTATAAAACTGCTGGAACTAAATCCTAAGTGTAGTTTGGGTTGTGGCAAAAAGCGCTTTCTTTGTTGACGCAGAAGAGCTGCATCCTGGCTTGGAAAAAGAGCAATGTGTAATCGCTGAGGGAATGATTGGCCTCATATTGAGACCTCCAAAACACTCCTGAGATTTTGTCCGCTTTCATATCGCAATAAACAGACTCCTTATTTGTCCTTTGGGAAATACCATCCGAATGTTAGACTACTCAACCTTTTCTCCTACAAAACGCAAAGTATCACAGCCAGGTCCTTGCAAACCAACACGTACTAGCACATACTTGGAACTAGTTTCTGATCAACATGCGTAACAACACACCATCCCCCCTCCACCCGGAGAACTTCGCCACTTCGTTCCTCAAACAGGCCATGGGCTTCCGCTCCTGCATCAGCCCACTCGACCTCGACGACGACGCCGCCATCTCTCGTTTCGCGGCGTCCATGAAGAAAGACGCCGGCTTCCCGGCCGTCAAAACAATGATGAGACAAGAGTTCGCTCTTCTCACCAAGCTCTCGACTGCCTTCTTCCCGGACCTCGCCATCCCGCCGGCCCCCGCAGATAATGGCGACGCCCTACGCCTGAGACTTCTGGAAACGCCCCCATCCCAACCTATGCCGCTGTCGCTGCACGCCCTGCACCTCCACGCCCCGCGCGCTCCCTGCCCGCTCTACGCCTTCAGGACCCTCCCCAACCGACACCACCGAAGAACCCGACTGCCCTATGCCTTTGACTCGACGCGCCCGCTCTACGATCGCCTCCACTGCACGCAGGCTCTGTGCTCCAGAACCCTGCCAATTCGTGTACGTTCAGGCCGCCGAGCAAACCGGCCGCATCCGCAACCCCTCCCACATCCGCCATGCTCTCCGCGGGGAGGACTGCGCGCACCAATTGCCGTCCTCCAATCGAGCACCCCTCTGTCTTCTTCCTTGTTGCACCTGAGCGAGCCGTCCCCCTCATTCCCCACGCCTATCGACGCTTTCGTCAACAGGCCACCTCCGAAGACCTCATAGTCCCGACACTCACATTCACGGCACTTCGCCACCCCCGTGACGCCTGCGCATCCGCTGCTGACATCGCTGCCCTTCATCAAATCATCATGGCGGAAATCAACCGCCTCTCTTCGGAGGAATGCATATGGCGCCTGCGCCACGACTTCCTTGCCACGCTCCGCCCCATCGCTGACTCCCTCACCCGGACCCAGCGCGAACCTGCTGCACATCTCAACTCCGACAACACTCCCCATCCCTCCGATCAGTCCCTCGCCGCCGTTCTCCCAGTGCAGCGCATCACACCCCAGACGCCTACACCCCCGCGCCCCACGCCCCGCAGCGCCAGGATGCTTCCCTCCCTCCCCCTACCTCCCCACCTCCCCCTCGACGACCTCGTCGCCACCGGCAATCTCCCTACGAGCCCACTTCGCACACCTCCCCCTGTCGATGCTGACATGGCAACGACGCAATGAGTACAAACGGCATGAACCCCCAATCGTGCCCTCTACCCGATATCATCTTCCCGATGCGGGTTCCAACGCTGAAATACCTACCCAACTGTCTCCGTGCCGACCTCCACCGTCTCTACCATGACCTGTTTGCCCGCTACAACTCCGCACACAAAACACCAAGTCGGCCGCCCTCGCCCCCATACTCGCCACCCCCAAACTCGTTCTTCGTCGCAACGGCAAACACGAGACACGAACGCGCACGTCCCTAGCGTTTATCTCCTCCCTCCGACACCGTATCAACCTCGCGCGGCAAGGCCAATGGCACGACCTTTATACGCGCTGCCTCGATGCGTTCCCTCCCGTTCGGGGCACTCCTAACCGGCCCCACGCTACTCCGTCCAGCGTTGTCAGCGCTATTTCCGCGAAGGCAATGTTTCCAGGGCCACTGCTGCCCTCCTTGAGACTACCCCTCCCGTCACTCCTTCCCCAACAACCCTCCCCACCCTACAACGCACATCTTCCATGCATTAAAATAACCCAAAACCCCCTTACAACGCCTACACCCTCCCCACTTACACCATCCACCCCTCCTCCCCGGTTGAGCTACCCCGACCTGCACCCTCGCTGAATCCACAATCCGCCGCGCTCTTCAAGGCCTTAATCGCCACTCCGCTCCTGGCCCTGATGGTCTACGTCCTTCTATTCTTCGCATCCCGCCCACGCTCCGGCCGGCGCGGAACCGCTTGCCAGTGCTCTCTCCTCGTTTACCGGTTTTGTCAACAAGCTGGCCAACGGCGATATGCCGGCCTCCTTCCAGCCCTTCTTCTCTGGTGCATCGCTTATTGCACTCCCCAAGGACAGCCTAGACCCTCACCGCCTTCGGCCGATTGCTATCGGGGTGTTATACCGGCGATTTGTTGCACGTCTCCTCGCCGCTCGCCTGAGCACTGACCTGCTTTTCTTGTCCACCTCCGTCCTCTCCAATATGCAGTCGGCTCCAAGAACGTATTGAAGCCATCATCCACGCCCTTCGCACATCGGTATCCGCACATCGCGGACAGGACTTACTCCTCCTGAAGATCGACCTCACCAACGCCTTTAACAGCGTCGAACGGCATTGCTTCCTTCAGCAAGTTTCCGTTCTCGCCCCGGACGCCGCCCGATTCGTGCACTTCACCTATGGTAGCCCCTCCCACCTGTACTTTGGCCCCTACACACTCATCCAAGACAGGGACCCACCAAGGCGACCCTCTAGCCATGCACCTCTACTCGCTCGGCATCCACCCATTTCTCCAAAGGCTGCAGCGATCTTTTCCCAACACTGTCACCCACGCGTGGTACGCTGACGACGGGAACATTATTCTCCCGTCACCCGACGCGCCTCGACTCCTCCAAATGATAGCAAATGAAGGACGTCCATACGGCATCCACATCAACATGCAAAAGACCGAAGCATGGTGGTTCGGCCAGAGCTCCTACCCAAACCTTCCTTGCAAGATTGTCACGGCTCCCGCAATCAACACCCTCGGCTCACCCATTGGTACCGATCCGGGCTGCCTGTCCCTCGTCGAGGACCGCCTAACTACAGCTCGCGCTATCTGGACTGCTCTCCCTACCCTCCGTGACCCACAGACTGCCTTCCATCTCCTACGCCATTGCGCCAGCGCATGCCGCCTGATTTATACTCTTCGAACTACCCACCGCACTTAACCCTTTCTACGTCAGCTATGTTTGACCGTGAACTGCGAGGGGCCTTTCAAGAGATTCATCGAGAGCTGACGGACGGCTCCTGGCTCTGTGCTACTTTGCCCTTTTCACTAGGTGGACTTGGGCTCACACTCACCTCACCCATCCGCTCCGCCACCTACCTCAGCTCTCTCCTAAGCACCTACCACCTCTCCCTCGACCTGTTGCCGCCCATCGACCACCATCTCCTACCCAACGAGATACGACGAACCCACCAATCTATCCCTCACAATGTCATTCCTGCCGATCTTCGGCTGCAACCTCTCCTTGCCCGCCTCCCCACGACGGTCAAATCCAAGGAGTCCAGACTACCCTCACATCCGCCATCCATCATGAACGCCACAAAACATATCTCTCCTCTCCCGCAATACGAAAGTGCAACTCACAGACTCGCCCGGAACCTCAGCTGTCGAACACGGTCCGCCAACTCACCCTTTCTCACCCTCCCGGACTCCCGCGACTCCACCCGCATCGAACCCCAAATCTGGACATACATGATCCTGCTTCGACTTGGTCAGCCCGTCTTCAACGGCCGGGACCACTGCCCCCGGTGCGCACTCTCCCAAGCTCGTCCCCCGCCCCTCCTCGACCCACTCGGGAGACATGCTATCCACTGCCCAGCAATGGAGGGATTCCTCCGACGCCACAACCACCTTCGCGACAAACTGTATACCCTCCTCCGACATCCTTCTGTAATGCTGCGCCCGAAGCTCGAATATACCTTCCCCTGCGAAGCCCACCTCCCGTACTCGGAACGCCGCCGAATGGACATCCTCATTGACGACATCGAATTCTCCTCACGTCCCTGCGCACTAGACGTCTTCATTGCAAGCCCCTACACCGCACGGGCCATCTCCCACTCTCGCAAGACCTCCGGAGGGGCTACCGTGCCCATTGAAGCCTCGAAAACTGCGCATTACGCTGCTCTCTGTGGGACGATACAAGCCCAATTCTATCCTCTTGGATTCGATACTCACGGAGCCATCGGCAAACCTGCCCGTGAGGCCCTAGCCAAAGTCGCCTCTTTTTCGCTCCGCCGCGGGAAACCCCCATCTGATGAATACCACCGATTGGTCACCACCCTCGCTTCTCTCGTTCTACAGCTGACGGCTCATGCCGTATCTCGCCGTGCTTTGTCTCTCACATCACCTGATGCTTGAGTGACCCAGCTCGGTTTAGTGACCCTTTAATAAAAGCGTATGTTTGTTTGTTGTACTAGTATTCTCATAGCCGGAGGAAAAGGCTTAGGTGTTTTACTTTCGGAAGATATATCCGATCTATACCCCAAATAGTCTTAATTGCAACAGGTTAGCAAAATTTCATGGTAAGGAAGTTAAATATTTCAACCTAGACGCATATCGAATATTTCGGCTCGAAGGGTGGTTTCTCGCAAAATTGTTGTTTTTACTTCGCTGAAGTCCTTCCCTGGATTTCTGTAAGAGCAACGATGAAGAGGAGGGCATATGTGTCAGCGATTTCCAGAACACTGTTAGGAGGCTGATGTGCGCAAAATTTGCACACGAAAAAAAAATCTCGAGGAGGACCAAATTTGGATACAATATCGGGATTTGCAAGATAATTTTTACAGTTCCTGAAGTTGCAAGATAATTTTAATTTGGATGAGTGTGGCAAATTCATGAGTTGATTTTTTAAAGACACAGTGTCATTAATAGATGTCATTACTATACACGTCCAAGTTCGATATACTTTTCGAAGACGTCGCAGTATTTAAAATTCGAAGTCGACGTCGTTGAGGCAACCCCCCGCCATCAACTACCCCATCGGCTCACCCCTTCTTTTATCCCTTAACATGACCAACTTCCGTCCTTCCCTCACAATCACCAAGTCATCCCGAGGCCGTCGTCCACTCAACGCTTTGGCCCTGATGGAAAATGGTCCAACCGACTACGATGATTACTGTAGAAGGTTGAACCGGGAACGCGTTCGGGAGTGGTCCGCCGTAACTGCTTCGAGCAGGCAGAAGAGGCAGAGGAGGAGGAGGAGGAGAAGAGGAGATAGAGGAAGGGAGGACTGGTGGACCCGTGGGAGCCACTAGTGTATAACGGTGGGGGGCTCTCATGGAGAACGAAGGGAGACTGAGGAGTAATTGTGATCTCTGACTCTTCTGACGAAGATGAAGAGAGGAGAGAAGAGAAAATGAGGAGAATGAGGGGGAGGGAGACATGGAAAGTGCTGGATTAGTGGGGAAGGGGACACAAAATATGGACCAGGTGTTCCCGACTCTGGAACCGTATGCGGGCATCCTTAGTGGTCTAGATATTTCGCAGGAGGCAATGGAGAATTCTAAGCCGTTCACGGATATTTGTGTGGACTGCCTGGGAGGAATGGGTATTTTTGGGGGAACTGTTTGGCTCTGATATAGAGGACTAAGATATGAAGGAAAGAATATAGATATTTATCCTGATAGTATCTGCTGTTAGTCTTTCTCGTTCACACGATTCCATTTGATGCATTTTATGGTTTTTAATATGTTTCTTTGAGACTTTGGGGATACCCAAAAAGTCTATATAAGCTGAGTAAACTGCTTTCTCTTGTGGAGATCAAGCAGGTTGGCAGACAACTTCAAGTCAAGTCCCGAGTAGTAGGAAGTTGACAGACAAATTCAGACCCAAGAAACCTTTTTTCTACGCTGCTCACAGAGCATCAGTGGTAGACCCTGTCCCTTCCATACTTGCTTGTAGCCCTCTCAACTCTCTTCCATATACAATCCTTCTTGTTCGTTCAACTATACCACGGTAGCACTTTTGTCGCTTACAACACCTCCTTCTTGGGGTAGTTGGTTCTGAATATCTCTTCTCCCGACGATTTACCCCTATAAGAGGCTAAGCAGTAAATAGGCTGATCAAAAAAAAGATCATCAGTGCGGTACAGTGGTGCAGGAACAAAGAAACTTCTTTCGAATTCTCACTTATCTCCTGTTCTAGCCTATTTCAAACTGGCTTGCTTTGAGGCGGTTAATGCTGTCAAAGTGCTCCTATTGGCAAGTGTGCCAGACAACAGTCGGCACACTGGCCCTTCGGAGGGCTGATGTGGGATTCGGCGGACAACTGTCGCCCGCGACCTGACGAGCAGATTGCGCGACTGCGTTCGGCAGGTAGTAACACCGTAAAGGTCTGGAGCCCTATGTAGAGCGGTTCGCCTTACAGATATACAAAGGTATACTTAATAAAGTTGTGTTGGTTGTTGTTTTTTGGATATTAGTTTTTCGTCCCTTTTACTCCGCCTGTGTGACACCGTACCTTGCATATATACTGTTCGTATCCACCACCGCCGCAGTCTCAGATGGACGCACTAAATTATCAACTGCCTCTCTCAACTAAATAATTAGGTACATGAAATTATTATGTGGTGAACACAAGCAAGGGAAATTATTAAGTGGTCTGTGGTCCTGAAAGACGACAAAAACTCGTCACAATAAGGCGAAAACTAGGAGTTGGTTCACTGTGACAGATGCAAGCGTTGAGTTCCCGGTTGAATGAATCATACTCGACACGAATATGCACATTACGAAAAACGTCATGCACCATTATTACTTATTCGTCCAGTGGCTCCTCAGCCAGCGATAACTCTTCTTTTCAAC
Source organism: Kappaphycus alvarezii (assembly GCA_002205965.3). Taxonomy (NCBI): domain Eukaryota; phylum Rhodophyta; class Florideophyceae; order Gigartinales; family Solieriaceae; genus Kappaphycus; species Kappaphycus alvarezii. The sequence goes on from NADL03000790.1 coordinate 102,578, forward strand.
GAAAACATTCGTCCTCAATTTCCACAAAGTAGATTAAGTAATTTCAATATGCTTCCCACAATTCTGACGTTGATCTTTGCAAATGCCTCTGGGCCCCCGTTCAAGAGGCGCCGACCCGATGACCGGTCACACGAGGCCAGATATGTATCAAGGAGCTAGATAGTACCAATTGGGCCGATTTCTATGACGTTCGCCCACCCAATACTTTCGTACTGCGTCTGTGTACCTTTTTGGGTCGATTGGGGTTGTCTGGGAAACTATGGGATAGTTCGGATATATCTTCCAAATGTACATGTAGAACACCCAAACAATTCCTCCTTTCGTAAATCCAACTGATCTCTTAAAGACATAGGCATCATGTTTCTATATATTGAAATCTCTGAATGCCGCGAAAGCATCAAAGTCCACACGCATGCTAGGTCCCCAATGATCCCAGTGCCAATATCCAAAATCAGCGGCTGGCACCTCTACGTATTCGCGATACTAGTAGACGTGACCAGTAACGTCATCATTTCAGCTATGAAGATCTTCGGGCAGCTGCGATCCACCCTCATGCAAAAAGACCGTGCTGGATCGAAGGCCTTAAACCAGCCATATGTCATACTGGCCTGACCCTGCTTCTTTATACGGGGAAATTTGGGGTGTTTCTAATCTATATAAAGTGAGGTCAGCTGTTCTCCGAGGGATGTCGTGATATGGGTAAAAGCTTACAATGTAAAGGATTGCCGGGAAGCCGTTAAAACTAGAACACTGTCTGGAGGCCAGCTAACAGGCACGCCGCATTAGACTTGAATAGCTCAAATAGTTACGATTCAATCTTTTTATGACAGCCTCTTTTGAATATGAGCTATCTTGCAAAGGGGAAAGGTTTAGGTGTTTTTCTCTTGGAAGATGATAGGGGTAAATCTTCGGGAGAAGAGATACTCAGAACCAGCTACCCCAAGAAGGAGGTGTTGCAAGCGACAAAAGTGCTACCGTGGTATAGTTGAACGAACAAAAAGGGGTGTATATGGAAGAGAGTTGAGAGGGCTACAAGCAAGTATGAAAGGGGCAGGGTCTACCACTGATGCTTTGTGAGCAGCGTAGGAAAAATGTTTCTTGGGTCTGAAGTTGACTCTCAACTCCTTACTACTCTAGGACTTGGCTTGAAGTTGTCTGCCAACTTGCTTGACCTCTCCATGAGGAAGCAGTTTACTCAGCTTATATAGACTTTTGGCTACCCTAAAGTCCGAACAAAACTACAGAAGATACCAGGAAATGCATAAAAACAATTTGTGTGAACGATATACTCTAAACGAAAGATACTTAAGAAACTAACAATCAATGAGGTCCTCTTATTTCCCATTCTCTAAATCAGATCCAAACAACTCCTCCAAAATATCCATGCTGTCCAAGCAGTCCCCACAAATATCTGCGAACGGCTCATAGCTCTCTATTTCCTCCTGGGAGATATCTAAACTACTAAAGATATCTCCATCCGGTTTCAGCGTCGGCACCACTTGTTTCATACTCTCCAGTCCAGGCCCACCACTCCGACACTTTCCATGCCCCCTTTTCCCTCATCCACCTCGTCCTCGTCCTCATCATCCTCATCATCCTCTTCCTCTTCTTCCTTCTCTTCTTCCTCTTCCTCCTCTTCCTCCTCTTCCTCTTCATCATCCTCCCCGTTATTAACCTCGTAGACTATTTCAGCGGCTACCCACTCCTCGAAGGTCTCCCCAGCTCCCTCCTCGATGTCCAACTCCCGCCCCTTACCTACCTCCTCCGCCTCATCCTCAATAAAAAGGCGACGCAAGAATTCGATCACCTTCTTTTTGGTTTGCCGGCGCAGGTAGTCATCACGGTCAGTAGGTCCGAAAGGGAGTAGGGAATAGAGTTTAGGGGGCGGGGATGGCGATTTTTGGAAATGACTTTCGAGGACATAGATTGTTCATTTGGTAGGCTTTGGGAATGGGAGGCAATGGTGGTGTTTGGGTGTGCGGGACAGGTTCTATAGATTAGGAATAGGTAAAATAAATTTGCAAGGGATTTTGTAGTAGATTTTCGCCTTTTTTCCCAAGAAAAGCGAATTTGGAGGAGGAGGTAAGCAAAAAGGGGAAAGGAACCTGATTCGGGATCGATTCAGAGGGGTAGATACAGTATAAAAAATCTAGATAAAATGGAAGTAAACTTGGAGAGGACCGCGGTAATGATAAGCAAGGCTCTCGGAGGACGAGGAAAGACCAGAACCATAAGCAATTTTGGACAAGGAGAGGTAGTAAAGTAAACTAAAAGTCTGTAGATGACAGCGACAAAAAATCCGTTCCTATCAGCACGCGCCTAACACCGAATATATATCTGATTCCTTATCTGAACCCCCAATACGCAGACATGCCCACTGTATTCGGAAAGAGCTGTCCTAAACCTGTAATCAGTATAAGACTCCAAATTATCCCCCAAGCCCCGAAGGCTTACTTTATATCTACAGCAATTATTTCTACGGTTTCCACTGCAGTCCGGCTATCCGAGGAATTCCATCAGAGAGGAAATGAAGAGGTACTACTGGTCATCCTGCAGGATGTTTCGGGCCACAACCGACCATATCTTTCAAATATTAAAGCACCATAAGCGACCACATCTTCCATGCATTAAAATAACCAAAAACTTTCCCCACATCCCCCCTCCCCTTGCCAGTTTTTTGTCTTCCACCTGAAGTTGTGGAATTGGGTAGCAAAATTCAACCTAACGAAGCCATAACTGTGGAATCGGATCTAGGATTCAATTTATGTCCATGACTGAATCAAAATAAACTGAAAAAACCATGCGCACTGTTGCGCAGTAGATAGACCCGCTATTTGCGGAGACATCAATTCAATCATTAAAACACCTCCAGCCAGTTTTCTAGCTTTTTGGCGGCTTCTTGCCAATCATTTACATTGTAAGCTTTTGCCCACATTACGACATATCTTAGGGAAAAGCTGACCTCATATCCCCTAAATTTTCCCCACCCATCAATTCAGCTGAGGTACCGGAGCGGACACGAAAAGATTAGTAAAATCCAACCACCAACCTGTTCACCACGTTCAAAAATATTAATCTTAGCTTCCTTAAGGCTATTCCGGCATTGCAGAAGACTGGAGGCGGCGTAGACATTCGGCAACAGCTCTAACTCGACGTAACCTAGACCCTTGTAGCGCCTTCGGCCCATTCGGTTGCATCAGACGCACGCTTGTAACGAGAACCAGCCCACCCTTGGCATTCTACACATCAGAGGCTTTTTATCCGCGTGCCCACCAAAAAAGTAGCTGGTAGCCCAGTCAAAAAGCAGGCGGCGTAGAAATGGGCCACTACCGCGAAGTGTCGTTGAAAGAAAATGGGACTCACCCTAGTGCATGATGAATTTGATGTGCGCAAAATTTGAACACGAAAAAATCTAGATGAGGACCAAATTTGGGTACAGTATCGGAACTTGGAAGATATTTCACAGTTTCTGAATTTGCAAGATATTTTTAATTTGGATGAGTGTGGCAAATTCATGGGTTGAATATTTTATTTTAAGACACGGTGTCATTAATAGATGTCATTACTGTACACGTCCAAGGTCGTCATACTTTTCGAAGACGTCGCAGTATTTAAATTCGAAATCGACGTCGTTGAGGCAACCCCGCCATCAACTACCCCATCGGCTCACCCCTTCTTTTGCCCTTAACATGACCAACCTCCGCCCTTCCCTCACCATCACCAAGTCATCCCGAGGCCGTCGTCCACTCAACGCTTTGGCCCTGATGGCAAATGGTCCAACCGACTACGATGATTACTGTAGAAGGTTGGACCGGGAACGCGTTCGGGAGTGGGTCCGCCGTAACTGCTTCGAGCAGGCAGAAGAGAGAGGGGAGGAGGAGAGGAGGAGAGGAGGATAGAGGAGAGAGGAGGAAGAGGAGGAAGAGGAGGATGAAGAGGAGAGAGGATGAGAGAGGAGGAGAAGAAGGAGGACTGGGTGGACCCGGGAGCCACTAGTGTATAACGGTGGGGGGCTCCCATGGAGAACGAAGGGGAGACTGAGGGAGTAATTGTGATCTCTGACTCTTCTGACGAAGATGAAGAGAGAGAGAAGAGGAAATGAGGAGATGAGGGGGAGGGAGACATGGAAAGTGCTGGATTAGTGGGGAAGGGGCACAAAATATGGACCAGGTGGTCCCGACTCTGGAACCGGATGGGGCATCCTCAGTGGTCTATATATTTCGCAGGAGGCAATGGAGAATTCTAAGCCGTTCACGGATATTGTGTGGACTGCCTGGGTGGAATGGTATTTTGGGGGAACTGTTTGGCTCTGATATAGAGGACTAAGATATAAAGGAAAGAATCTAGATATTTATCCTGATAGTATCTGCTGTTAGTCTTTCTCGTTCACACGATTCCATTTGATGCATTTTATGGTTCTTAGTATGGTTTTTGAGACTTTAGGTTAGCCAAAAAGTCTATATAAGCTGAGTAAACTGCTTTCTCTTGTGGAGATCAAGCAGGTTGGCAGACAACTTCAAGTCAAGTCCCAAGTAGTAAGAAGTTGAGAATCAACTCCAGACCCAAGATTTATTTTCCTGCGCTGGTCGCAGAGCGTTCATGGTAGACTATGCCCCTTCTATGCTTGCTTTTAGCCCTCTCAACTTTCTTCCTTATCCACTCCTTTTTGTTTGTTTAACTATACCATGGTAGAACTTTTGTCGGTTGAAACACCTCCTTCTTGGGGTAGCTGGTTCTGATTATCTCTTCTCCTGACGGTTTACTCCTATCAATATTGTTGAAAATATTTTGTTCTCGAGTTGCCGCATATCAATTCATATGTTTCCTTTCATTACGGTCTCCATATTTATTATTCGGTCATAGCTTATGAATGGTGTTTAAATAACGGCCCCGGATCAATCGTGGAGAAGTTCAGTACCCCTGTTGGAGTGATCCACACGCGCGTGTTGCGCCGCATCATTTGCACTATCTGGTCGTCAGTTGCGCAAGCTATGTTTCGCGCATGTTGCTGCACGTGGACGACGTGGGCAATCCTTTTAGCTCCTAGCTAGCAATATAATCGGGTCCTGCAGCGAACACCTGTTATACTAATGCCATAAAGTTTATCCTAAACGGTGTCTCTTACGATACAAGGCAAAGCCCAATGATTAGGAGTCATTGCGAACTGACGACAGATAGTACTGTCAAACAGTTCATCAAGTACTCAGATGGAGACCGAAATGGGTGGTAGAGCTGTGATAACTGTTCAAAGTAGCTCAGGGGTTCTTGACGAGCTAGATATTGTCTGGATATTTTCGTATGTACTATGTCACGGGGGTCCTGCATACAGTGTAGTCGATTGAACCTTTTCTGGGGTGTCCGTTTGACAGACCCGCTCTAATCTTTTACGTAAGGTCTCTCCTCTCCTATAACGGTAATACAGTGGGGTACGTGGGTTGGTTTATAAATAGAGGTGTAGAGGTTGACGTCTTAAGATTTGGCAATCTGAATTTTCAATAATTCTGATAGGGCTAGAGCGTCGGGAGAAGAGATAATCAGAACCAGCTACCCCAAGAAGGAGGTGTTTCAACCGACAAAAGTTCTACCATGGTATAGTTAAACAAACAAAAAGGAGTGGATAAGGAAGAAAGTTGAGAGGGCTAAAAGCAAGCATAGAAGGGGCATAGTCTACCATGAACGCTCTGCGACCAGCGCAGGAAAAATAAATCTTGGGTCTGGAGTTGATTCTCAACTTCTTACTACTTGGGACTTGACTTGAAGTTGTCTGCCAACCTGCTTGATCTCCACAAGAGAAAGCAGTTTACTCAGCTTATATAGACTTTTTGGCTAACCTTAAAGTCTCAAACAACCATACTAAGAACCATAAAATGCATCAAATGGAATCGTGTGAACGAGAAAGACTAACAGCAGATACTATCTGGATAAATATCTAGATTCTTTCTTTTATATCTTAGTCCTCTATATCAGAGCCAAACAGTTCCCCCAAAATACCCATTCCTCCCAGGCAGTCCACACAAATATCCGTGAACGGCTTAGAATTCTCCATTGCCTCCTGCGAAATATCTAGACCACTAAGGATGCCCGCATACGGTTCCAGAGTCGGGAACACCTGGTCCATATTTTGGCCCCTTCCCCACTAATCCAGCACTTTCCATGTCTCCCTCCCCCTCATCTCCTCATTTTCCTCTTCTCTCCTCTCTTCATCTCGTCAGAAGAGTCAGAGATCACAATTACTCCCTCAGTCTCCCCTTCTTTCTATGGGAGCCCCCACCGTTATACACTAGTGGCTCCCACGGTCCACCCAGTCCTCCCTTCTCTCCTTCCTCTCTTCATCCTCCTCCTCCTCTTCATCCTCCTCTTCCTCCTCTCCTCCTTCTCTTCCTTCTATTCCTCTCTCCTCCTCTCCTCCTCTGCTCTTCTGCCTGCTCGAAGCAGTTACGGCGGACCACTCCCGAACGCGTTCCCGGTCCAACCTTCTACAGTAATCATCGTAGTCGGTTGGACCATTTGCCATCAGGGCCAAAGCGTTGAGTGGACGACGGCCTCGGGATGACTTGGTGATGGTGAGGGAAGGGCGGAGGTTGGTCATGTTAAGGCCAAAAGAAGGGGTGAGCCGATGGGTAGTTGATGGCGGGGGTTGCCTCAAGACGTCGATTTCGAACTTAAATACTGCGACGTCTTCGAAAAGTATGACGACCTTGGACGTGTACAGTAATGACATCTATTAATGACACCGTGTCTTAAAATAAAAAATCAACCATGAATTTGCCACACTCATCCAAATTAAAAATATCTTCCAAATTCAGAAACTGTAAAAATATCTTCCAAGTTCCGATACTGTACCCAAATTTTGTCCTCATCTAGATTTTTTCGTGTGAATTTTGCGCACATCAAATTGCTTTGGATTCTGCAATGTGAGCTACTTTCTGCGAGTTGTGCTGACCTCTTGTACACGGAAAAGGGCTCCACATTCCAGCAGGCTAATCCTACATTGCGTCCGCCAACTGGCAGGTGGAGTGATCGATAGAGCAATATTCAAGGAGCTACAAAAACCGTCAAATCGATCTAGGAGAAGAAGCTGACCTTGGGAATATGTCCCATCTCTGCGAAGGATACTGCGGCCGCTTCGTCCTTTGCATCTTTTCTCGCCTTCCATCAACTATGCAGTCAAGTTTTACTACCCTATGCTCAAGATACTATACAATACAAGGATTCTACCGCTGCCTCTATCCTTTCGTTCAGTCCCGATTCCACACGGACACTCTGTTTGGAGCTTTCACAGCAGTTTTCTCCGAATGTGCCAAATTTTCCTACTACGGGGAAGTTTGCCGTTCCTGCGATGTCTTGTCATTCCAATAAGCATCGATATCTACGGTGCCCTCCGGCCAGAATGCTTTCAGTTCTTCCGCCACCTTGCTGTCCACACTGCTAAGCACCGGAATACCCTTCCCCATCAATATTTACACGATTTCGTTACCAACGACATGAATCCCGTGAGGTTTTTTCCCGGGTGACTTTCGGATTAGTTTCTATCCTACTCCTCCTCGGCGCCTCCTGGCTCTTTCCCCACAGCTGTAGAGGTTCTCCGCTCGCCTTTAACAGAGGGGAAGGGCTTGAGTGTTTTACTGATGGAGCATATACTAGATCTATAACACATACAGCGCCTCTTGCCCACAGTCGGACAGACCTCCATGTTATCACGAAATCGGTTCTTTCCGCAAATTCCTGTTCCATTTATCCCGAGATCCATTCTTCAGCTCTCCTTTTTCAAACCAATCGTCCTAACTTTTCCCTAAACAAAAGAATTCCACAGTCCTAATCATTTATGATTCTAAGTTCACTGTGCGATTCCAGTTTCTGTTTTATGTTTGAAGATTTGTCTTCCTTTTTTGAAAAGAAATCTTTCGACTCGTGATTCGATTCGTCCTCAAATCTCAAATGCGATATTATATATACATTTCGGACTAACGTAATTCTTGGAAAACTCTGCAATGCTTCAGGAAATGCGATGCTGACCTAGAGATTCAAAATTCTGTAAATAAACACTCGGAAGTGAGTTTACGGAAGAAGGACAACGTGTTTGCGTGAGTATTAGGACCTGGACCCACACCCGTCCCTCATATCACCCGACTCTACCTTAAATGAAGAGAGTGAACTTACGCAACCAGACCAAGGCTGCTGTCCGGCGCGGTGTTAAAAGCTGGCGCTATATACTTATGTCACTCATCTACTGCAGGAGATGTCTGACACACGTCTCATCTAGGCTCCTTACAACCGGATTTCAACATTTCTACACACATCGGGGCAACTATGCCGAATTTCTACGCCGCAACCGCGAAATCTCTACGGTGAAACTCGGGGGACGATTTTTCAAACCTCTCGAACCAGGCCTGCTTATCACATTCCACTTCCTTAAAGTGTATATACTGTTGCTTGTATCCATTGTTAGCAACAAGTCAGAGCGTTACAATAAAGAAAGAAAGTACTACTCGTGCACGCCAATGCTCCCACCTTTTTTCCTCTCAAGCCGACTTGCAACCCCTTACAGGTGGGTTGACCACGAATTGATGTTCCTCAAGTATGCATCTAAGCTGCCGGAGATATTTTGGAAAACAATGGATGATTTCGTAGATGACTACCAAAACCTAGTAATGGATCCACTGCATGTACCGTTTAAAGAAGAACTATCTGAGTACTACAAGAAGCCGGTACAGGACAAAAAAGCCGGTGCACTTGAAAACTGCATAGGCTTTATTGGTGGGACAAATATGGCAATTGAGAGACCAGGGGACGATGGATTAAAAAAGTTTAAAACGGCCATAGACGATCCCATGCGCTTGAGTTTTAATCGGTAGTGTGTCTGAGTAGGTTATTACTACATAAATACGGTCCTATAGAAGGAAAAAGGCACGAATGGATGCTTTATTTGCGCTCCGAGCTGGATGAACAGAAAGCTGTTTGCCTTACTGTGAATGGAACGCAGTACTGCGTGTACTGAGACAGCGGATACAATCAAAGGGTGTATTTAGATACCATTTCAGGGCTCAATGCTCAGTGTGGACCAAAATGCGTTCAACTCAGCAATGTAGGCTGTAATAATTCCGATTGAATAGCTTTTCTAGGAGTTCAAGTTGTACTGGACCAGGATGGTTTTCCCGCCCAAACTGCGCGTTCTAGTAGCTATTTTAGGTACAATATATATAGCAGCAATGATTATTTTTAACTTTAATTGCTTTTTTAGGCGCTTGTGCTGGTCTTGCACCGACCTCCAAATTACGGCATTGGGCCGTTTCTTCGTCCCATTAGCCATCGATGCAGTGATCTCGAAGCGCTCTCTCGTTTATAAGTTGCTCGCGATATGATCTTTAGCGGCGGCGAACTCCCTAATGAGAACGAGGTCATCGTCATTAGAAAACGGGAGCGGAGCCAGAGCTTGTGAAATGCAAGATTTGGCAGGCTGCGGATCCCCAAAATGTCTTACTGGACCTGCGGAAGTGAATGAGGTTTAGTAGAGGCGACAGGGGTAGGGATTCGGGAAGAAGAATGTTGCCCCGAGTCTTCCGGAGGCAATGATGCAGCGGTAGGCATCAGCTCTGCCATTTTTTGGTAAAGCTGACCGAGACAAGAGGAGCACTCAATCGCATGTGCTATTGCGCTTTTGGTCATGTAAATTACTCACAAATCGTCAAACCCTACTCGCAATTCTGCATGATTCGTAGTGGGGAGCTCGAAAATTTCTTCAATACGTAAGACAGATGGGAACTTGTTCAAGAATTTTTTCTCATATTATTTATCATACCTGGTCCGTAAAATCCCTTTTGCATCAAGAAAAGTTTTATTGTTGCCCTGAATACATAAAAATTGAAAACCGCAACATTGTATCTGTTTTCCACACAACACTGCGAAAATTTGCGAAGAAGTTACCCTATCTAAAATTTTGGTAGCAACATCGTTGAAGCGACACTAATTGTATCAGCAATTGCATCTGCTCACACAATTTGTCCTCAATATGAACAAATTTCGCCCGTCCTTCATCATCGCCAAGTCATCTAGAGCCCTCTGCTCCATTGACTGCATGGATTCGATGACCAATGTACCAACTGACTACGCGGACAAGTGTAGAAGGATGTAGTGGGAACGCATTTGAGAGTGGATTCGCTGTCAATATTTCAGAGAGGCGGAGGATGAAGAGGATTAAAAAGAGGGGAAAAGGTGGAGGGGACGGAGGAGGATGAGACTGATGTGAACGGATCGAAAGATGGGGTGGATGGGGTGGAACCATGGAAGCCTCATTGTGAAATCATAGGAGAGTTTTTGTGAAAAATTGAAGTGGGATGGAGGGTTTAATCGTAAACTATGACTACTATGTTGCAGATTTAGCGGAGAATAAGATATATGAGGAGGTATCGGAGGGTATTGATATGTCTGAAAAGGCATTCTTTCATTCTGTGTCATTAAACGAACCTCATGATGTAAAAAACCTTGTTTTTGCTAAAACATATCTAGATAAATACCTATTTTTGATACAGATCTGAATTTGCAATATATTTTAATATGGATGAGTGTTAAAATTTCATTGGTTGATTTTTTATTGTATGATATCCTGGCATTAGTAGATGTCAGTACAATCAAAGGTCCTTGGTGATACCAAAATTGACTCTGAAAAGTCTATATAATGGCAGCATCAATTCCAACTCCCAGCCAGTTGTTGGCGGTTATGAGTATTGTACCCAGATATTTACCTTGAAGAAATAGTTTCTATTGAAATCTTTCATTCACTTGATTCCCTCTAATGCACTTTACGATAATTTTCATGTTTTTTTGAGATTTTATGGCTAGCGGAAAAGTATGTATAAGCTGAGCGAGCTGTTCCCTGTTATGGTGTCAAGCAAATTGGCAGACAACTTCAAGTGCAGTCCCAAGTAGTTAGGAAGTTGAGGGTCAGATTCAGACCCAAGAACCTTTTTTCTTATGCTGGTCACAGAGCAGAAGTTTTAGATCCTACCAATTCTATACTCACTTATAGACCTCTTAACTGTCTTCCTCACCAATTTCTTTTTGTTTGCTCAACTACACCCTGGTAGCACTTTTGTCGTTTGCAATACCTCCTTCTCGGGTTAATTGGTTCTGAGTACCTCTTCCTCCGACGATATATCCTCATCACCGTCGATTTCTTCTGAAGGAAGAAGCATTAATAACAATTTGAAAAAAATCAAGCAGTTTTAATGAGCAAGCCGCGTTGAAAATGACCATCCTATCAACGTGTCTCGAAGTGAGAACGGACTTCACCCTAGAATTTTACTCCACGGCTTGGTCGGTCACGCGGCTTTCTTGATTGTGGCGAATGCATTGGGGTGCCAATTGCCGACCTTGAAGAGAGGAAACGCGACGTTTCTGTGCCTACCAGGAACCTGTCTATAAACTTCTGGTATTTTCGTGGTTTTTTAATCTTAACCAATGCTAATCAAGGCATGCTAAATACAGAGGGGAGAGTACAGGAAGACTGCTCAGAAAAGTGTCAGGTAAGAACGTTCCAAGGTTGCAATAGTCGCCAAGTAAATTGGCCTCGTCATCATGGATCTTTGGCCGGCTGAGAGCCTTATCTAAATTAAATCAGGTGATCACAGTGTATCTCCATGTTCTTGAGACAGCAGATTCTTGGGTATGATGCTTCCATTCCAAACAATAGACCCTGAAAGAAGTTTTTGAAGTGTACCAAGAGTTTTCGGGTATTAATGATGATTTAAAACCCTGCTCTGGGGAAATGTTTTGGTTTTTACTCTCGGAACACATATTCGATCTTTCTGAAGATTTTCTTGAATTTTAAAGATATCCACAATCGACTCAAAACTTATTGCTGAGAAATTAATGAAGGAGGAACTGCGCTGCCTAAAAGATCACCTAGGTCAGCCATCAAGCGTGCTCCATTGTACACGATGGCTACTGCAGCGTGACTCTGCATCTAAACCTCCATATCCTCTCAACTTCCACTAAGGCCACAATACTTCCCATGCAATTTAGCCACGCACATGCATACAGATGCAAACCTCCAGGAGTGGAGATTGGCGCAGGTAGGAGTCTATCTTCTGTGAGGGCTGCGATAAGAGATATCTTCTCTGCTCATATATTGATAGAACGCATAAACGGCAAAATAATATCGGGTATGTACAACTCCTGCGCGGAAAGGTAAAATATCTGCCATCACCTCTTGTATAGATGTTCTGGACCAAGTAACATATTCCGAAAAATTTTCAGACTCTTCTTGATTTGAGTAGTAGTACTAAAGAAGCTTCTGTCTTGTATTGTTCTACAATTAATGTACCGATAATACCGCTCTATTACTAACATACTTCATTTCACTAACGTCTTCGATTACGCTATGGTCCATTGCTTCGAGCTTCTTGTCGTTTATTCGAAGATATTTGGTCGCTAGTTATGTCGAGGTTATCCTTTCAGCAAGCTAAAATATTGAAATTTTACACTCAATAATACGTGCGCAGTCTGTTTGGACAATATTCTAAGCAAAAGGCCTTTCTAAAAGCATAATGCTATACAATTGGCAACTAAATTGTACAACGAGACAATAAATCGACCTGAATGAGTCCGTATGCAAGCGAGGCAAAACTTCCCTGGTAAGTACTCGAGGAAAGTCCTTTACGTACTTTGTGGCCATCTCCAGTACATTTTTGTATCTTCTTAAGCATAACTAGCTTCTCGCTCCTTTTTTGCCTTGAAGTAACCCGTTACCACAATAAAAACATATTAAACGAAGATAATGAAATCTCCACTTTCCGTCAGCACTTTCTCGTCCATTATTTTGTTATAGAATTGAAATATCGTTAAATATATGGAGAGTTTACCTACAATCTTAAGCCGTTTCAGGGAACTTTTAGGGGTTTAATTAAAGGTATATATATCCTCACAGGAATTTTTTGGTTCTAACTTCTAAGATGGAAAGAGAGTTTGAGTAGTACGTCTAGGTATTTATCCTGAAAGTATCTACTGCTTGCGTTCCTAGCCCACAATATTTTCTTGAATAAATTTAATGGTATTACCTGTGCTCTTTTAAGACTTTATCGATAGCGGAACCAGTCTATTTAATCTGAACAAACTGCCTAGTCGAGGTTATTGGAAGTAAGTTTGAATACAGCGTAAAGTGCGGACCAAATATTTGATAAGTTGAAAATCAAAATTTCGCCAAAAAGCGTATCTTTACGTTAATTGATGAGCAAAGGTAATAGAACTTGCCCCCTATCAACGCAATTGTTGTTCCTTAAGGGTCTTTGCTATCCATTTCCTCGCGTCTCCATAATTATACTACGCTAGAACGTTTGTTTTTCGCAACAACTCTGTCTTGAGATATTGGGGTTTGAGAATCCTATCCTCTCTTCATTTACATCTCAAGAGTTACTAAAGATTGTATGTTTGTTGTGCTGGAGTTTTCTGCTGGGATATTTTTTCGATGGGATGTTAAAATTTGCCAGGAGTGTTTGATCAAGGTGAGACCAGTGTTGTGAATGGAGCGGTTTATTGTTTGTGGAGGCCTGTCTGCTGTATTAGAGTGCTAGCTAAAGGGCATGTCTGTCCTATTGATGTCATGTCTGCTGTGCGTAAACGGCGTATTGGTTGAGATGGCGTGACGGTGGGAATGGAAAATTGATTCGGAATACTTGACTGCATGTGTGTGTAATTTCTGCGCTACAGGCTTTGGTTTGGAACTTGAGCTGTGCATCTCGTTTTGTATGGCTTGTGGATTGGCTTTAGTCGTTGGTGCGGTTATTATTTTGTAAGCATGTGCCCTGTTATACAGAGACTTCGTCAGAAGTGTTCAAGTTCGGGGATGTAACGGTGTAGATGGTGTGTCAGTGAGATGAGAACGTTAGTAGGGGATGTCTCAATGGGATGGGACTAACGGTAGATATGTGTGGTTTGGATGGGACTGTTCATGAGAATGTTCTCCCGCAGAATCAAGAGAGATTGGGGATTGTGGGAATTTCGGAAGTGAGATGAACCCGAGACTAAGAATGAATACATAATTGAGTTGAATTTTGTATTGTTGTTGATATTGATGTTGCTGGTAACATTTTTTCAAACCATCATCGTTAGTTCCGTAACTGGTGAAGTGGGATGATATTATAAAGAGTAACTTGGGTTATATTTACTCAAATATTAGCAACGCAGGAATTCCAGAGAGAAATACAGTGATGACTTATATTTAATCATCTTTAATTCATGTATTATAAAATGCGTACAAGCCTAGCTTGATTTATACGGTGATTTCAAAGGTGATATAACTACCGGCGTTACTGTGTCTATTCTTCTTCTCGTCACCACATCCCGGCAAGCAAAGCTACAGCAGCGATGCCTCGATAATCACAAAGCGCGGGAAACATTATAATTACGATGAATAATGTAGCTAACTCGATATTGTTCTCTCTCCAGCTGAGATTGATATATATATGGAGCTTTGAGAGACGAAGACAAGAGATTTTCCCGACGCCTCGCTTCTTTCTCTGTTTCCTGACATGTATCCGCCCCTCAGAAGAAGCCTCGCGACGTCTTGACTCGCTCTGCTTCCACCCTCCGAGTGATGGAGACAGAACAAGTTGCTATTGGCCGCCCACCTACTTAGTTGATCTCTTAATAATCTCCTCACATTTTCGTCCCTTAAAGCTCCTGAATATTTATCACCAATTTTCTATAATGGATAAGCCACCATCTCCCTTTTAGATCGAGTGAGAATCTTATTATTACTATTTATTACATGTTTACACTAGTAGGGGTCATTGCTGGGTATGAATCAGTTTTATTCTATACATTTATGCAGTAAATTTATGCAGTGGATCTGATGCCTGCGATTTAAATATCGTCGTTCATTCCAAGGCATCCTGGTATGGGGCCATCTTTCAACTGCTGTCAGTGAAATCTAACAGTAGCTTCTATCATCACCTCCACCGTCTAATCCTCAATAAATCTGCCTATACTCGAAAACAGCGCGGCATTTTTGCCCTTATCTGCTATTTTTACAGATTTCTTCACCGCCGAAGAGCGGAAAAAATTGAAATATTCCTCAACCTTCACTCTCAAATAGCAAAAAGATTTCAACTCATGTAATTTGAGGCTTCAAAGCAGTGTACTATAAGCACGGGCTGTTTCTTTAATTACCTAGAACGTTAAAACGTGAAATATTTTGAAAATAGTAACTAAGGAGGTTTAAAAAAATCATGAAAGCATAAACTGAATGATGTTTTGGGCAGCGAAAAAAATTCACCTTCATTGGGATAAAAAAACTTATAAAAATCTTTTATGCAAATCTGATTGGGTAACAGTTGCTGTTATCGTGCTTTGGGCAACAAATTCCTCGTCATTTTTTCTGAAAATGCACATTTAATCTGTCATTTCCCGCATTTTGCAGTCTGAGACAGCGACTTGAGAAAATATACTGCCACTTGAATTAAGAAGGCATCAGGACTTAAAGATTCATATCATGAAAGTTTAAATCTCCTCATTCACTCTACTGTATCTGATTAACAATATTGGCGCTATCGGAAGTTTTTGAGAATGTTTTACAGAGGCCTCACAGAAGAATGGAGATCATACCGCTACTTCGAAGCCAATAAATGTATCAGTGAAGCCGAATTTGTTGGTTTCGAAGAAAAAGCATAATATTTTAATGTTTATCAGTGTAGCGATAGAACGGAGGCGAGGAACTGGTCAGTAACATCAATAAGATTGATTGTCCCAAAGCAGAAATTTGAATTCAAAAATGTTTATGCGCACGAACTACTTTGCAATGGGAAACTATCTGGACCTTTTGATCCACCAAAACAGCCACAGACAATAAATTGTTAATAATATTTGTTAGAAATTACCTGTTATTTTGATCTCCTCTTCTTGTCTTGACAGAATTGTCTGCTGCCAGTGGAAGTTGAACTACATCGTAAGATTCGTGTGAGTTGAGATGCATCTATTAAAATTGACGAAATCTAGAAGACATTCAGCTTTAGATTCAGAAACAGGATGAAAATGTGCGAATGGATACAGAAAATATACGAACCATACAATCACAGCAGCTTTATGCCTCTCATGCAAAAACCCTTCAGAATACTTAACAATCGCGAAGTGGCGCATTTCGAAATGTCATGTCGAGTAAGTACAAATTTGTATTTTTTTCATGATTCGAAACCCTCTCCATCTCAAAACTCCGTAAATTCCTATCTTTTGTCATCTGATGGATCTTTTTGTCGAAGATGGGTAAAATATATGATTTCTCATATAACTTGATCTTAACTAATTCTGATGCTTGATTCTGCCTAATTCTCCACTATCCTGATCTTCCGCCCGATGTGCGCTCCCTTGTTAGTTGAGACAGTGATTTATCACGATAGCCGGTTGATAGTTTCTGTTCAGCGGTCGCTATACCTTCGTTCACTTGGCTTATGCCGTAAGGTGTCTGTTCTGAGCCGGGAAGAAATTTCTCAAAGAGGTTCATTTATGCATTCAATATTCTATTGACTACCACTTGTAGACAAAATGAGCTGCGTATCTTGTGCATCCTCTCTCTCCAGTTGTTCTTCACTGACTTAAGAGTAGTAGTGAATATGATGAATCTCATGGCGTCAGTTCCTCTGTGTTCTAAAGTTCTAATTCCCAGAAATGAATATTTGTCACTACACTGGAACGGCGGAAAAATGTATGGGACAGAACGAATTATCTCCGAAAATACATTTTTAAGTTGTGTTTCTTTCTTTAATTGCTCACCAATTCATTCAACGGTGTGCACTTCGAAAACATTTACGCTCGTCAATATCTGATGCCCTCAATTCTAGAGCTTCTTTCTGTACCAGGCAGTGTCAGAAATAATTATTATCATTATCTCGCTAATATCCGCAAATCCAGCTTGCCATTTATGTTTCATTATTTCTTCCAGTTCCATAGATATTTGCGCGAAGCTTCTTCTGATATAATCAAAGAATATTTTCCCAGATAATGCGTCAAAAAATCTTTTCATCTATATCTGTCCTTTCATCAGGCGCTTGAATACAGGGTATATTGTAAAAACCACCCACGTTTTAACTTCAGCGAGGTCGGATGCTTCGATATCAGCATCATACTCCAAATCTAACACGCTCCAACGCTTTTTAATTTTTATAATTGCAATTGCTTGGGGGCTTATCGTCCCCTGTTCACCCTTTGTAGATCTAAAAGAAGGTTTTATGGGTACCTGTTTAGTTTCCCGCTCTACTTTTGAAGTTTACTAGCCGAAATCTGTTTTTCTGTCTTCTTTTTCATTGTTCCACTGCTTTGCCCCAAGTTCCTCAACTTTTCCATCTAACTCTTTGTCTTCAAAACAAATATAAACTTTAAATCATCTTTTTTCTTTGCCTTTCTTCGTTATTTCTTCTCCAAAGGTAATAAATATCGCTTCCTTGTTGAATTGTAGAGGAACTGCAACGGTACAGTTAAATTCATGTTCTGCCTCATTGATGACCTGTTTGGTACTTGACTGTTTCCTTCAAAAGCTGCTTTCTCTTAACTCCTGCTCCCGACAATTTGATCTGGTTGGTACGCGGATATGTGTTCTGACAGCGAAGACACAAAAATATTAGTAGAAAACTAAGGGAGCTACTGAAATCCGACTGATTAAATATAAGGTCATCGTGAATTTTGTAAAGGATGCTCATATGTCCACCTCAATGAAGAGAAGACGAATTAATCTCAATGAAATTTCAATTGATTTATATACTCGCGAAGCTTATTTTGCAGAAAATCAATTGCTGTAAATTAAATCTTTAACATGTATGCCAGATGTTACGGTCTTACCGCCACTCCCAGTGTGCATAACATTCACGCCTTAGAAAAAGTAACCGATTCTTCCGCTTTTCAATTCAAAACCCAAACTATCCCATGTCCTTTCAGCTCTTTGCCTTATTTCATGTCCTCTTGTAAGTAATATTTGTTATAATCACGGGTTTTTTCATGTTGAGACTATTGAATACTCTCCTGCAAATTAAAGCGCTTTCATGCAAAAAATACAAAACTGTACCAACTTCAAAATATTTTATACAGGTCGTGGGAACTCGATAAAGGATCACAGCATCGTAGAAAGTTTCGTTAAGAGCTTGAAAGAAAAGTGAAGATAATGTGGGCAACGATGGACAGACGAGCCTCGCCTCTGCAGGTCTGCAGTACGAATCTCTGAGAGATAGTGATATTGCTTACATAGATGGGAGGACAATGTTGAATTAGGGTACATTTTAAGAGCAAGAGAAGATAATAGTACATATTAAAAGCAAAACTTTCCTACAGGGGCGAATGTACATTGAGAAACCGCCAGTCAGTAGAGATGATAACTTGTCGCCCTCATCTGAGAGCGAATGGGAGGAGATAGCTCTAGATGGAAAATAAGGAAGTATTGTTGACTTCGGGGAGCGGTTACTCAAGTCATTCACAGAGACATAACGAAAGATGAGGTTTCTAGGCGAGTTAAATGCGTCCTTTAGAGCCAGGACTACTGAAATAAAAGGGTGCATCGAGGTTGATGTAAATTTACTACTGATCTGGGACGAACAGAGATGGTAAATGGAGCGCATATTGATCAATTCATGTAGAAAAAAGATGATTTTCACTAACACCAGTTCATGCTCACATGGAGTCTAAGGAAAGTAACATATCGATATTAATTGGTCCAGAAGCATTTGCTACCCACCTTGGGTGAGGGTAAAACTGAACTTATCATGGATGCAGTTGCAGTACACTCTTTGCCAGTAATGAACGATTTCTCGCAAATCTGAATACATTATATCTCTTTTTCTCTAAATTTTTACATTCTAAACTTAGTAATGTTGGTCTACATGCAATAGGAATTATGCAGTATGGATCTGAGGTATTAATCTCAGTTTTCATTTTTTGACAAGCAACAAATGAAAAATTGTCGCGCGTATTAATAACGTTGGGTTTCATCAATGGAAAAAAGTTTTTGGAATAAATATATTTGATGTTCTGGTCCAGTAATTCACAAAAATGGATAATTATTAACTTTCCTGTGCTTATTTTTCAGAATTCGTAAAAAGAAATTTTCTGCTTGCAGATCTATGACATTGATTATAATTGGTCTTAATAGGTAAAGCAGATTTATTCTGAACATAGTTTAGCATTAATAGAAAACTTATTTTTTCTCAGTTCTCAAATCATTTCCTGGGTCAATAACACGATTGATCACATTAATAAGAAAATATTTTCATTAATTAGAAGTTTTATGGGAAAAGTACTTTCCTACTTATCAATAATTACTCATTATCTTCTAATTCTACTTTTTTTCTCGTTCATATTCAATAAAAAGAAATCTGCAATCCGTATATCAAAAAACCTTTTTCAGGGTTTCGGGTTAAAGTAGAGTACTCTTAAAATTCATTATCAAATAATCTTTATTAATAAAACTAATTACAAATAATATTTAAGATATTTTACCCTTCATAAGGCCAAGTTAAACGATCATTTGCGTTTAATCCGTTCTCAGTCCGAAATATGATTCCTATAATTTCGCCAATGAAAGACTAGAAATATAACAACGAGCACTTTTTTGAGACCTAATATGATCTTATCCAGATTCTCCCAATTTATCATCGAGGAGGCTGATTTGATTCTTCTTTTATCATAATATTCACGGGAAGGTAACTAACGTAAATATAGGATTTTATGAGCACAGTTTTTTTCAATGTCCTTCTTTAGAACGACTTTACAACTTCTTTATGTATTCCTAATATTCTTGTAAATAAATAATAAATTGAAGTTAATATCACACAAAACAAGAAAATATATTACATTTTTGTTTTATAACCCAAATGGTAGTTTCAATATTGGGGAAAATAAAATGCATAATTGGCTACAATTATTTGCCATCTACACTTTTCAAAGAGAGCACAGAAGAGTAAGAATACTACATTTTAATTGTATTTTCTGTCCATGATCAACCAAAAAGTCCCCACTTTAAACGGTTCACGTCTTTTGTATTTAAAATTCATTTTAAACTGTAAATATGGGTAAAATATGGATACATATACAAAATATGGAAGAAATAATTAATTATTCTTTTCTATTCAAGAAAGAATTTGTAGAACATGTAGAGAACTCGATTCTATAATAAAATTTTTTGTGTGCAATTTTTAGAGAGTATCAGAGCCAAATGTACTTATCCATTCACAAACTATACCTAATTAAACTGAAATATAAAAACTTAATTCCTACCGTTGAGGCTGAACTACATCAGTTGGATCAAAATTATTATATAGTATTTAAATATTCAGCAATATAGCAGAAATTTCGCAATAATTAAATGGTACATAATCAGTCACGCGCTATACCTGAAAGTTCCAAATATTATACAGTATAATACTTTCAGTCTTAATGCTGGCAAGAATTACTGAGAAGTTGTTATTAATCTCTTTGCAGTATGAAACGTTCTTTCTATTTTATCTCCCAGTATCACGTCTTGGCCTAGAGCTCTTCAAAATTAGAATTATTAATTAAAGAAGAGCTTCCTAATGAGCCAGAAGATTCCTTTTCTCCGTAGGTCCTTGAGACGAAACAAAGAGCCACTTTCCATTGTCTTGTGCGATTGATAATATTTTGAGATAAAAATTTCCTTCACTACACTTTGTTAACAGAGAAGAGGGTTATTAACATTTAATGAAAATACAAGCCTCAGTTCATAGGTATATATAGTACTGCAGACTGCTTCCCATTCACTCTCTTTTATAAGAATTATACGGCTATAACAGTGGACAAATTCTGAATCCTGAAATTATTCAGCTACCTATTTCTAGGTGCAATATGTCGTCCCCTTTTTGATAAGTTTAGTTTAACATAGCGGATTATTGAGCCTATAGACATGCCTACATACTTGGATGTACTGGCTGTAATTTAATATTATTCAAAAAATTAAATTTAAATGATCAAAAGATCTTCAAAACACAAAGTCAGAAAACGTTCAATGTTAGAATGCTACCAAATATACCATGAAAATATTGCAATCTTTCTTCAACTGGAAAGGGAGGGGCTTAATTTGATATTTTCATCAAAAGTAAAGCAAGCGAAAATTTTCGGAATTTCGTTTGATTTTGAAGAATGAGGCATTCCATTATTTTTTATACTCGTCACTCAGGCAAATTTTATGGCACCTGATAATTTCATACCTCTCACAAAAACTAAAGATACTTGTTAAAAGATTGAATACAAAAAAGGTAATGACTTAAGGTATAAACGCACAAAAGAGATGACGTAATCTATAACAGAACGAGAGACCTACAGCCGACAACTTTTATCGCAATATAAACAAAGTTAATAGATACATTATTTAAAGTATTTACATTTATACTGCTGCACAATCGACGATCGTAGATACTTCATTTAAATTTTTATCTCATTTCATTTATCTCAAGAACTGAAAAAACTAGGGATAAAACTTTCGGAGCCGTACGAAAAATTTATTTTTAGTCGAATCAAATCATCCTTTCCCAGACATTTCAAACATTCAAAACTGTTTTAGCCTAGCTAAAGTTGAACTTCAGAGGTATTTTTAATTGTCGCATAAGATTTGACATAAAATTTTGCATTGGCTAGTAAGCATTTTAAAGGTTAACCAAAGGTAAAACGCGATTTAAACAACTCTAATCGCAATAAACATTGATAACAATCCTTCTATCTCTAAGAGAAAAGAGAGAAGTGTAGCGCGATGTTACATAGAGAGCTGTACCAGGAGTTGAACTACTTGTACATGAAATTTCTAGACATTTCTGAATCGTTTTCGCGGTTATCTACGCACTGGCATTTGAAGAAACGGACTGTCTTTGTGCTTACTATGCTGTTGCTGCAGTCGATTTTGTTGTAGTTGACTGCTGTGGCTGTTGACGTTGAAACCGCTGGTGATTGATGTTGATGATGATCTCACCTTACTCGCCATATGATCTACTTATATATCATTTTCTGGGTCTCTGATTTCGAACTTTGTGTTTGCTAAGTGAAGATTAGTGACTCCTCCGGCTGTTTAATCCGACATAATGCAGTTATAAATATGAAAGACAGCCCCTATTAGAGATACCATAGATAGGATCACAGTAAATCTACTGTGGCCATCTTCTAGAGGTAAGTTAGTTCCTATGTAGGAAGGGGTACTTGGATCTATCTTATACAATTTACTTCAGTCCAAACATACTATGGAAATAACGCTCTTTCGACTTCCTCGGTTGCAGCATTTGCTTCCACTAACTGCGTGTAAAGATTCATTTGGAACTAAAGTTTTTGAATTAATAGGGTCCACCCTTCTCGATGGTACTGTTATTCTCCTCATACCATGAAGAAGGAGTCATTTCTTGTCAGATAATTTCCACAGTTTTATTTACTTTTTAAAAATATAGGAAAACTTTGAAATTCATCTGACTTAATTGCAAGAAGTATTTATATTGTGATTTAGTAACTTATTGAGTGATGCAATGAAATACCAGCCCATCAAGTTAAAAATATCACTAAAACTAGTTTGATACGATAAAATCCCCACCTACATGCTGATTAAGAAAAATAGCTAATAGTAACCTAAAATTGAACTACTGTAATCAATATGCAAAATTTACAAAATAAGCAAAATAAGGGAAAATTACTCGAGAAGTAAGAATCTTCCACTGCAATGATAATACTTGTAAATTTATCTTCTCCTCTATGTGTACGTTTTTAAAATACTGATAAAAATATATTTCTCTGAAGTCGTAAAAAACAAGAAATATATGTAGTTAAAAATCCAAGAAAAAGCAACGTTTTCATCTGTGCTCACGCTAATTAAAATGAATCTAAATTTCAGTGAGAGGAAAAGTAAACACGAATAGCTGTATATTTATGAATTTTCTATTGTCCTTTAGAAATATTGCTAAGTCATGATGGAATGCCTTTCGCCCAATCCGCCGAGCATATAAATTATTCTTACTGCGACATTTTCCCTGAATGCATAACATTATACAAGAAAAACAATAGAATTATTCAGAAATTCCGAATTTTACTTGAAAAGGGTTCGAAATTTATTTTTTTCTCCACCTTTTTCAAGGAAAAGTTGATGCTCTTTTTTTAACTTCCATCACGTTTCTGATAGGATATATTTGACAAATATTTATTACTCTGTATCCGAAACTGCAAAAATAGTACAAGCAATAAGTTGCTCCCGTGGGAAGCTTCTGAGAAAAGCAAAGATAAAGATAAACGGCACAGTTTTCACGCCTCTGCATGTTATTTCCAGTTTTTATCACCTTTAATCATAGATTAGAAGTTACAGAAACTTTGAAACGTTTCGACCCTCCCTTTTACCTTCGCATTTATGCATTCTTGCACTCAATTTGTCCTTAAATCTCGACAAAACTTGTGCCTTACCTGATTTTGGCTCCAAATTCGTTTTCTGTCTCTTAATAGAAGAAAATTATTAGGAAGATAAATAGTCCTTAGCAAGGAAAGAATGACGCTTTATTGTTTGAAGACAAGTCCGTACTACACAGGACCCCGGTTCTAGACGGACGACTCCGGGCAATGGCTGAACAGATTGCCCACTCAAGCGAAAAAGGGACCGGAAGAAAACTCCACCACCTGAACCGGGGATTCAGAAGGCTTTAAAAAAACTCCGCTGTAAGCACATAGGCTTATAGATAGAGAAGGCGACGACAACGGCGAGAACTCCGGACGAGCGAGCTTGACGACAAGCCCGCAAGGCTGTGAAGACCAAAACCCCTCGCAGTCCGTCAAAATGACGGAAGATTGAGTGCGGCAAGGTACGGTGGACTTCGCAAACCTTGTTCTAGTAGTAGAGCCATCCTTATACACCTTTCCCAGTTCGTCCCACGTGCGCTGGGGCGCGGAGAGGCAATCCACTCGATGTGGCCATCGCCAAGAACGTTGCAGCGAGAGCTCTGCAGCCGTGACGGGCAATCTCCTGAGGGAAGAGCCGGATGAATGTCCGGCGCCCACGCCGTGCGCGGCGCGCCGAGCGAGATGAAGTGAAGGTTGGGTGTAGTCAGTCGAGAAGAGATGGACGTATATTCAATGGACCGACCTATCTTAAAGGCCTCACGTACTAGAGTCCTTTGGCATGTAGTAAGTAAAAAATCTGCGGGCTGTCTGTTGGATGTTTGCAGTTATAAATTAAACCTAAATGTGACTTCAATTTTCTCATGGAGACAAGAGAATTCATTACAAGGAATCTAAATTGAAGAAAATAATTTCCTTACGTTCTCCACAGACTTGAACTTACAGGATAAGACGGAGTGGGATCTTTAAAATTTCCCATATTTCTACTAGAAGTTTCACTAAATTTTTCCAACAACTCTCAAATTCGCACAGATTGAGACATATGTCAGCAATCTTAAATATCTTTGAAAAAACTGTATATAGTTGCGACAAAATTCATCCAGTTTCCCTTGATCTGCTACTTATTATTACCATTATTCCTCTCATTACCTTTTTCAGGATCCATTCCATTCTTGTTCTTTTCCGATTCTTTTGTTATTTTTTCCCTTCAATTCCCTGGGCCAGATCCTCTTACAGCTAGTCGAAATATCTACTGAACTTTTTCAAATCTTTCAATTATTGTACGTGTACTAATGCTGTTTTTTCTTTATGATATATATAGGTTAAAAAATTATATATAGTTGATTGTCGACTTACATGAACCTCTCTGAATCTTGATATTTTCGAACATTTCTACGTAAAATGCATTCAAAATTTCCGATTCTATTTAATTGAAAACATTTTACCATGAGTGTGGCATTATTTTCAAGTATAAAATGTAAATTCAAACGATTAGGCAAATAAGTTCCTATAATGTTACGTTTTAGTCTAATTTGTTCATTTTATTTACTTCTACTTATTATTTTAAATATTTTTTTTAATCCAAGAGCTGTTTAAAAAATCTGATGAAGCTAGGTTAGATTTTATGTTCTTTCCACAATTACCGCTTGTTAGAAAAAAAGAAATTTTTTAAACAGAAAAACACAAGTTGTAAATTTCTGCATTAATTCTATGTCTACATATTTAAGTTCAAGCATGCCCTGCGTACCCCTCCGGTAAAATATAACATATTTGAAGCTTTGTACAAGCCATAAATCTTAAACCACACCTGATAAGGCATAATTTCAGTCTCAGGCATTTTTCCAATGGATAACGTGAAATAGACTTAAATTGCATTCATTTCTGAATTAGAGGATCTCAAAAGATAGTAAAGTAGGACTAAAATAAGTTCTGGTGGTATTTTTTGTCACCTACTGGTATCGTTCTTCAAATATCATACCACGCCGAGTATATAATTTTGATTTTGAATGGTATATGCATAGCATACCGTTACTGGTAAGTCTCTAATTCTGCATTTCTCGCAACAAACCCACTGCATATATGCTCTCTTCGCAAATAGTTAACAATATTTGACTAATTGGATAGATATAACGAATATACGGCTATAATCTTAATATGCTCAACTTCTGAAGATTAGGTTTCTGTTCTTAATTCTGGAAGCTTACATATCTTTACCGAAAATGTGGATGAGCAAAGCATGTAGCTACATTAAGTAGCCCATTGACAAAATACTAAAAATTAGATTTGAATATATTGACTAGCCTCTAAATGTTGCGAGGCGCGACATATTGTTGAAGTTGCACACGTAGACTGAATGGTATAACTAAAGTTATGGTAAGTTATGTACTCACTCTTCCCTTCTGAAAGTTTTTCATGTCGCCAAATCTGCCACTTTTTCCGATTGCCTTCCATTTTGTCGAAGATAGTGAGGCTGGAGAGTCTAAAGTTGAAAGCAAAAACTTACTTCCTAGTTTCAATTGTCTTAGGAGAACTTCAACCGAAATATGTGCTACCTTGTTGACAAAATGGCTCTTTCTGTTGCATTGACAAAATAACTTGCCTCGTTTGATCTCTTGCTCTTACAATTCTCCTCAAATAGCGATGTTATTGTGAAGCAGTGCGCCACATGAAGAAACGAAGAAGTGCTGGTCCCTTCAGATCTCATTTGCACTAGTACGTAAGCAGGTTGCGTGTTAAATCCTGGAAGGAATTATTTCATATCATATTGGGAGCCGACTCTTGCCATCTTCAATATTTTTCAGCCTAATAACTTCACTAAAAGTCGTTCCAGCTTGTCCTACATACCATTTTGTGTAACTCTTCTATTGCCAAATGGATAAGTGCCATCCTATTACACGTTTTTTAAAATATTTCGCTGTCCGTAGACAGACTTATATTGCGAAGTAGTACTGTAGAAATCTCTATGTGTGCTTTACGGCTGATCTTTCGCTGAATACTAGTTTCTAGGTGCAGCAAGGGAATATGGGTCAAGTCAAATACGATATAGGCAGAAAATACTGAAAACATAAAAACCACGTCACAAATCACAACAATTTTACATGATAAAAATATTATAATAAGTTAATGTGTGCATGATTGAAATTTGTGATTCATTAAGTAACTCACAGGCCTTATATAGAAATGTACAGTACAATTAATTTGATACCTTTCTCAGAGGCAGGCATAGCATTACGTTTTCGTGGTGGCTCGATATATATTTCCTGCTTTTTTGAAAACTCAAATAACATTATGAGCTTATCTGCAGTTGTTTCACACCATTATCGGTCTTATGCGGACATTTTCAATCAAAAAAGGGGGAAGGGGACTTATAATACATGAAGATACCATGAAGCATGTTCTCTAATAGTAAATTAAGTGGTTTGCAGCATTCATGTGTTGCAATGATTTTGTCTCCAAGTTTCCAGGTTTTTTCTTCATTTTGTAAGTCGGTTAAGGAAATACCTAATAATAAGTAAACAAGCTCTTTGAATTTGCTACTGTTTATTATCTTCCTGTACCGATACCTCGTCTCAAGAATACTGATATTTTCTCTTTCCGGAATTTATCATATACTGTGTGATCATTTTTGTAGGCGAGATATTTCCTTTATCCTTGTGGATATAAATATAACCATAAGCCACTTTTTTATTCTTAAAGATAAAAAATTCAAGTCAAAAGCAATAATTTTATAGTTCTCTCTCCATAGTAAGCTAGGCAGTACCCGCTCCACGCAAAATTGTTGAATTTTTCAATATTTATTTTTGCCTTGAGTTCTTAGGATAAGTACTCAAAAAAATTCTTTTTAATATTTCCGTATCTCCAGTCTTCGTTGCCAGGAAGTTCGTTGGTGTCGAAATAAAGCGGAAATATTTTAATTGTTTAATCATATTCTACATCACCCGGAGCATTTCTACTGTCTTAAACATGTAATTGGTAATTTGTGTGTGAGGTAAGATAGTAAAAACTAATAACTGAAATCAATATGATTTATCCGCTTTCCTTCCTCACAATGACCTATTATTATTCGACAAGAATTTTATCCGGGTTTCAACTTAGTTTTTAAGTTTTTTTCAATAAACTATTTTTTGCTTAACCAATGCGCGGAAGAGAAATGGTCTTAAACGTCTATAATTAGTCTATTATATTTTTTGCAGATTTTTCAAATTTCTATCTGAGTATAAATTTTATAATGGGGCCTTTCTAAGAGATTGGTCTGAAAAATTCCTACCTCGTAAATTTCTGAAAGATTTAAAGATAATTTTACATTTAAAAAGTGTTTTATATGCAGTTATCATACTTTCCACGGAAAATATTGCAGCATTTCACAATTGAACAGAGTTGTTGCCGAGTCAAAATGAATAATTAGATATTCTTATATTCTTGAGTATTACTGCAATTTCGTACCGACCATTATATGTTATTACTGTCTTCATTATGGGCTGCGGGTGGGTTATTTGACTACTTTCAAGCTTCAATAACGTAGTTAATGCAATAAAATGTCCTATTTGAGAAAATAGGTGGCCCCATTACTCTATTCTTACAGTTTAATTGTGGAAACCATCTAATTGAAGCCATTTCAATATTTTTACTCCAAAGCAATGATAAAATATCTTTGGTAATCAATTTTTAATTCAATTCCATTCATACTATATAGTTAAGCACAATTTGAATTACTATTTTAAGTCTCTTTTGTCCCACGGCGCTGCATATATGACAAAGTGAGCCAGCTTCGGTTGTCCGACAACACATTTCGAAGTAAGCCGAACGAAGCCGTCTCATTGAATCCAACCCTCTTTTAGAGGGCATCCATTCAAGCCAGAGTACCTTTTATGATTCTAGCATCCAGTCCTGCTGCCACAGTTTCGCGAACCTCCTGCCTTGTCTTTCCTCGCGAACATAGCGAGGAGCTCCTTCTTAAAGATATCGTACTTCTTTGCGTCTTCGGTGAGGTACACGTCCTGCACAAAAGACCCATAATAGAATTCTAAAGTATTCCCCTCAAAGTGACACAGAACCTCGTGGGACTTCTCGCTTTCCGTCCTTCCGCGCATGAGGATGTTCTCGATCCCGAAAAGGAGAAGGGCAATACTAGAAGAGGGAGATACATCAAAGGAGAGGTCAGGGGCGTTGGAGTCGGCCATGGTGTTGTCGACACTTGGATGCGGTACCGTGAAATAATTGTAAAGGTCCTTTATTTCTTTACTAGGTGAGGGGCAAGCGTTACCTGCCTCCCTTCTTTTCTTTGTTTACGCACGACACAGCGCAGTACAGTATATACTGTAAGTTTGCCTCCCGCTCCAAAGCTAGTCAATTTTAGTGGCCCTTTTCAAGTATTGAAGAAAATTAATGAGTAAAAATCTGTACAATATACTGTCCTGTGCGGTGGGGCAAGTGTACAGTACAGTACAGTGCCTAACAATATATCATCTGGGGAGATTCCGTGCAGTGTCTCCCCAGGTTGGAGAGTTTTTTTGGGGAGAATCTTTACTCTTTACTTATCTTGAGTGTACACCGACTGACCGACTATTCAGTTAAGAGCTAACTGGATGGACCACATCGGTCATGTGCAGTGCGGCCCGTGATATGATGGCCATAGCCACCGACGACCACAAAGTGCAACTGATACGCTGGTAGATACGTGTGCGAATCGTAGCGTCCGAGGTGTGGCATTTCCTGGCTATACGTGGCACAAGCCCTTCGATAAATAAAGGGGCACCGAGGGAGTCGAAACCAGAGGCTTGCATCGGAAACCTGGGTCGCGGGAGGGCGGAGGGGGGACCAGGCGCCTTGGCAGTTGTGCTGTAGGCCCTGGACCTAGCGGTGACGCGTGAGGGCGGCAGCCCCACCGGCGACTTGCGTCGTTTTGGTGATGGAGGTCTGCTTGAACGGTGACGTGACGGCGACGTCACATGCAATGGGTCGGTCTGGTAGGCCAGTTTCAGTGTCACGGGCGGGATGCAAGGAGAATGTCAGCGGGCCTGTAGTCCGTCCCGGGGAGGAGATTCTCACTTCGAACTCGTAGTCAAGGCCGGCGGCGCGAACACGTGCCACGCGAACACATTGCGAACGGAGTTGGGCGGTGAATCGTCCAAACTCTGAGACGCAGCGGTTGGCGGCATGGTCACCGTGGACATCCATGTCCTGCTGGCAGTGGTGGCATTTCAATGGCACCGAGTTGTGTAGACTGGGAGACGAGGTGCCTGCGCAGCATGATGCTCCAATGTGCTGATGACACCTTCATCGCAGCGGTGGGATGGGCATATAGAAACGCCGCCCACCGGTGTTACGGAAGGCCAAGCCTCGAATCCGGCGACGTGTGGACGTGTCGGAGTGGCAGCTAGGACGAGGCACTCTCTTCCATAGTTCATCCTCCCAAAACTCTTTGCCCTGGCCTCTTGCTGCGCCCGATTTAGATGAGATTGCAGGTTGATGGCATGGCGGCAAGAGAGGCGGGTTCAATGGGACTAGGTCGGTGGCAAACGGATCTACTTGGATCTGGCGGACGAAATTGCACAGGGGCCGGCGTGCCTGGTTGACCAGGAAGCATCGATCGCCCCGTGCCTGTTTCCCAACGATGGCGACGGAGCGGGGTGTTGCGTAGTCGGTGTGCGTATGCGGGCGGGGGCAGCGTCCAGAATGTTGGCGGCGACAGCCGCGTGCAGTGCAGGGCCAATCCTGGAGAATCCGTGCCCCCTGTTAGGCGCGTGCTGATAGGAACGGATTTTTTGTCGACGTCATCTACATACTTTTCGTTTACTGTACTACCTCCCTTGTCCAAAATTGCTTATAGTTCCGGTCCTTCCTCGTCCTCCGAGAGCCTTGCTTATCATTACCGCGGTCCTTCCAAATTTACTTCCATTTTATCTAGATATTTTTATACTGTATCTACCCCTCTGAATCGATCCCGAATCAAGTTCTTTTCCCTTTTTGCTTACCTCCTCCTCCAAATTCGCTTTTTTGAGAAAAAGGGCGCAAATGCACTACTACAAAATCCCTTGCAGATTTATTTTACCTATTCCTAATCGATAGAACCTGCCCCGGGAGCCTATTTAAACCCCTTTTATTCCAAGTTTCAAACGTCCCTGATCATTTTACTCATCACTCCTCTCCCCCACACACCCAAAACACCCTCTATCCTCCGTCTACAGTCATTTACAACCAAAATGAACAACCTTCGCCCCTCCGCCCCATCACCAAAAACCGCCCCTCTCGCCCTTAAACGGCCTTGCGCTCGCTGTATATGGCCCGACGGACGCAGACGACTACCTGCGACGCCAGACTAAGAAGAAGATAATCGAGTTCGTCCGCAAGCTCTTCGTCGAGGATGAGGCCGAGGAGGTACCTGAGGGCAGGAGTGGAGGTCGAGGGGGAGCTGGGGAGACCTTCGAGGAGTGGGCAGCCCCGGAATTGGTCTACGAGGTTAAGGAGGACGAGGATGAAGATGAGGACAGATGAGACGAGGATGAGGACGAGGATGAAGGACGAGGACGAGGACGAGGAGGATGAAGAACAGGGAGGCATGGGAAGTGTTGGAATGGTGGAATGTATGGAAAAGTGGTACCGACGATGGAACGGATGGGATATCTTTAGTAGTTTAGATATCTCCCAGGAGAAATAGAGAGCTATGAGCCGTTCGCAGATATTTGTGGGGACTGCTTGGACAGCATGGATATTTTAGAGGAGTTGTTTGGATCTGATTTAGAGAATGGGAAATAAGAGGACCTCATTGATTGTTAGTTTCTTAAGTATCTTTTGTTTAGAGTATATCGTCCACACAAATTGTTTTTATGCATTTCCTGGTACCTTCTGTAGTTTTGTTCGGACTTTAGGGGTAGCCAAAAGTCTATATAAGCTGAGTAAACTGCTTCCTCATGGAGAGGTCAAGCAAGTTGGCAGACAGCTTCAAGTCAAGTCCAAGTAGTAGGAAGTTGAGAGTCAACTTCAGACCCAAGAAACCTTTTTCCTGCGCTGCTCACAGAGCATCAGTGGTAGACCCTGTCCCTTCCATACTTGCTTGTAGACCTCTCAACTCTCTTCCATATACACTCCTTTTTTTCGTTCAAACTATACCACGGTAGCACTTTTGTCGCTTGCGACACCTCCTTCTTGGGGTAGTTGGTCTGAGTATCTCTTCTCCGACGACTTACCCCTATCACACCCCTAGACGGAGGGGAGACAAGCTTGTTCCCAGGCGTCGTCGGTGAGGGGGACATTATGCAGCGTGCCGTAGGCGGCTCGCTGCAGGAGTCCAACTCCATTGCAGGCTCCGCCGCGTGCTGAGGGTCAGCAAGCCGAAACGCGTGAAGCACCCGGCATGCGGATGCCCATAGGCGATGCATGTGGAAGCGGGCCCTGGGGTCTTGGACCTCTTCCAGCATCGCCAGGGTGCGACGGCACCCCTCTACCTTGCTGCGTAAGAATGTCTTCGTGAAGGCAGCGTTACCCAACGGGGCCTCGAGGAGCTCGAAACCGTCGCTTGCGCATTCTGCAAGCGAAACTCGGCCAGGAAAGCAGCGCGGTCAGCTGGCGAAGTGTGCGGCCAGGAGATGCGTGTCTTACGAGGGTTAATAAACAGACCATAAGACAGACCGTAGAGCGCGAGGGACCGTAGTGCTCGCCGTAGATCCTCAAGGGAGGGCACTAGCGCGACCCGCAGGGTGTTTTAATATGTGAAAGTCAAGGCCAGCTGTAGCAGCACTACATGAAGCAGTCGCGGTTGGCCGACGGAAATACGGTGGCACAGCACGCACAATATTTGTTCGAGGGCTGGCTCGAGCCCAGCCCGTAGGCAGGAGAGAAGAGTTTTAATGAATTCAGTTTCTTTTGGGGACTGCGCTGCGCACGTCATAACTATACGGCTAAGATCTTATCGGATGTACCTCGTCGCCATGCGCATCGGGTCTCGTGACAGGATGCTTGAGAGATGGATGACCATAGGGTGCAACTCAGTCGCTGGTAGATACGGCGGGATGACAGCAGGTATCGAGTGACACATGGACGCGATCCGCGGAACTAACTCGTCGATCAACGCAATAGTACCAGGGGAAGCGGCGCGGGGCGCCCAGGGAATCAAACACCAGAGGTCGAAACGTGAAGTTCGGCGTGTATGGTGCAGAAGATGGGTCGGTTGAGGGAGCGGGGAGACGTCGGGCGAGATTGCGTTCCAGAGTTGTAACCTTGTCGCGGGCCGCCACTTCAGCAGCGCCACCGGCAACCTGGGTCGCCTCACTGCGAATTGTTGCCTTGAATGGTGGTGGTAAATCTTTATTGGTTGTACAATGTCGCACAGAAGCGTGCGGAGGGTATTCATAAATTAATCGCCTTGAATGGCGAGAAGACAATGATGTCATACGCAATGAGGCGCGACGCTGTGCCTTCCGGGGTTGGGGAGGGCTGTACGAGGATATCGGCGGGCCGGAACTCAGTGCCCGGGACGAGGAGCGGAACCTCGTGCCGAGTATCCAGACCCGCGGCGCGGGTAACGTTGTCGCAAATGCATAACAGAGCGAGTCATGGGGGTGACGACGGCCGAAACCAGGGCAGCAGAGGTCGGCGGCGTGATCCCCGAGGGTGTCCAAGAGGCGGCTGTGTTGGACGTTATAGAGGCCTTTATAAAGTTTATTTCCGTGAATGGCCTTACAATATACCATCATGTAACAGTCCAATGGAGAGGGGGAGAAATTTTGGGTAATTTATTATTTGGAAGGTAATGTCAATGGCGCGGAATGTGGCTGTTGGGGCAATAGAGACATACGGAACGGTTCGAGCGGTCTTGAGTCTTAACCCAGAGGCATGGGGCAGCTGCAGTGATGTCCAATGCATCATGCCTGCTGACAGGCTTTGAGCCAGCCATTTAGACACACAAGTGACATTACCCATTATCCAATGGGGGAAGGTTTAGGTGTTTTACTCTTGGAAGATACATCCGATCTACCGTCAAGCAAAGTTGGATACGCAGTCTTCTTTGGAGGGGTTTCCTGCGGGTGCTTCGGGAGTAGTGCTTCGATAACTTCTGCACTTGGCGGTGAAACACCCAGTGATCCTGGTGCCTGGGCTGCCTTTCCGTACGCCTTCGCCTGTGCCAGTCTTGTCGCTCTTCGAATTTTACGCTGTTGTGCTTAGGAGCAGACGGCGCACCCGTTGCGTCTGGGTAGCCTATATGGTTGCCTGTTCCCACAATGTCTGGTATCGGCAGGAATTCCATAGCCTTGCCCGTTCCCTCATTTTGTCAGTAATTGATTGCTGGCGGCTTTCAAGGAGATGGGAGCTACATTAGGACAGGTCCGTCAGCATGACTGCGGGAAATAAAAAAGACTTTCGCGAAAGCCTCCGCTGCCTGGGGATGACTGGATGTACAAGCATGGATAGCATCATTCATAGTCTTTGCGCGCAACTCGGCGAATAATACCTTAAATTTTGAGGGAATATGTGTCTTGACGGCGCGTGCGTGTCATGAATATTTCCTCAATTGGTGGAGGGGCTGTGGTTGGGTATGGCTGTTGGCGGTTCTGTTGCTCCTGCCACAGATGCTGGGTCATAGACAGGGTGTACAGTACTGTATGGAAATCTTTTCATCATACGTGTTTGCATTACAAATGAAAGAGAATTTCGGGCTGTGACAGACCATTGATTGTTCTCGGCCTCTAGACCCTATTTTCGCTGTTGGAGCGATAATAGGGTCAAATTCAGTTTAGATTCCCCCGCTAGAAGTGGCAGACGCCGAAAAAAGCTACTCAATCATACCCCCCCCTTTTAGAGCGGTGTGGTCTAAAAAGCAATCGTCGCTGATGAAGAAGAGATACCGTGCGTGAAATACGGCAGATGACTCTTATTCGCTCTGCGATTAAATGTGTAAATGTTCTACGATTGCATTGTCATAACCAATTCAACCCGAACGTCTTTTGTTTTGCGTGAGTTGCTCCTGGACAAAAGTGTCAAGTGTTGTCGGAAGGAGGTGAAAAACGAAAAATATATTTCAGGGGAATCGCATAACCAAATTCGCTTGCTTTGGGAAAGTGGGGTTCATTTACTGTAATGGAGATGTTGGCTAAAACCCGCAGAGTGACTGTAATTCATTGCTTGGTGAGTGGTCTACTTGTTTTTCGAAAAATTTACTCTCTTGCCAAAAACCCTGCTGGTACCCAATTGTCGACTAGCCCAGCAGTACTGTAAACGCGAGGGAATTGTTGTATGTACTGTAAGTAATACCGTACCGTGTCGTACCATACTTCAATAAACGTTCAACCGACCGCACAGCACCGTATGGTACGGTAAAGTCGGAAAGATTTGCAGAGGATACTTTGGGCAACTGCACGACCATAGAGATGCCAATTGCCGCTTGTGCACTGCCTACGTAAGCTGAATATACTCTCCGCACACTTTCGTGTGGTGCAACCCGTAAAGATTAACACTACGGTCAACGACTGCAGCACAGGTTTTTTGCGCACGCTCGTTTACTCCATGGACGAATCCAGTGGAATTTGCTCCGTCATCATTCGCAGTGTTGCCGCCCGAGTTTCTTGACCATGCAGTCCTTTCCTGCTTCACATCCATGCCAAGACCATCTTGTTGCGATATTCATCCGCCCGTGCCCCATGCATTCCGCTAATGGAACCGTACAGTGCAATACATTGCCAATGTACATTCTCTTTATGCCGTCCCATGCTAACTAGACTATCCTAAGCAACAATTTCCAGGCAACAGAAAAGAGCGGTCATTCTGTTTATGTGTTCACAGAAGATACAGCACAGCTTGTCCGCAATTGCCTGCACTATCCGTGTCACCATTTCCACTGTTGCACACGGCGTCACGCAGCGACACAACAATCCCCTGAACTCTCCGACCCGCTATCTCTTCCTCCCCTCAGACCTCCGACATCACTCAACCCACCCCTTTCAATCCCTGCTGCGTCCCTCCCACACACATTTCTCCGTCCATTCGTATTGCATATGACGTCACGGTGCGTTTCCCAGATGCGTCCACTGTCCTCCCTGTGCGACCTCCGTTCCAAAAGCGGCCGAAAATAGAGCCTACGAGCACGATATCATGTCACAAGACCCACATTTACTACAGATCGTCCGCCTCATCCAATTTGTTCAGATCACGTCGCTCGGCTGGACTTTCCTGCCGCTGGCATGTGACAATCCCGGGGCCCTATTTCCAAAAGTCACTACCGTGCTACTTGCGCAAGCTGCAAGGCAATCCCTGCTTTCTCTATTCACCCTAGGTACTATCTTTCACATTACCAGGCAGAAAATGAGCCTTGTTATCTGGTCTAATGCTGCAACCCCACCATTCTCGATTGTTTGCCGCCATGTCAGGAT
This sequence comes from Kappaphycus alvarezii, assembly GCA_002205965.3. Classification (NCBI taxonomy): domain Eukaryota; phylum Rhodophyta; class Florideophyceae; order Gigartinales; family Solieriaceae; genus Kappaphycus; species Kappaphycus alvarezii. The sequence continues at coordinate 138,280 of NADL03000790.1, forward strand.
TCGTCACACCAAAGCTTTTGATTCAGCAAGGTTTATTCAGTGAATCCCCTATATTGATGAGTTAGGCGCACTTCGAATAGATATGCACTGCATTCGCTTGGACATGTTTTGAATTCGCCTCTGTAGATATTCGTTGAATTCGCTTCCTTTAGATATGCGTTGAATTCGCTTTTTAAGGGTATGTTGAATTCGGTCTCTGCTGTAGTCTGCTCTAATTGCATGATACCGTTCTCTAATGAACCGGATATAGTCCGTAACACAACCGACTACATCAAACAAACATTAAAGCATTCCAAATTTCCTCCGCTTACAGTCCGCTTTGAGAATTGCTGTCCTGTTAGTCAGCAACTGTAAACCATCCATTTCACTAATTCAAATTCGACCTATAAATTTACTCAACGGCTTTCTCTCAACTTTTGTACAAGAAATCCGTATTGCGAATCCATCCCTCTCCATATTCTATTCTCTCGATAAATGTTGCAGCAGTGATAGCTTTGTTGGTTAGGTCATGCCCCCTAAACACCGTGCCTACAGCCGGCTCTTCGCTCGGGTATAAGCAAACGTTCAAGCCACTTGATGCCATCCGTAGATCCTTCCTACAGATGCCTAACCTCTGCACCCACAAATTATAGACCGTACGTCCCAATCTGCTTATCTATTTGCAATGTGCAGTGTCCACAATCTCGTCATTAATCTATCCATTTTGTAGCACCGCAGAACAATTCGTACGAATCGATTCATATTAGCATTTCGTGGAGTATCACTGAAATTCAGCTGTACTGGCGTTCGGCGGGGGATTCTTGGGACAACTTCACGATTTCAAACTTACATATCTCGCTGCACTGTACAACTGTACAACTGTTCCAGAAAAAGCGGCAGTTTAACATCACAGACGCTCTTCAAGAGGTTTCTAAATTAGAATATTGAGGCGGTGAATACATACTTCACCTGCCTTTGACGAATTACTCTGGTTTTTTTTGTTGAGATCTGTGCCTTCGTTACATTCTAAACAACAAACGTTGCAGAGGAGAGATATTTGCGAATGAAACAACTAAAAACCATTGGAATCTGCAGCCAGCTACGTAATAGCTAAGCGCAAATGCCAATCAGCGGCCGCTACATGCACCACAGTTCACAGCGGACTTGCATTTGGAGTATTAAAACAGCTCAAGTTCTGAACCTATCCATACCTGAATTCCCGTAATTCGGGCCCAACAGAGTACTACAACAACGAAATACAGGACATACTGTCGACTATGTTTAGAATCATCATACTAAGAAGGGAATACTCCTAGGTGGTCACAGTAATCTTGAAGGGTTTTTTTTTCCCGAGTAGATGACGTTTGACAGGTGGTCTTTCATTCCAACAACATGTACAAAAAAGCAAAATATTGCAATTTTCCGTGTAAAGATGATTGCTCCTGTATGCCCTCCCTCCGCACGCTTCTGTGCGACATTGTACAACCAATAAAGATTTACACCACCACACTTCAATCTCGGCATACACAAAAAATCTTCCAATCGTTACGTCTCTCGATACCTATTGATTTACAAGCCTTACCTTATGTAGCCCCCTAGAGCTTAGCAATATGACCGAATCTTCATTTGATCCTTTAAACAAACAAGAAATGATGCGGAAGTAACTCAGCTGTATCTTCCGCCTCGTCTGCATCTCGCTCGTTAATGACATCAGCTCCATTGATTCTTCATTTGCAGTCCCTTCTTACATTGATACATCGAAACGACATCGACACCGGCCACGCAAAATCTCTTACCATCTTGTCATCCTTATCATCAATCTCATGGCCCTCTTCCACTGCTCTTTGCTTTTATTTTCGAGATCTTTTCAATCCATCACAAGCAAGCTCATCTGTAAAAACTCTCATCACGATCTCCCCAAGGCATATGTTACACTTTCTCGGTCTCTTCTCCGCGCCCAGCGTCTTTTTTGGGATAGTAACGGGCAGTTCCATAACTGGGTCCTATAAAAGTGATAAAGTCAGCACCAAACTCTTCCTGTGGACCACCATCGTGCATCGAATTTAGAAATTGGGACCCAACAAACTATCATGACCAAGCTTCTCGTCCTACTGGCCTCAGTCGCGCTCATTCACCTTGGTATTGCCCATTCTTGGCTTACAGAACCGAAACCAACGGCTCCACGAGTACGTGACTCCCACCCGCAGACTTTGTCTACCTTTACTCACTCATTCCGCATACTAACAACAAGAATTCTACATCCGATTCACTAGGAATGCTCACTGGGCGGTGCATACAAGCCCGCGGCTCCAATACGTACCTGTCCGGGGCCCTGTGATGTCTCCGCAAACACCTTCCTTCGTTCCTCCAGCCCACAGAGCCCCTCCGCTACATATAGCCGAGGCCAAACAGTGACCTTCAAGTACAACCGCAACAATCATGGCCCCGGCGGGTTTGTACGTCTCACACTTGTTCCTTTGGACGAAATGATGAACAAGGAGGCCCACACACGCAATGCCTTCCACTTTTCATGCTGGGGCGGTGTAACTGTAGAGTCCACCCCAGCAGATATGCAGGAGGACCGCTTCGGCTTTAGTATTTCTAGTGGGACGGGAGTTTGCACGACCAACCCCCGTCGTTTCATACAACAAATGCAACAATACCTACTGTGGTTCCAGATGGCAACTATATTTTGGGATGGGTATGGTATGGCGGAATTGGAGGACCGCTGGAGAGAAACGTACCGGAGAACCCATTTCCGTTCGGGTTCTTTTCCGATTATTGGGCATGTGCATTTGTAAGGATTCGCGCGGTCCGCGAACGAGAAGCTACACACCGCAATTTGTGAATGAACTGGAGAGCGTGTGGCCCAGGGGCTGTTTCTCCGCGAATAATGAACCGGGGGTGTGTTTGGTAGAGCCGTGTAGGGACGTTAGAGGGCAATTTATGGTACCGAAGGAGTTCGAGGGAGGCAATGTAACACCGCTTAGGCCTTCGAATTTTAGAAGTCCGAGGTGTCAGGAGGAACGGGTGAGAGGTTTCTGCGGGCCACACCTACTCCAAAACCGCTGGATGAGGAGCTCAGAGAGGCATACATCGACAGGTACTCTTGCTTGTTCCCTAGCTTAGTGGCACAAGCGTTTGCATAGGTAACGGAGACAAGGAATTCATCATTTGTTTTAACCGTTCACAAGAATAGACCGGCTGCAATCTATGGCCATGAACATACTTTTCTCTACCTCTTCACCAAGTTCTCTGAGAATGTCGGTAAAATGGAAATATGCATTGATGCCACTTTTCATCAACCGAGGCAAGTCCACTTCGATGGACGAAGTTCATGAGAGGAGGAATGTTTGGGCTTAAATGGGGTCGTTTACCTAAATATCCTGATATGGAATGTTTGGGCTGGTTCGCTGGGAGTGGAACATAGGGTGAAATTCCCATTAGCCTTGGTGGTAGAGTGAGTTCCATTTGCGCCTAGCGCAGCATTTCGCGTCAACCTAGCTGCCATATCTGTTGAAGTAAATGAGCCCTGTGTTTCCCCCTTAACGGTTACCGCAGTGACGCGGAAAGACCACATCTTCCATGCATTAAAATTACCCAAAATTTCCCCTATCTCCAGCTGTATGTTGTTTGTATATAATATCAGTCCATATACAGTACATCCTTTTTATTTTTCTTATCTGAAGGGGGAACCTGGGAGCTTTATTTGCTGGAACAGCATGCTTATGTTGAGTACCTTGCGTGGCGTCAATGAGATGTATTTAAACGTAGTTTAGTAGCTAAAAACACGTCATTCCGCACTGTCTCTGAAAATGTTCGGTAGAGTCTCCGTGCATCAAAGCTACTAAAATTTGAAAATTTATTTGATATATCGATAGTGTGTATCCATGATAGCACTGTCCTCAGTATGAGAACAAAATTCCTTTGTCATACTGTACAAACATTTACATTACTTTCAGGTGAATCCCAAGTCGTCTGGGCATTCGGAGTCCCCGGCGTCACGAATGGACATTTACATTCCCGCTGCATACAAGCTTTACAGTACGATATCGCCATCGACGTTACGTTAAATTATGAATACCCATCGCACGCTTCTGTGCAACATTGTACAACCCATATAGATTTACCGTACAACCACTTTCCAAGAAAAAGTATTAATAATAATAAATTACCAAAAAATTTCCCTCCCTACAGAAAAAAGAAATCTTTACTCATTACTAAGAACAAAGTTTAATGCGTTCAGTATCTACCGAATAGGCAACCGCCGGTTTACCCGCAGGCCCGTTACCACATGCACCGCCCGTGCGCGTCGGCCTGCCTTGTGGAGCACGCCTTCAAGCTCGCTGACCCGAAGGACGCCCGTCCGGCTGACGAGGCTTTCGACACCCAGCAACGTTCGTTTTTCCTGCTGGTGGCTTTGGCCGCGTTACCTCACTATGATTTAAGAGGAAAGAGCGGGAATTCATGTTGGTATCCGATGCCCGCTAAAGGAGGGGCAAGTATGTATGCACCTTTTTCCGCCTGGCACCCCAACCAGGTGGAGCTTGTGTCTAAGTTTCCTCGAGGTATCTTGCCTCGAGAGGTTCCGGTCCCTCGATTTCATTGGAAAATGATTAATGCTAAGAATTGGAAATTCGCCCAGCACATAGACGCGCTGGAAGGTCATACGACATTGACAGGTTTACGTTGGCTCGCGCGACAACGAGCAACAGTTTTTCGGAGAACTGCGATTCTAACATAATCGCAGGTAATTTATTTATGTTGGCCAAGGGCAGGTCGAGTTCTCCTCGGCTGCGGCGTCTCGCTCAGAAGATTGCCGCCCTCTCCCTTTCGTGTGCTATCCGTTTTACACCTATTTGGATCCCGTCCGAGCAAAACCCTGCAGATGGCCCCTCAAGATGCGTGTAAGCTCGTCTTAGCGAGTGTAAATCCAAACACAGCCAAAGAGTACCGATCCGCTTTACGGGAGTTCTTGTGTACTGTGCAAACAGTAATGTTCTCTTGATGATTTTGACCAACTCGACGAATGCCTACTCCGATCTATTAATTACCTGTTCTATTTGGATTCTCCACTTCAACACAAGAGTCTCGCCGGTAAGACCCTATCCGCCATCAAGTTCTTTGCGCCAGAGGTTTCAGGAAACTCTTTATGTCAAGCAGAGCTCTCCGCGGCTGGGATCGGTGCGCCCCCAGCCAGCAGTATATCCCGTGTCCGCAAGATCTCGCCCTTGGAATCGCATACTACCTTCTCAGGAAGAAAAATTTGAGATGGCCGTTGCGGTCCTCGTCTCCCATGAGTGTTATCTACGGCATGATGAATGCCGTTTGTTGAAAAGAAACCAAGTCATATTTGATGAACATCCCACAGATTTTTCTTTTGCTACGATCCTGCTTCCCATTCACCAAATCCGGAAAGTCCCAGTCTGTAACTGTTCGCTCCCTTTTCGTCTCTTCGTTACTGAGGCGTCTCATTCTCGTCCGACAATTGGCCCCTCATGATCGCCATTTCAAGTTCTCTCAAGAAGTTTTTCGCCGGGCTATCCAAGAAGTAGTCCGGCACCCGACGGGGCTGCATCTGTCCCATTTGTCTGTCACGCCCCATTGCCTCCGTTACGGGGGGGCAACACACGACTTCCATTCTGGTCGTTTACCAATGTTGGATATACATCATCGAGGACGTTGGGCTAGTTTTCTACAACAGACCACTACGTTAGAGCCGGCGCAATGGCCCTTATCAAGTTGGATTTTCCTCAGAAGGTCCGCGAGCAACTCAACCAACTCGCGGCGCGCCCGGGCACTACTTCAACGTTCCCGGGATGATTGCGGGATGGGATAGTCAAGCCCAGTCCGGATCCTCAGGACTGCCACCCAAGCCCAAAGCCTTGGGTCCTGGAAGTGCCTCGCGGCTTCGAAGAGAAATTTAAATAAATTTTGGACCATTGTCGAAAATATTGAATTCATTTTATTCACCAAGTAAGTAGTGTTAGAGAAGATTGAAGAAGAAGAAGATTGATGGAATCTGGCCAAATCGAAAATGAACCAAGGAAAGGCGAAAAAGTTATTTGGTGAACTCGTTGAACCAAATAGTCTTTCGCATGTTGGTGAGCTGAGAAGTGAGACGAGAGTATGAAGCATCAGGAGGTATCAGACGAAAACATGGAGGAATTTTTCTGGCTTGAGTAGTTTAGTGACCCTGACCAGGTGGTGGCAAGGGTAAGTGCTGTTGGTCTTCGATTTCTTGGATGCTGCTGTACAGCGGCTATGGCGCGGGGCGCTTTTTCCGGGAATGGATCCCTCATGGGTGTAAGGCCAAAGCCTCCATATGATGTCAGCCTAACTGGGATTGGTAAATGGCTCGCCGTCGTGAAATGTCTCTTCGTTTTATCTTATATCTGAGTGGGGGGAAAAACTTTGCCAAAGGTGTTGGGGTCCTATGATTCGTGTTCGGCGGATCTAAAATAGCTCCATTGGTTGGTGAGTGAATATAGCGAAATTTCAGTGTCAGATCTAGTTGGTGATTAGATACAGTAAAATACCTGGTGCAAGTTCGGAAGAGTGAGCTTCATGAGTCACGCAGACCGATAAAGCGTGGTCCCAGGCTACCCTGCCCTTCGGACATGGTGGCCTCGGCTTTACGCTACTCGAGCCATTCCTTCATGGCGCCGTTACCTCAAGCCTCATTGACGGGGCACCTGCTCGCGTCAGGACTGGGACTCACATCGGACCGCGCTCCACCGCCCTCACTGGAACCCGCTGCCGCCACGACAAGAATTTTTTCCTTCGCCAAGCCGCCATCCCTATGCCCGAGTTTGTGCTCCGCATTCCCGGCCTTCCATATTCCGTTGACCTGGGTGATGGGTACTGTATTTTGAAGACACAAGGGATAAAGAACTGGAGAGGCGAGGCGAGTCGATGGGACCAGGTGGTTCCCCTTGCCCTTTTTCTGGCTGTGTCAAGGCGGGGCAAGAGTAGATTTATATCCCGAAGGAAGGCGTTGACAGCGCCTACCGTCTTCGAGCTGTCTGAGAACGTTCGACTACAAACTGGGTATCAGCTAGGACTAGAATTGTGGACAGCAGCTGGGTAGTTCCAATCAAAACGGTTCTCTCCCAACATTTCGGGAACCCGACGCTGTCAACTTGGCCACTTGTCAATGATCACAAATTGATAGCTAAACGTAAGTGTACTGATCACGAAAGACCTATGTAAACCACTCAGGACCGAACAGTTGCACTCTGAAGCACTGAATCCGTGTGGGTCACACCGCTTGTGGCCGAACACGTAACACTGGGCTCCTTTGACCCGCTTCCCCTTTCTGCAGGTCACACCCGTGTCCAAACCTACCTAAAGGGTGTGCAGCAGGAAGCTCGGGCCAAGGTACACTGGCCGACGAAGTATGGGCCCGCTGCCCGAATCCCGACGACCACACCGCCGCCGCAGCGCGCGGGAACGGATACGAGGGCTCGCATTCCGCAAAGGCCCTGGTGCCGCCTTCCTGTTCGCACATCCCTCTGCCGACATGGAAGTGTCTGCCATACACTGAGGATCATGATAAGACGCTTCCTCGGGCTGTCTATTTATGACGACTCGCTTCCTCGGAACTGCGAGCACTGTAAACGCCCAATGGACAGCTTGGGAGATCACGCAGTGGACCTGTGTCCCTCTGGATTCGGTCGCAAAACAGCGCCGTGACACGCTACGCAACGTCATCGCCGGCCGTATCGCCGGCGCTGCAGGCTTGGACTGCCAGTTGGAGGTCCTACTCCTCGTCCCAGGAACTGAACTACGACCGGCTGACATCCTTGTCCACCCACCTCTTGCCCCCGACGGCAACGCGGTCCGCCCCATTGCCTGCGATGTCACCGTCGTCTCTCCGTTCAAGGACAACATAATATCGAAGGCCAACCGCGAAATGCGGGTGCCGCTGCCATCGCTTACCGCTACAAGGTGACGAAATTGAGCGAAACTTTCGCGGCGTCTGCCACCGCCCTCAGACAACCCGGCACAGCCCGCAATTTCGAGTTCCAACTGCTGGTGTTCGATTCTCTGGGGTCGCTTTCTCCTGCCACCTTCCTCTTCATAGAGGGTCTCCTGCCGCGTATCGCGGAGAAGTTCAGTATCTCTGTTGGAGTGATACGCACGGGCGTGTTGCGCCGCATCAGTTGCACTATCTGGTCGTCAATTGCGCAAGCTATATCTTCGCGCATGTCGCTGCACGTGGACGACGTTGACCATCCTGTTAGCTATTAGCTAGCAATTTACCCGGATCCTGCAGCAGACACCTGTTATACTAATGCCATGATGTTTTAGTACACTTATCTTGAAAGGGAAAAGTGGAGTGCTTTACTGATAAGGGATACAGGACGGCTATTTTCCGAAGACTCTAGGGGGGTGTGGACTTGAAACTGCGGCGACCTTGAGGATTTCGAGGACTGTCCCAGATAACTAAAACGCAACTCTTCCCCCCACCGCTCCTTTACATATATTTTATTCTCCTGTGTAGCTCAAACAATAAATACTGCTGTAGAACTAAACCATAGTTGAACCCAGAACCACAAGATAGCAACGAGAGAAAAATTTGGGTTATTTTAATGCACGGAAGATGTGGTCGGTTGTATCCACGCCGTTAATGCGTTACGCGGGATAAGTCGTCACTGATGGGTAACAACACATAAAGATAGTAACGTGCTCGGCTAATCTGCTCAGCTACAACGAATGGACCTCATCGGTGCTCCCCAAAATATCCGACACGTGTGCAACTTGGCGCACAAGGGCAAAAATTAGCGCCAATATTCCTCCCTAATTTCAAATCGCACCGTCGCGATTTCTTGGGAATAATATACTCGCATTTCTTCTTCTCAGTCACCAACCGGGGTAGAGGTGGTTCAAGCCGTCTGGGCCGCCGGGATGGTGAATTGGCCATTCACGGGCATTAAGTTGCCAAACTGGTCTGTAGACGCCCCCACACGGGTGACTGGCCGGTGTTCTCCCGGGCTTTTCTACCTGCCAACCCACAATCTTGCCAATTGCTTACATCACATACAACGCTTCTCAAATTCTATCATCAAGACAGCCATTGAGATTATTGCAACTGTCCGCGGCCAATTTTAACAAAACGGCACAGTGTAGCAAAGAACTACACCAACCCGCCTGGAAACAGAATACACCATATTATCTTGCCGAGAGTCATCTATATATATCTTGTGACCAACCGAACAACAAATAAAACACAAAATCAAACAACGAAACTTTCTTTTTCCCACCAAGCCTTCTCCTCTCCCCCTCTTCGAACTGGCAACGTCCCGCGCTTACTCTCGTCTCCGCACGGCCGCTCTCGCATGATTCTGGAACATATGCGCGCAATCTGCCAATGTAAACTTTTAGCAATGTCTACTTCCCCTCTGAATTTTTCAACGCGTAAATTGGATGCGTTTCCTCCGTAGTGCGATAAGGAACGCCTTTTTTGTGCTAGTCCCTTGCGTGCTCTCATTTTCGTACTAACAGACACTCTCCAACACCAAACTTGGCATATTAAGCTAGAGCTTCTTTCTCGCACATTGTGTGTCCTGCATACGCCTTTGACCATTCGATTACCCTCAACCCATCATGCAAAACCCGGAACAATCCTTTTCCATTGGCGTTAACGTCGCTATTGATCGCTCGAGACTTTTCAGTCTCCGCCATATAAATCATCGGAAGGCCAGGCATCCGCATGCGGCATTTAATCACATAAACCGGGTTTAGCGGCGATAACCCATCTGTGCCCCTCCGAACACGGTATGCTTGTACCACAGCCACTTTACCTGATCACAATCCTTTCCTGTGCTCTGAACAACTTTCGCTATGGCACGCTTCATTTTCCCTTCCATTCGTTCTGCCCTTCCATTTGCTTGATGTGCGTACGTACGCAATGGTTTCAGCGATGCCCCATTTTCTTTCAAATATCCTTTACACGCGACGGAATAAATGCCGGACCATTTTGCCGTTACAATCTCCTGCACCATTCGAAACTGACCAAATAACTCTTTCTGCACAAACTCATTGCGACCCCACTTGTCTCAATCTTTGTGGCCTTACTATTTGCCACCCAGTAAAGTGCTCAAACTGCGAGCAACATGTAACCGTTATTTCTCTTCGTCACTGGCAAAGGATTGGCGAAGTCCATGGAAATTGTGTCTAAGACGCCCGTCAATCGTTTCTTACAACTGAATCGTATCTTTCCAACGGTACCCTCTTTTGAAACTCTTCGCAGGATTTCCCAAACTTTTCACGTCCCTTGCCACTCCAGGCCACCAAAAACATTCATTAAAAAAATGCGCCGTGGTTCTCCGATCCCAATGACCCACCGAGTAATGAGCAGTTTGAAATACTCAGCGGCGTGCTCCAATCTGCGGGACCACCCTCGGTCCGATCTTTGTGCGACGGAACATCACGCCCTCGGACAACAAGAAGCTTTTGCTTGGCGTAAGTATCTCTTCGCAAATACTTTTTTCATCTAACTTCGACATATACTTCTTGACATTCCTAGGCCCTCTTCATACCTATTGCGATTATGCCCATAAATCACCAAATACCCTGACAGTATCCCTCCGGTAACCTGTACCAAGGATTTACACTGTAAGAAGACATCATTGCAACTTGTGCACTGTAATCATGCACCAGTTTAAAAGCATAATATCATACCTCTTTGTACCTAGCCAATGACATGGATCCATCATGGATATCTCGCGTGGTTCTCGAAACATTTCGCACCCACCAATCAGCAACCACTTGATGCCTCCTTGCCAATTGGACCAATAGGAATTTGCCATGATGTTTGTTGCTGTCTGTTATACTGGTTGATGCTACATGAGCCTTCAGAACCTTGTAGTTTGATACCTCTGGGGTCCGCTTTTTCTAGAATATCTTTGAACTCAGTACCGTTTAGTTACAATTTATCTCTGCTGGTGTTGAGTACTTTTTCTATATAAACCCTGGTCTGATGTTCCGGCCTGTTTACCGGAAGCATCAACCAACAGTTCAACCATCGATTACCTTTTGTGCGCTCAACACCCCACATTTGGTAGCATCGCATATTCGTTTGTCAGTACTGCGAGTTCTTCCAATCCGACAGTAAGTTAAAATCTCTATTAGATTTGACGTTCTGCCCGATTGCAAGCAGAGACTAACATTTTGTTTTTTACTCTGATTCTTTTTGAATAACGCTCAGTGCCGAAAAACAAGACTTCCAGGGACCGCCCCTCGTCGCCGGACGAGTACAACGCAGAAGACTTACAATCGTTCTTCGCCGAAAATTGTCAGGAGCTGACAACGTTCGAGTTTGGAGTGGAGCCAAGAACACCCACCAGAATCGTGGTGGAGGAACCAAGGACACCAAGACCCTCCACTTTCTGCCTTCCCGAGGCTGTATCGCTACCCGCTCTACCGCCGATACCGAGAAGGCCCGCAGTCCCTCGCTCCAAGCCGCAGAAGCCTAAGAAGACCCTACCGATTCTCCCTGACGCGGCTTCCATCGTCATTCAGAGAACCGCCAACCACCGCATTCGTAAGAAGACCAGAAGGCCTCGCCTGACCAAGAACCCGCGATCGTCCTTCCACTGCCGTCACTGTCAAGTCACCTGCACAGGCCGAGTGCAGTACCACGAGCACCTCCGATCCCGCAAGCACCAGCACCGCGCCGATAAGACGAGGCACATCTGCGAAATTTGCAAAATCGAAGTCCCAAGTAAGGCAGACCTTGAGCGCCACCGTCTTGGCCGCCGTCATCGAGAGACTGCCCGTCAGTAGTTAAAATTTGAATAAATTTAGGGAAGAGGAAGCAAGAAAAACTCCAAAAGTTGCTTTCTCAACCGACTTCGTTTGTGCTGTGTTCAACCTCCCGCTGTGGCTACCTTACGAACTCGCTTTCCCCAGTTCCTTGCAGTAGGGCTTGTAAGCCCGTATCGCCGCCAGGTTCTAGACAGGAAAACAACCGTTCTGTAAAGCATCGGAAGGAGGGCTACTATAGCACACCCGACGTGACTGACGTCAAACCCTTACGTCAGAGAAAATCAACTTTCCCAAGTTATCGACTGGGATTCGAACTCGAGACCTCTCACTGGTCTTTCGCTGGTCTAGCCAACTCGGCCACAGTGCATACCGATTCTTACTGGCCAATTTGAAAAAATTCTATTTAAAGAAAAAAAACCAAAACTACACGTGTGACTCTTTCGACCAATAGGAAAAGACAATGGAAACTTCGGGCATTACTGTAGAGTCTCTGGCACAAGCTGTAAGCGAACTTCAACGCCAGCTGTCAGAGGCTCATAACCAGATCTCCGCACAACAGAACCAGCTCAATAACGCTGCTCGCAAGGTGGGAGCTCTCGAGAATGAGCTTTCTCTCGTCAGGATCAATGCCGGTAGCTCAAATGGTCAAAACGAAACCAAGGACGCCCCTAAGAAGAATAAGCCGGGATCATTCAGCGGAAAAGGGTCCGTCGGGAGCTGGTGCGTGCAGATGCAGAATTATCTTGGTGAAGCAGATGGGCAAGCTACCATGAACATTGCACTAAGCTATCTCTCTGGAAATGCCCATGAGTGGTGGATGGTCCATTCCAAGAGCGCCGCGGGGCAGGAGATTCAAACATGGAAGGAACTGAAGACTGCACTTCTCAATCGCTTCGAGACGTTAAACAAGGAAAAAATCGCCCGAGACAAGCTGGCTCGCTGGAAACAAGTTAAAGACGTTACTGCGTTCAATGAAGATTTTAACAAAATATTGTTGGATATACCAGACATAGGAGTCAAAGATCAGATTGATCGCTATTCACGCGGCCTGAAACCGTACATTTGGAAAGCCTTATGCACGAAAGAATACTCTAAGCTTTCTGATTTAATGGCAGATGCGGAAAGAATCGAAGCTGCTTACAGGCGTTCAGGGCCGTTAGGTAACAACAAATCGAGTACAAAATCGCTGAACGGAAGTTCAAGTACTGGAAATAGTGCTCCTGTGCCCATGGAAATTGGGAACGTGGAAATGAAACCGGGTATACAGTCCTCAAATGTTAACTTACCGAAATTGGATCAAGCAGAACGTGAGAGATGCATACGTGAAGGCCTCTGCTTGAGATGCAGACAGAGAGGGCACATTGCAAAAAACTGCCCAAAAGCCCGAAGGAACTGACTGAAGGTCCTCAATCAGTTCTGGATGACAGAAATCTTATTGTTTCAACAATAAGATCCCAGGAAGCATTTAGGGGAACACCAACCCCAACTTTCCAACGAAATCATAGAGGACTTCTTATTGTTAAAGGAGTCATTTCCAATGGACCAGCAAAAATTCTCATCGACCCAGGTGGTGAGATCAATTTCCTCAGTGAATTGTTCTGCGATTACCATAAGATTAAAACAAGAGAATCAGCAGAGCTTGCCGAAATGGCGAACGGTGCTAACCAGAAGTTGAAAGAAACAGCCGGTCCGGCAATCGTCCAAATAAAGAACTACACAGAACCACTGTACTTCGCCGTGAGCCCCCTCAAGAGATATGATGCAATCCTAGGAAAGGAATGGTGTGGAGCCCATAGAGCAATTATCGACTCTTCAAGCAATCAAGTTTCTTTCAACTACAAGGGTGAAAAGTACTCCGTCACTGCCAATGAAATGACAAAGCACCCTTTCGTTTCTGCAAACTCAGTACTTACTGATTTGGAGAAAAAATGTAGCACTTATGCTGTGCTAATTCGACCACTAGACTCAAATCCAAATGTTCCAGATTCTTACCCAGAAGATATTCAAGGTGTACTGAAAAAGTATACAGACGTTTTCCCGGAAAAACTTCCGAAGGGCCTTCCTCCGAAGCGAAAGTATGATTTCAAGATCGAATTGGAAAAAGATGCTAAGCCACAGAAAAAGGGTCTCTACAGACTTTCAGGAAAAGAAATGATGGAGCTTCGTAAACAACTAGATGATCTACTAGAGAGTGAATTCATTAGACCAAGCAAAAGCCCCTGGGGAGCGCCAATACTCTTTGTAACGAAAAAGGACAGCGGTTTGCGTATGTGTGTGGATTACAGAGCACTTAATCGGCTTACTGTAAAAAACAGCTACCCCCTGCCGCGCATCGATGATATCTTTGATCGACTTAAGGGAGCCAGGTACTTCTCGAAAATAGATCTGAGGATGGGTTACCATCAGATCAGACTGGAGGAATCTTCAATCCCTCTCACAGCGTTTCGAACCAGATACGGACATTTTGAATTTCTCGTACTACCTTTTGGATTGACCAACGCACCAGCAACTTTTATGAATCTCATGAACGACATATTCAAAGATGTCCTGGATGTATTCGTTATCGTTTATTTAGATGACATTCTCATCTTCAGTAAGACATGGAAAGAACATTTAGAACACATTGATGTAGTACTAGAGCTTAGGAAGGAGAATCTGTTCGCAAAATTGTCAAAATGTGTCTTCGGTGTTAAAGAAGTCGAGTATCTTGGACATGTAATCTGTCAAGAGGGAATTGCTGTGGATCCCAACAAGATAAAGGCAGTCATGGAATGGCCCTCACCAAAGAACAAGCAACAGCTTCAGTCATTCTTAGGACTCGTCAACTATTACAGAAGATTCATAAGAGGATGCTCATTGGTTGCTAAACCTCTTACAGAGCTGACGAAGAACGTTTCATTTCTGTGGACAGCTACTCAGGACAAATCATTCCAGACCTTGAAGAAATCGTTATGCAGTGCCCCAGTCCTTGAACTTTTGACTCTGAACTTCCAATATATGTCACTACAGATGCCTCTCAGTACGCAATTGGAGCTGTGTTGGAACAGGGGGATCCAAAATCCAGAAGACCAGTTGCCTTTGCGTCTAGGACTTTGAATGATGCTGAGCAAAATTATGCCGCTCATGAGAGAGAGCTCTTGGCCATTGTAGAGTGCTTGAAATGGTGGAGAGCATACCTACACGGAAACTTTTTCACAGTTCATTCTGATCACTACCCTTTAAGATACCTCGAGACCCAGGACAATCTGTCCCAAAGACAGGTTAGGTGGTTGGAAAGATTAGCGAACTTTGATTTCAAAATTATACCCATCTCCGGGAAAGCAAACATCGTTGCCGATGCCCTGTCAAGACAACCTCAGAATTATCCCTCACCTAAACATCGAAACAGAGAACTACTCAAGGAAGTGATAACAAAGACATACCTAGAATCGAACAATATATCCGTACCTTATTTTGCGGATTCTGATAGAAGATCTGGCCAAAGATTACAGGCTAGATGAAAACCTGAAAACCCAATACAAAGATCCAAAGGCACCTTTCGAAAAAAAGGGTTGCTTTTACTAAGGAACGGAAAGATTTGCGTACCAGAAGGAAAATTTAAAGTCAAGCTATTACATGACTACCATTCTACTCCAAATACTGGACATTTGGGAATTTCAAAAACAATCAATAGAATATCACCGAAGTTTTACTGGAAAAACCTTCGTACAGATGTACTTCGATACGTTCGTTCTTGCCACTGCCAAAGAGACAAACCATCCAATCAGAAACCCGCAGGTCTTTTACAACCTCTTGATCCACCGAAAACCAAATGGACTCACATAACGATGGACTTTATTACACCCCTTCCAAGGTCAACGGAAGGAAACAATGGCATCTTAACTGTCGTTGACAGATTATCAAAGATGATCAGAATTATACCAACCAAGCCCAAAATAGATGCTCCTTCAACTGCCAGGCTGTTCAAGGATCATGTCTACAGAAACCACGGAATTCCGACGAATATCATTTGTGATAGGGATGCTATTTTTATGAGCAAGTTTTGGAAGAGTCTGTTCCACCTTCTGGGTACCAAGATATCCCCTTCTTCAGCATATCACCCACAAACAGATGGACAATCTGAGATTATGAACAGAAAGATCGAAGAAATGATTCGTTCTTTTGTTAGCTTCGACAAGTCAGATTGGGACAAATACTTGGTAGACTTCGAAGTTGCTTACAACTCATCTATTAATGCCACTACAACATTCTCTCCGTTCTTCCTCAATTATGGAATCCACCCTAGAACTGTCCCTTTGGACATACTCTCCGCAGACAACCCTGCTGCGGCACAGTTCCTAAAAAAATGCAAGAATCACTGAAAAAAGCCCAAGAACAAATCAAAAAATCAAATGAATCCACTGCCTTGTATGTCAACAGAAGTAGAAGACCTTCTTCTTATAAAGTTGGTGACAAAGTCTGGTTGTCCACAAAAAACCTAGCTTTTGAAGATGGTGCAGGATCTCGAAAACGAACCCAAAGTTTTGTGGTCCATATACCATCCCCTCCTTCAGTCTCGTCAATCAAAGCAGCAATTTCTTCCTCATCAACAATTACTTCGAGAGGGGAAAGGCCTTTTACAGCCATTAATTCCGACGTTCGGGACTGGCCGGTCTTCCTTCCCCAAACTAGCTTTCACCCAAACTCCTGGTCAACCTTGTTTTTATTCAAAACAATTACTCGGGAATGGCCGACCTTCATCTACTGTAAGGTATTTTTCAATCTCATTCTTCATTGAGACAGACCTACCCCTACTATCAAGCTCTCCCTTCCTTGAAAAATAATAGACTATTATGCTATGCGCTCTAGGCTTGTGGCGAACCTCATAATCGTAATCCGCCATAAAGTAAAGCCATCTTGCCAACCGTCCATGTACATCATTCTTTGGGAACGCAGCCCGCAACGCCTGGTGATCCGAAAACAACACAAAGGCATCCCCATCAGGTAAGGCCTGAACTTCTTTAACGAGAATATCACTGTCAAAGCTTCCAACTCAAATGTACAGTAGTCCTTCTCTGTGGCTTGTGTCTATCGGCTTGCGTGCTGAGTGGTGTGCCCTCGACCTGTTCGTCGTTCTGTACAAGTACCGTATCGATTGCTACCATCAAGACATCTGTATACACAATAAATTCTCTCGACATGTCAGGTAGTGAGAGAACGGTGGCTCGGTAAGAATCTTTTTCAGTTTCATGAAGGCATCCTCAGCTTCAGGGGTCCAATTGAAATTGACCCCGAGACTGGTCAGTACATGGAGCGGCAGGGCGATTTTGGAAAAACCCCTCACGAATCGCCTGTGGTAGGATGCCATCCCAAGAAATGAATGCCGTTCCTTCTTCGATGCAGGTCTCGGAGCATCTGTGATTGCACTTATCATTTCTTGATCTATTCTCAAAACCTTACACTCACCAAATGCCATAACATCCTAACTCGTTCCAATCATAGTTCACATTTCTTAACTTTCGACTTCAAAACAACATTCGCAAGCCCCCGAGCACAAAGTTCAAATATTTCTTGTGCTTCTCCCAATACGACGACTCAATCACAATTTCATCGAGATAAACGACTACGAATGGTAAGTTGCCAAAAACATATGTGCCACTCTCTGGAAACACGGCGGTCCGTGCTTCACACCAAGACGTAAGAACAAAAAACCGTAGGCACTTTGCTGACAGCGAAATATCTTTATCTCTTATATCTTCTCATCTAACCGGATATTCCAATATCCCATGAAGAGATACAAATTTTTAATGACTTCCTCACCAGACATCTCATCGATAGGGTCATCGATGTTCGAAAGCAGCCGGTTTCCGTCTTTCATCCTCTTGTTTAACGGCGATGATTTATACAGAACTTCGCCTCTCCATCTTTGTTCGTGTTGATTACTGCGAAAAACCCCAAGGTGAATTCGAGGCCTTATTATCCCACTATTAAGCATCTTCTCAAATTTTCCTTAATCACAGTATTATGCGTCGGCGGTACTCTTCCCGTCGGCCCAAATATCGGCGTGTAGTCGTCCAGCTCGAAAGTGTGGGTAAACGGGGCTTTCCCTGGGATAAGATCATCGAAACTCCAAGGTACCACTGGTTCCCTCTTCGACTCAAGCAGCAGCTGGTAACCTTCTTCCTGACTTCCGTTCGAATGCAATTCACGGCCGTCACAAATACCTTCGCTTGCTCTTCACTCAACTCGCGAAACCATGGTACAGCTTCCAAATTTCGCGTCACTTCTCCGGACTGACCAGTCCAGATGAGTTCACATCTTTGGGGTTAGTAAAGGCCCATCCAACGACATCTATGAACATTTGGCGGTTCTCTTTGCCAAAACATGTCCCGGGACTTCGTCCAGACCACCATCAGTCTCAGCTCTTTCTTCTGAGACCGGCCGGCCCTGAATCTCATGAACACAAATCGCATACTCTCCTTCGTCGTTTTCGACTTCTTCTTCGACGACTTGCGCGCCGCGCTTCGCCATCACCCGTATTCCATTCTTCCGAATTCGATGTGAAATCTGCTTCTTCTCCGCTTAATTAATCTACTTCCTCACTGAACAATGGAAATGATGTTTTGATCAAGTTTTCACCAATAGCAATACGGAACATCACTATCTATCTTCTCAGGTCAATACCTGTACAAAGGGCTTCCATATATGGTGCTCCAATGATCAAGTCAAATGGTGATTCTGCCAATACTGAGAAATTCAAGGGAACTGTCAACGTCCCCAGGCTTACCGGCAAAATTCGCCACTTCCCCCAACACTTGAGCAGTTCCTCCATCGGCAACCGTGATTCGACGGGAAGCTGGCCCAGGGCTTACGAGCAAGTCTTCACACAGCTCCTGTAACATGATATTCGGGAGGTCGCCTGTGTCGAACAGCGCTCTCTTATCTCTGCTTTAGACCTTCACTTCCACCATCTACAAACTATGGCGACGACCAAATGCATTCCCTACTGGAATAATCTCTCCATCACTAACTTCATTCATATTCGAAACTGCATTTACCTGACTGGACCCCGTGGACTGGAATGGCCAGTCCCACCTGAAGTTCCAGATTCTTGTACCGCTGCAACCTGAATCGGTGCGTCCTCGAACATCTTTTATAACTTCTTCTCAGCATCCTTTGATTATCCTCGCAGCAATTGACCAAAGCTAATCTGCATTGCATTGGCGGGCCCAAGACTGGAAATTACATAGTACTCCTGAACTCGACTTTCCACTGACTTGAACCCTTTTCCATAAGTGACTTTCGTCTTCCTCGGCTCCTTTTTTCTTCTTCTGCGGAATTTATCTGAATTGAATTTGTTCCTCACCGTGTACTATCTACATATACATTTTTAGGAAACATAGTGCCATACTAAGTAAAAGAAAAAGTTAGAACCGCGGTTGATAAAAATAGATAGTTTTTATATGATTCGAGTTCCGAGATCTCCCCATTCATATCCTCATTCTAATCTACGCGACCATTTATATGAAAAATTACTTTATTCGTACAGATAACAATGGGAAACAGAATTTTATTAACAATATCACATTATTGAGGTATACCATTTTTTTCGAAACAAAGGACTCCTAGTTTCATATTACGTATGGTACAAATACGCTAGGTTCATTACCTCCTTACCTTCAATAATCATAGATTAACTCCAAATCTACCACAACTTCAAGGCTTAAAGCCACATACAACGCCACCAACATGATATTTAAGAATCATTTGCTCTCTTAAAGTTCGAAAAGAGGATTGGAAAAGTCTGCCCTTGCACAAAATTATTTTAAATAGAATATCGCATTTCCTTACCAGAACCGCCATCTCACCGTGTTTCGAAGGCAAGATAAGATCTCATAAATCACAACTGGCGAAATTAGCCGGTTGTGGATGCTATTCAAGTACTCAAGTGTCCCGTAACTCAAAAGGTTAAACTTTATCAAAAGATGGAGTCATAGTTGGGCCAAATATGACTGTTTTTGTACATACATTATACCAAAAATCATAGTAACTAGTGAAATGTAAGTATATTTAAACAAATAATCCCACTGGTATAGTGTTTTGTGTATCTCTTTTTCCTTTAATTTTACAGTACCACAACTCTTGTAAACAAATAATACTGAGAGCCTTATCGGAAGTAAATAGGTTCCTAAAATGCCTTAAAATTCAAATTTGAACAACTTTTCTGCCCAAAGAGTAATGAGAACGCTACTAGAAGTAAATTGCCCAAATAATGTGTCAACACCAAGGTTTCCAAAATAAATCGTTACGGGAGAAAAATTGATTCCTTGGCTTATTTTAAGAACATAGAACAGCAGAATAGAGTGGTTCATCGATTTGAAATGCAAATACTCTAGATAGAGACTTTGCTATTCCTGATACTTACTTTTTATGATAATAGGACCTAGACTACTTTTTTCACGAATTAGTCTTACAACGTCGTTACTGCTTGTGAGTTTACTTCAATAAAACTCCTTTGACTATCAAATGGTTCTGGACTAACGTTTATCTCACTAAAAGATCCTCTGTGTTCAATAAAACCTTTTCCATGGTCCTTTTAAGGCATGAAAATCCCCAGAAATTTGCATAGAAACTATCTGTATTCCTGAACTGAATTCTACAAGTAGATTAATGTCTTTAAAATATCTCGTATATTTTAAAGACATTAAGGATTAGAAGATTTTTGAATGTCTTGAAACCCTAAAAGTCTTTAAAATGTCTTAAACTTAAAAATGGTTACCCTTAAATCGCATAGTGTCTTTATAAGCTTCCCCGACTCTCTTTTATATTTTTAAATGAGTAAATGACTCTTTTAGAACCCTTATATATTGCATTTAGTAACTTAAGTATCTGTGGAGTCAGAAAAACGAGGTCGAAAAGACCTTTAAAGAAAAAACAATCCCCTATGCCAAAATTTAGTCATTAAATGTATTAGTGGAAGACCTTTCGGTGTTTATAATGCCTGCGGAGTCTCAATTTAACCTTATTTCTACTTATTTCAACGAAAAGGTTGTTCTTTGTTGATTTGCATTACATGTGATTTGAAAGTTAAACGAGTCACAGGGAGTTAAATCAGTAGCCGCAACAAAATATTATATAAATGAGTCATGTGGACGCAAAACAGAAAGAAGAATGGTTCATGAAGTTAATGGAGACCTTTTCCGCGTTTACATATTCGTTCACAATACCCTCGAGCACCATTTCTTTTAACTCCATCGATTACCGCCAGCTTATAATACATGGAAAAATACACTAACTATTAATTCATGGTATAAAATAAGTAAAGCTAAGGAAAGCTAAGGAATGTTTGGGTAATATATCTTATAAAGGTCTTCGTACCGTTTCATTCAGAAAATTCCACTTTTATTTTAACTGAAGCTATTTACACGTCATGTCGCAAGTTTCTGTGCATCAAACCCTATACAATACATTACCAGCCAATCCCTGCCGTATATAAGACTGATAGAACCGAGCGCCGAAAAGTATTCTTTGCAGCTACAGCAGAATCATACATCATGTCCCTGAGTCTTTCGTTTCAACACCATCTTGTTGTATTTTTGGAGTAATTAGAAGCCTGGGGCTGCCAAGAAAAATGGAAAAAAAAGTTCAGATCCTTTAATTATATCAAAAGAATTCCTGCTCATACAAATCTTGAGAAGAAAAATATATCTATATGTTATTCCATCACTCATCCGACCCCTTTTCACATCTTTCAACCTTTACGAATGTTCTCTTCAATATTTCTTCCTATCTCTCAGTACCCGGGCCATGATAAGCTCGATTTCCGAAGGCATCAAGGCCAAGTGAGTTCTAAAGATCTCCCGTTCTCTCTTTGGAGTTCTCGTTTTCATTTCTGTTATTTTCCGCTTTGATTGGATTGTCATACTTCGTTCCCATGCAAGTTGGGTCGATCTGGGAAAGGCTTGTAAGTAGTGCCGTACTCCTCGATCATGCTCATCAATGCTCATCGTACCCTTCCTCATTCAACTGGTGCTGTCCTCGTCGCAGCAAGCGGATGTTCCAGCTGTTTCTGTTGTATTGTTTGTTACTCAAGATCGCTCATTTTGACAATTTTGCCTCTTTCGTCGTCACTTTCTGTAAGGACATCGCTAACACCTGGAGTTTTTAACCCGTTGGTTTATGGGCTTTTCGAAATTTCTTCCAGGGAATTTTCTTCTCTGTTCTCCTTTGTCGGAGTAGGTATCGGCTAAGCCTTTGCCGGGTTTTTTGTTTGTTTAAGTAGGTTAAATTTAATATTTACATAAAACTCGAAGTTTGTTTATCTTATTTGAAAGTACGTTCATTATTAAATCAATGGCCATAAAGCTTTGTTTGTGGACATTTCTGACGTATCTTTTGTACCTCCTAATTAAAAAGGGGTGATCTATCTCTTTGTTCTCATTTTGAGAGATAATTAGACTGAAAATTGGTTCGAAAAGAATATTTGATCCGTAAAGCATCTTTTGGAGCAAACGTACTGATGGATATGTCTTTAGAACATTGTAATTTTGTAACGGAAGGTAGTCATTAGTTCCATACACAGTAAAAGGTGAAAGTGAAAAGGAAAGCAATGTCAATATAACCTGTGCACATGTCCTCTCTGGAAAGTATGAATTTGATCTCATTATTAAGAGTGGAACCTGGATTCAGTTTCAGTCTACATGGGAGGAAAATTAAACGTACAGAGAAAAAAGTACAATATATCTGTGTAATAAAAATTGACTTTCAACTTGAAGCAGCTCTTGATGCCTCAAAATCAGGACTTATCTGAGCTTCTAAAGTACATAGCTATCTATGACATGTATCCGAAGTAAATATCATCGATGAACTTCTAATTAAAATTCCAGTGAGAAGATAATCATATTTGATGAGATCTCTACTTTAGAAATAAAAAATCTCTATTGAGTCCAGTTATCCTCCTAACAAAAATTTCCCATCAGATAGTTGGAACTGACTACATATACCATTATTTAGAGGATTCGATGCAATCTGAGCAACAAAAGCATCCAAATCTAGAAGTCCAACTTCATACAGGTCTGTCTGAATGACCTTCGTATTGATGTTAACGACTAAATAATCTATCTATTCAATATCAAAAGTGCTAAAAGTTCACTGCTATATCTCTTTTTTACTTAATTTTGGCGTTCTATGTTATAATTTAACTTTACAATTTAAAACATGTTTTCATACTCGTTCGGGAGTATTAGTCCTGATATTGGTCGAGAATGCAGCTAAGCCAGATTTGGGAATTATTTAGAACTAAAATAAACCCTTCGAAACAAATTTGAAAGTAAACGCTTTTATATGGGTACTTTAATACATAAAAACGTTACGGTATTCAAAAATTCAGATATCAACTGTTTATGAAACCTATATCAGTGATATACACGTTCAAAAACTCGAAAATTCTTCTCCATTTCCATGGAACGCTATTTATTAGGTTTAGAATTACCATCTGGGATGAAGAGGTTATTTAGATTGGTGATATTGTAATGCGAAATGTTCAATAGGAAAATTGGTTAGAAGATTTATTAATAAATATTCTGCTAGAAACAAAAAAATCCTTCTCTGCATATTTTCGAGGTATCTCTGCAGTTTTTACGACAAAAAGTCAAATATTAATTTACTCTATGAATTTTGAGATCAGAAATGTTTGGAGTGGTGGGAAGAGAATCAAGCAATTTCACACTTTCATTGATTCCTTGTAATAATATACTATTAAAATGATATAATACGGAAGCTAATTTAATCAGAATGATTTCTCCAAATCAAGAAGATTTAGAGAGATAAAATTCGGAAGACGTTGAAAGAAATACAACAGACTTACTCTCGCTATTAGATTAATTTAAAACCAGCAGTGTTTCGATGAGAATGTGTCAAGGCAGAAGAAAACTTTACCGTCAAATGTACCCAAAACTATATATATTCGAAGGATTAATTTGAAGCTTTAATATAGTTCTTGAAACATGACACTTGGAAACGGTATGGAATTGTGGTCATATGTCAATCCAAAAATTTTTTCTACTACTTTTTTCCTCATATTTCCTCCATTTGTACCCAAACCACTTGAACGCTCTCAAATTATGCATTCTAGTAATGTTATCTACACATATTTCTTTTAGATCGCCCGATAACCAATAGTCCAATTAACTACACTAATTTCATTAAACTGAATGGCACCGACTAGAGAATCCACAGGGAAAACGTAGTAAACATAAAAATGTGACATAATACTTTAAAGCAGCACTTAAGCGAGCGGAGTAAAATAAATACTAAAGTATTTTCTGTCAAAAAATGGTGTCAACTTTCAATTCCCTTCGGAACCATGAAACATGCTTGCTATTGTTGACTAATTCTTCAGTAAGATGAGAGTCGGCTAACTCTTCATGACTTATCTCAACTTCAGGGGCAGCTATAGCCAAAGATTCAGACAACAAAATCATATCCTCAATAGTCTCTCATTTATGAAAGACGGCACTCGACCTTCCATGAAAACTTCAGTAATATAACGAGCGTAAAAGTTCCATCCATTTTTTCCAGAATATCGTCTCATCCCTTCAGTAGTCACCCGCTCCATCCAAAAAAGTTACGATGAATCTAATCTTTGAACCATGCTTTTCCCATTTTCTGACCTATAATTCTTGTCTATTTGGTCTATTCAGCAGTAAATACTTTCTTTTGATACAAATATACCATATGTCGGTAGTAGAGATGAATCTGCGAGTAATGTATCTCATTATTTAATAAGATGAATATTTCCGATAATTTTCAATATCTCGGTCGAGAAGCGACATTTTTTGGAATTCCTAAAAACCCTACGTGAAAAGTTCGAGGCTTCGTAGAAAGTAATAAAGAGGCATAAGAAAAATCTCTTTTATAAGGAAGGTAGTACTGCAGTAGTTAGTTTCAAATTTGAAGTGGATATGCGAAAAAATTTTCTTATTTAGGAAAGAAGTATACTTCCTAGCAAAAGATTTTGCTGTAAAGATAAAAAGTATTAAATCAATGTTATAGAAAAATGAGAGTTAGTTTAGTGTGATTCAAACATAATAATAATATGTTTAGAAGCAAAATAGTTTCACGGAGCATAGATTCAGAATAAAGGTTGAAATAACCTTTACTAGACAGGCGAAAGTGATGATAATTTAGAAGTGCTTTCAAATCAAAGATAATAAAAGGAAATTATGGAGAGCGAAGAGTGATTTAAGGATATGGAAGACAGATGATGTTAAAGGGGTAAAAATGATCACATAAATATAAATTCGCGGATAATATATATTAAAAGGGTTTTAAGAGTTTTTGATGGGTCATAGGATAGCGTAAAATACATTTACTATAAAAATATCCTAATAAATTAATGAGACCACTAGAACCTTAAATTGATCATTTCTTCAAATCTACTGCCCTCTATCCCTTCCAATAATGCCTTAGCTTACTTTATATATCTTTTTGTCCTATAGCGGTGGGAAAAATGTAATCTCATCACATATAAATTATTTCGTCCAATTAAAGACGCAAAATGTCCAGAAATATGTTAAATATTGAAAGTGGGAAGCAAAACTGGCTGTGAATTCTCTGACATCCGCTTCTTTTATTCGCTACATAAACATTTTTCACATACTTTCAACAATTCTGGAAATCAATTAGTATTTAATAGGAAAAATTAATTCTTTTTATAACTAATTTAAAAAATTAACTTCCTTGAAATACAACAATCTACGGACATTTTACATGAATAATTAAAAACGCTCGGAAACTGTTCACTTCTTTTTTTTAAATAATTTCGAATAAAAGTTTCAAATATTTCAAATGTTCATTTGGACAACTTCCTGGACTCTTTAGATTTTCTCATCAATATTAGTTCTTTTGTAGGTACGGGAAATAGAATATTGAGTAGAAAAATTAAATTTTTCATAAATTAGAGTTTGAGCTACAGATTTTACTATAAGTTAACTAAAATCAATGAGTATAACTGCTTAATACCGCCTATAATTACATAATGTTTCCACTAATAGAAAATTAATGTAAATATGTTTTTCATGTATGTTACTTGTCCCCTGCACCTCTTTTCTTATTGCGGCCTGCTGTATTACAAAAAATACATATTTCGCTTTTTCCAAGAAGTTATGATTCTTTTACATAAACTAAAATTCCTTTTCGAGCTTCAATTCTAATCTACGCCTGAATATTATAGTTCTTGTTTTCGATTAGGAAAACTTTCAACCTATGAAAAATTTATGCTCCAATTACAAAGTTGTTCAGCCAATATTCGATATCAGATTCACTATGCAATATTAACCTTCAAAACTACCCACACTGCGGTATAAAGACCCTACCCCTCGAATTTTCTTACTACTAAATAATGAATTATTTAACAGTTAAAAAAATTAATTCGCTCAGGGAAAAATATTTTTTAGTTCAACACTTGAGAAATAGCGTACTTTCTTAGTTAGAGCCTGTTTTTCCCTGGGTTACTAACTATGTTAGACTTAAGCCTACATAATAGCAATATTCTGAATGTTTTGAAGAATCGATAATTCGCTGCTTGGTTTCTGGCTAGAATGACGTCGAGTCACAAAAAAACCAACTTGTACTGGCATAAATAATTTTACTGAAACACTCTCTACTGCTATTTTACAAGAAGTAAATTGTAGCTATGGAAGTCAATTCAAACCGATTTAGGACAGTCTGTGGTTTTCGTGTAATGATGGAGTTTTTTATAATACAATTAATATCGTTGCAAGTATTTTCGGCACTGCAGCTGGATAGAAGTCTCCCTCATTAACAGATTACAACCCTCTTCTAAAAACCTCAGCCATTCAAATTGTTTGCAGCTGGATCATCACGTGATTATTTGGATCTATGCTAACCTAGATTATGCATTACTTGTAAGAACACAATACACAGCTGTTTATCGTGACACAGTTGGGATCTCGATTCTTCTGCGATGCGTGGTTGCGTGGAGTTGTAGGTCCTCCCGCGGCAGGTTGCCGCTCAGGTGATTACTGGTTCCTTTTGCTTATACTTTGTTCTGTCAGTCTCCTTGCCGGAAACATGGACTTCGAATAGCTTGAGTAAAACAGTGGTGCTACATCGGAACACCTATAAGAGCCCCTTCAGACCTCTGTTCACTGCAATAATCCATAACTTTCCCCTTAAAATCCATAACAGCCATTCATTTCCAACTCTATGGACCCTCCGGATTAATCCAATGCTGCCACTTAGGAACCCAGCTCGTCCATTCATCCTAGTCGATTTATGCATGATTATAGATAGTAGAACAAATCAAGATACTACAAATCAATTACCAATCAGAAAAATATATCAGATCAAAAAGATAAAAAAGTCTATCATAGTCAAATCTGAATTATGTCGTGAGAACCGTGACGTTCTTATGCAGTAAACCTGCTGCACATCAGCCAATTGCTCAGCATTATTCTTTAGCGACCGTCGCAGGGTAAGCACTATCCATTTTTGGCACAATATGGTATACGTATAGAAGTTTAAAATCAACTCATTAGTGTATTCTTACCTCATTTTTTCCTTTCAAAGACCACAATATTGGAACTCCCTAATGCCGATCTGGCAGAATTATAGACTTGTACTGTACTTGCAAAGGGCTTGCTATGAAAATGAAGCACAGAAATGAATTGCGTTGGCATTACTTGGCGTACTACCCCACGAACAAATATCCATTTTCAAAGGCTTTTATGCAAGTGCAGTACTGCATTATAATCAATTACTTTTGGAAGGGTAATTACAAAACTTTTAGTCTCCATAGAAATCAGTAAAAGTTTGGAAGCCCTTTTCTGAGCCAAAACTCCTTCGCCTCTCCTGCTCTTGACTTCCCGTCCACAGTGTTTGCCTCTCAAGATCAATAAAATAAAGAATACTCCCCTAATTCTCGATTACTCCGAAGCTCTGGGCAAATCTCCACAACAATCATAAGTTCAACAAACAACTTTACCTCACTCGATCGTGCTGGATCTCTGCTTCCACCTTTTCACTTCACAGCTAACCCTTCACCGCTAGTCTCTGTTTCCTACCATCTTCGCTCTTCACCAGCCTATTTATAGTCAATATGCTCCTACATCCAATGTTGAGTGTATTTCTGCCTCCGTCAGAAGTCGATTTCTAAACGAGAAACAGTTTTAGCGTAATTTTTGGTCAATCGCTGCCACTGAACATCCCTGACGTACTGCAGATACTATGATCCAAATGTGGAACTATAGTATGACAAGGCATTCAGATATGCGATCTAATAGGTGTCGGCAATCACATCAGCTAATGTCAAAATGACACTGAAGGGATTTTTTGAAAGCGTAATGAGAACCACAGATGCAAAACCCTGCTGATCTAAAGGCTCAAACACCACTGATTCAGAGGAGAGCTCAAATAATCAATGCTGAGTAGAGAAGCCATTATTATATTCACTATGCTGAAGGTCATCTCGCAGGTACGCTCTACCCTGTTCTTTATTTTGCAGCAAACTATTCACGTTTACGACACTTGCTAGCATCATCCGTGTCGCAAACGCAAGAAAACAGGGATACAGTCCCTGTCTTCACACTCATAAAACACACCCCTTCGTACTCTCTGCAGTCTTATCACAGTTAAGATAAAACAGCAGCTTAATTATTGCTGTAATTAACGCGCACGGTATGCTCCACGTTTTATAATTGGCTACAAGCTTTGGAAGTTTGCATCAGTCACTGCATTCATCCATTACTGTGAAGGCGAATCTAAAAGACAGAGGTATCAGCTTTAAAGAATGTATTGCACCGTAAATTGCAGAATAAAATCATCGATTTCTCAAGTATCTCAACTTTCTGTTTCACTTCAACTCCGCGAGGTGCCTCAATTAATGCCCGCGCAAATTAATAAGTTCTGGGTGACCTTCTCTCGAAAATTTCTAGATTGAAATTATGCAGCAGCCGTGCCTGGCGTTTCGGAGCGATAAAAAGGGAGTATAATTGGCAAATAAAGCTGATCGTAGTTCTTGAATTAGCGAGAATGTTTAATAGATGGTGCAGTTGGGCAAGAGTATGTCGAACTGTGGATAAATGGTAATAAATCGAGATTTACCGTCTTATTTGAACCGTTGATACATTTTTTGGTGGATAGAAGACATCGCTAACAATAGAGAGGTTTTTAGTAGAATGAATAGGCGTCGAAACGATAAGATTTTTAGAGTTTTGTTTTTCTGTGGCGGCTACTTCTGTATTTTGAGCAGGGTGCTTTTTGTAACTGGGTAAAGGAATAGGGAGTGGAGTGCCATCGAGATGGGAAGCATAAGTCACAGCAGATACACGAAGGCCAAATTAGATGCTTGGCAGAATAATTTTCAAACTATGGAAACTGAGGAGAAGAGGCAGAAACTTTGGCCAGGCTGTAGCCAAAGAAGAAAGCTAGGCCCCACACTGCGGCGATCGGCAGATTAGAGGACGAGTGTAACAGAGATTTTCCAAATACATCGGCGCCTATTGTGCAGGTGAGAGCATCGAGGAGTAATGACATATCATTGGAATCCATAGGTGGTGTAAATAATAAAAAGATGCGGGGAACGCCTTTTAGTAGAAGAAAGGTGGATTAAAGAATGATTCCGCGGTGAAAAGGAATTGATTTCGGTAACAAAGTAGTATTGTTAGATTATTAAAATGTACTTATCACGTTACCGGGGCGCTGACGATGAAAATAGCAACTTCTCGTTGAAACAAAAACGATGATAGGATTAATTGCCAAAGAATGATTTCTTTGAGAACCAATTGTCCCAAAACCGAGGCTTTGAAATAGACAAGATTGTTTCCTATTTTTGTGTGAAATGGAAGAGCTGAGTAAAGACTGGGGTCCGGGGGCTACAAAAGAGTATAAAAAGGGGCAGGATCTACCAATTATGCTGAGAAATTAACATAGAATAATGATTTAGGGCAGAAGATGACTTTAAACATCTGAAATACTTATATCTTCACTTTAATTTGTCCCACAATTTGCTCATTATTAACTCGAGGAAGCATACTACTCAGCCTATGTATACTTTTGGCTAACTCTGAAGTCTCAAGCGAACATACGAAATACCATGAAGTGCATTAAAATTAATCTTGTGGACGATAAAGTCTAACAGTAGATACTACCAGGATAATTATATATAAATACTAGTTGCTACATTATTATTCGAGATCATAGTCAAAAATATCCTCCAAAATATCCATATGCCTAGTACAGTCCCTAAGCTTTCTGTCTAACAACAGATAATTAAATATATCCTTCTCGAATATGTCAAGGTCCTCCAATTCCTCCCAATGACCCTCAAACCCCTCTCTATCTCTGGAGAAGTCTGATATTACAAACACTCCCTCAATACTCCCTCCATGATCAACAGGAACTTCACCACGGTTGTACACCAGTGGTCCCATGGATCTACCTAGTCATCCTCATATTCAGATCCCTTCACATCCACCTCAGCCTCCTCCGGCTCCTCAGCCTCTTTTTCGCACTCCTTCACCTCTTCAACTTTAGTATTCTCCACAAATTGACCGCGGACCGTTTCGCGAATGCATTCCCAGTCCACCTTTCTGTATTTGTCCTCACAGCCAGTCGTCACATTGTCCGTAAAAGCCAGGCCACTGATGGAATGGCGGGATCTTACTTATTCGGAGATGTTGAGGGACGAACGGGTTTTGATCATTTTGAGGATAAAGTGAGCCAGCCAATGGATAAATTGATGGAGGGTGTATTGCTTCAGCAAAGTTGCTATTTAATTTTGAATAGGGTAATGTCTTTGAAGATTTTCACGGCTGCAGACGAAATAAAAAATTTGATGCATTGTTTTGGATTTGAATTTGCATGTATGCAAGGCAATAAAAAAATCTGCATCATAAAATATCGGACATGAATTTGGAGGACGAAGAAATTCACAAGTCGAAAATATTTTCCTCGAAAAATGTGGACCAAATCTTCAAACATAAAATAGAACATGCATTCGTGCATAGGATTGTGATTCACAAAGTAAAAGGACTCACAAAGTAAAAGAAATGTAGGATTAATTTATTGAAAGGAAAAAAACGATTGGTTTGGAGAAGGATAGTTTAAAATTAGATCTCTGGATGAGGGAACAATAATCTGTAGAAATTATCATTTTCGAAGAAAGACTCCACAGATTCAACTATATGTGCCGCTTAGGCCGCACCTAATTTATATGCTAAAATAATCTGCCTTCTCTGGTAATCCTGCTTTTATGGAAAGGAAAGGTATGCTTATCGCAAATATGCGATTAATCAAGAATACAAACCTCATTTTCTGTCTTTGATACGCATTTGACCTGCCCAATTATGCACGGGTGTATTGGCTCTAGTTTAGCACATGGGAATGGCCTTTGAATTATATACATGCAGATTAGAATTTAATGTTAGTGTAAGAGCCACGCTTATACCAGCAGCTACATGATCCTCGAGGTGACTCAAGAGTGAGTAATAGACCAAAAAAGGTGACAGGGTCAAACTTTGAAACACCAGCAGAGATAAACTGTAAGCAAACAGTACTGAATTCAAAGGTATTCTGGAGAAGAGATCCTAAAGGTATCAAACTTCAAAGTTCTGAAGACCCATGTAGCAGCTATCAGTAATACCGACAGCACTAAACACCATGGAAAAGTTTCATTGGTCCAACTGGCAAGGAAGCATAAAGTAACTGCTGGTTGGTGGGGTTCGAAATGTTTCGAGAACCACGAGAGATAGCCACGAAGGCTTCATGTCACTGGCATAGCACAAAATGGTATGATCTTATGTTCTAGACTTGTGCGTGTGTACAGTTCAAAAGCTGCCCTGATGTTTTCTTATAGTGCGTCTCCTTGATAACGGTTAATGGAGGGGTACTGTCAGGGTGTTTAAGGCAATTTATGGGTATAATCGTCACATCGCTCCCACTTGCGAAAAAGAATCGCCCCGATTCTTGTACTTATGACGCATGTCTTGACTGTTTAAGCTCATTTTCTGAAAGCTATGAGCTCTCATGGTCTGTATATCCTTCCATCTAATGAGATATTTTGTTTTTCCATGTTTTTTTCTTTTGACTGAGAATGGATTCAACTCATTATTATTTTTGTTGATTCTGAACCTGTATAAGTGGTAGTGGCGGAATTTGTCGATGAAATTCATCTTCAAAGTATGGCTAAAGGAGTCAAGCATGAAAAGAATTGTGAAATCTTCTGTCAAACGTTGGTTGGGAAAGAATTAAACGCTAAATATGTTTATATCCTCAGATATTTAGAATGGACCACAAAAATTTGGGTTTAATTTTCGAGATCCAGCATCATCTTCTAGAGTATATTTTTGTGGACAACAATACTTTATTGCCAACTTTAAAAATAGAGGGCCTTCTACTTGTGTTGACTACAAGGACGTTGAATCATTTGATTTATTGATTTCTTCTTGGGCTTTTTGCAGTGCTTCTTGCATATATCTGAGGAACTCTGTTGCTGTAGGATTTTCTGCGTGGAGTATGTCCAACAACACAGTTCTAGGATGAATTCCATAGTTGAGGAAGAAGGTAGAGGACTTTGTAGTTTTATTCGTAGTTTAAATGTAAGCAACTTCGAAGTCTACCAAATATTCTTCGCAGCCCGATTTGTCGAAGCTAACAAAAGACAAAATCATTTCTTCGATTTTCCCGTTCATTACCTCAGATTGGCCATCTTTTTTTTGGTTTATATGCTGAAGAAGGGTTTTTTGGTATCTAGAAGGTTGGATAGACTCTTCGAGAACTTTTTCATAAAAACAGAATCCCTGTCACAAATAATTTCTGTCGAAATTCCGTGATTTATGTAGATATTTCTTTAACGGCATGTCAGTTGAAGGAGCATCTATTTTAGGCTTGGTTGGGATAGTTCTGGTCCTCTTTCATAATCTTTTAGCGACACTTAATACTAAATTGTTCCCTCTTGTTGACCTCGGAAGCAGTTTGGCAAAGTCTATCGTTAAGTGTGTCAATTTCGTTTTAGGTTGGTCTAAAGTTTCTTTCCATTAAAAAATATGTGATATTCTATTGATAGTTTTCGAAATTGTTCAGTACTCGGAGTAGAATGGTAGCCATCTAATAATTTGACTTCAAAATTTAATTCTGGGACGCAAATATGTCCGTGTCCCTAGTAGAATCAACCTTTTTATTTCGAAAGGTGCTTCCGGATCCTTGCATTTTGCTTGTAGGTTTTCGTATAGCTTGTAATCTTTCGCCAGATCTTCTAGGTCAGAATTCCCAAAAAAGGTACTGATATATTGTTCTATTCTGGATATATATATTTTTAACTTCCTGAAGAGTTCCCTATTTAAACATTTAGGTGATCGTGAATTCTGGAGCTGTCTTGAGAATTCATGGCCACAATGTTTAATTTCTTAGGGATGGGTATAATTTTGAACTCAGAGTTCTCTAATCTTTCCAACCACTTGAACTGTCTCTGCGACAGAATATCTTGGTTCTAGGGTTATCTTGAAGGGTATAGGTCAGAAATAACAGGAAATAAAATTCCGTGTAGTCATGCTCTTCACCATTTAAAACAACCCACAATAGCCAAGAGCTCTATTTCCTGAGCGGCATAATTTTGTTCCGCATCACTTAAATTCCTAGACGCAAATGCATCTATTTTTCTGGATTTTTCATGCCCATATTCCAATACAGCTCCAATTGTGTACTGATGTCGTTTGTTAAATTGTATATTGGAAGTCCAGAATCAAATTTTCTAAGAACCGAGGCACTGCATAACAATTTCTTGAGGACCCGAATGATTCGTTCTGAGTATCCGTCCACAGAAATAAAATGCTTTTGTTAGCTCGGTAAGAAGTTTAACTATAAGTGAGCAGCCTCTAATGAACCTTGTATAATAGTAGATCTGTCCTAAGAATGACTTAAGCAGTCGCTTTTTCTTTGGTGGGGGGCATTCCATGACTACCATTGTCATATTGGGATCCACTGCATTTACTTCTGGAAAGATTACGTGTCCAAGTTACTCGAGTACTTTAGCACCGAGGATGCATTTTGAAATTTTCGCGACCAACTTTTCCTTTTTACGAATCTCCAGTACTGCAGCAATGCGTTCTAAATGTTCTTTCCATGTCTCCCTGAAAATAAAAATCATCTAAATAAACGTTAAGGAATAAGTCCAGGACATCTTTAATATGTCCTTCACGAGATTCATAAAAGTTGCTGGTGCCTTGGTCAACCTTAATGGTAGTGAGAGAAATTCAAAATGTCAAGATCTGGCTTGAAACTCTGTGAGCGGAGTTGAGGATTCCCCCAATCCTATCTGATGATGACCCATCCTCAGATCTATTTTAAAGAAGTACCTGGCTCCTTCGAGAAACCAACAAAGATATCAGTTATGCATAGTAGGAGGTGGCTGTTTTTTATAGTAAGCTGATTTAGTGCTCTTTAATGAGCACACACCCGCAAATTGCTATCGATTTTTGTTACAAATAGTATTAGCCCTCCTGGAACTTTTTCTCGGTGTTCTGAAGTCATTGTCCAGTATATCGTCTAGTTCTTTACGAAGCTCCATCATTTCCTTTTCTGAAATTCTATAGAGACCCTTTTCTGTGGCTTAGCATCTTTCTTCAATTTGAATTTGAAATCATATTTTCGCTTCGGTGGAAGGCCCTTCGGATTTTTGGGTAAACATTCTTCATAGTTTTTCAGTAAACCTTGAATATCTTTTGGATAAGAATCTGGAACATTTGTAATTGAGTCTAATGGTCGGACTAGGACAGCATAAGTGCTACATTTTTTCTCCAAATCAGTAACTACTGATTTTGCAGAAACGAAGGGATTAATTGTCATTTCATTGGCAGTGACAGAATAATTTTCATCCGTGCACTGGAAAAAGCTTCCTTAATTGCAGATTTTGATATTTTCTCTATGGGCTCCAAACCTTCCTTTTCCCAGGATTGCATTATCTCTCTTGAGGGGGCTCACAGTGAAATACAGTGGTTGTTTGTAGTTCTTTATTTCGACGATCATCACAGGGTGGGATGTTTCTCTCAGCTTTTTTTCAGCACCGTTTGTCATTTCGGCAAGCTCTTCTGATCCCCTCATTTTAAATTTATGTTAATCGCAGAATAATTCACTGAGTAAATTGATCTCACCACCTGGATCGATGAGATTTTTTGGTGGTCCATTGGAAATCACTCCTTTAACGATAAGAAATACTCAATGATTCCGCTAGAGGTATGTGGTCTTTCCCCTAAATGCTTCCTGGGATCTTTCTGTTGAGACAATAAGATTTCTGTGATCCAGAACTGATTAAAGGCATTTAATATGTGTCCTTTTTTCTGCATCTTCACCAGGGGCCGTCACGTACGCATCTCCCCAGTTCTGCTCGATTAAATTTCTGTAAGGTTACATTTGTGTACTCTAAATCCTGTTTCATTCAAACGTTTCCAATTTCCATGGGCCTAAGTCACTATTTTCAGCAGTTGAATTGACTTCGAGCGACTTTATACTCGATTTAACATTAACTAATTACCCTGAACGCCTACGGGTGGCCTCAATTCTTTCGGCGTCTGCCATTAAATCGGAAAACTTGCAATATTTTTTCGTGCATAAAGCTTCCCAAATGTATGGTTTCAGACCGCATGAATATAGAGCAATCTGATATTTGACTCCTATGTCTGCAATATCTTATAATATTTTGTTAAATTCTTCATTGAATGCAGAAAAGTCGTTAATTTGTTTCCAGCGAGCCAGCTTGTCTCGGGCGATTTTTTCTTGCTTATGTTCTCGAAGCGATTGAGCGAGAGAGTCTTGGGTTCCGTCCATGTTTGAATTTCTTGCCCGTCAGGACTCTTAATGTGGACAATCCACCACTCATGGCTATTTCCAGAAAGACAGCTCGGTGTAATGTTCATGGTAGCCTTCCCATCTGCTTCACCATGATAATTTTCATCTGCGCACAACAGCTCCCGACGGACCTTTTCCCGCTGAATGATCCAAGTTTATTCTTCTTAGGGGCGTCTTTGCTTTCATTTTGACCGTTAGAGCTCCCAGTACTGATCTTGACGAAGAAAAGCCCATTCATTATGGTTTCTATCTTCAGAGTAGCATTAGTGAGCTGGTTCTGTTGTGCAGAGATCAGGTTGTGATTTTCTCAAAGCTGGTGTCGAAGTTTACTTACAGCTTGTGCGAGAGACTCTACCGTAATGCCCGAAGGTCCCATGATCTTTTCCTATTGACTAATAGAGAGACACAAGTGAGACTTTTTCCTTAAACATATATTTTTTCATTTTGAGAGAAGTTTAATGCAATAGAAGTTTGATTCATTCAGTATCTACTAGGGACAGTGCACATCCTAGCTATACGGCTGAGGTCTAACCAGATGTACCTCGTCGTCCATGCGCATCAGGGCTCGAGACAGGATAGATTGAGCGATGGATGACCAAGGGTTGCAACTCAGTCGCTGGTAGATACGGCGGCGGATAACTCTAGGTGTTGAGTGACACTTGGATGCTATCTGCGGAACTAGCTACTCGATAAATGCAATAGTACCAGGAGATGGGGCACCCAGGGAGTTAAACGCCAGAGAGAGATAAATCTTTACTCATTACTTATCTTGAGTGTACACAGACTGACTGACTATTCAGTTAAGAACTAACTGGATGGACCACATTGGTCATGTGCAGTGGTGTGGGGTGTTAAGCGCACAAAAGTAATCGATGGTTGAACTGTTGATGCTTCCGGTAAACAGGCCGGAACATCAGACCAGGGTTTATATAGAAAAAGTACTCAACACCAGCAGAGATAAATTGTAACTAAACGGTACTGAATTCAAAGGTATTCTAGAAAAAGCGACCCAGAGGTATCAAACTACAAGGTTCTGAAGGTCATGTAGCATCCATCAGTATAACAGACAGCAACAAACATCATGGCAAAGTCCATTGGTCCAATTGGCAAGGAGGCATAAAGTGGTTGCTGATTGGTGGGTGCGAAATGTTTCGAGAACCACGCGAGATAGCCATGATGGATCCATGTCATTGGCTAGGTACAAAGAGGTATGATATTATGCTTTTACACTGGTGCGTGAGTACAGTGCACAAGTTGCAATGATGTCTTCTTACAGTGTAAATCCTTGGTACAGGTTACCGGAGGGATACTGTCAGGGTATTTGGTGATTTATGGGCATAATCGCAACATCACTCCCCCTACGAAGAAGAATCGCCCCGATTCTTGTATTCGTATAGCAGATCTTGACAATTTTTCAGTTCATTTTCTGATAGCCATGAGTTCTCGTGATCTGCATATCCTTTCCATTTAATGAGATATTTTGTTTTTCCGTATTGTTTCTTGTGACTGAGAATTGATTCGACTTCGTATTCTTTATGTCCATCTTGAACCTGTATAGGTGGTGGCGGCGGAATTTGGCGATAGAATTCATCTTCAAAGTACGGCTTAAGGAGACTAGCATGGAAAGCATTGTGAATTCCCCTGTCGATCATTGGCTGGGAAAGATTTAAACGGTACGTAACTCCGTTTATATCCTCAGATATTTGAAATGGACCACAAAACTTTGGGTTCAGTTTTCGAGATCCTGCACCATCTTCAAAAGCTAGGTTTTTTGTGGACAACCAGACTTTGTCACCAACTTTATAAGAAGAAGGTCTTCTACTTCTGTTGACATACAAGGCAGTGGATTCATTTGATTTTTTGATTTGTTCTTGGGCTTTTTTCAGTGATTCTTGCATGTTTTTTAGGAACTGTGCCGCAGCAGGGTTGTCTGCGGAGAGTATGTCCAAAGGGACAGTTCTAGGGTGGATTCCATAATTGAGGAAGAACGGAGAGAATGTTGTAGTGGCATTAATAGATGAGTTGTAAGCAACTTCGAAGTCTACCAAGTATTTGTCCCAATCTGACTTGTCGAAGCTAACAAAAGAACGAATCATTTCTTCGATCTTTCTGTTCATAATCTCAGATTGTCCATCTGTTTGTGGGTGATATGCTGAAGAAGGGGATATCTTGGTACCCAGAAGGTGGAACAGACTCTTCCAAAACTTGCTCATAAAAATAGCATCCCTATCACAAATGATATTCGTCGGAATTCCGTGGTTTCTGTAGACATGATCCTTGAACAGCCTGGCAGTTGAAGGAGCATCTATTTTGGGCTTGGTTGGTATAATTCTGATCATCTTTGATAATCTGTCAACGACAGTTAATGCCATTGTTTCCTTCCGTTGACCTTGGAAGGGGTGTAATAAAGTCCATCGTTATGTGAGTCCATTTGGTTTTCGGTGGATCAAGAGGTTTAAAAGACCTGCGGGTTTCTGATTGATGGTTTGTCTCTTTGGCAGTGGCAAGAACGAACGTATC
This sequence comes from Kappaphycus alvarezii, assembly GCA_002205965.3. Lineage (NCBI taxonomy): Eukaryota > Rhodophyta > Florideophyceae > Gigartinales > Solieriaceae > Kappaphycus > Kappaphycus alvarezii. The sequence goes on from NADL03000790.1 coordinate 176,392, forward strand.
GAAGTACATCTGTACGAAGGTTTTTCCAGTAAAACTTCGGTGATATTCTATTGATTGTTTTTGAAATTCCCAAATGTCCAGTATTTGGAGTAGAATGGTAGTCATGTAATAGCTTGACTTTAAATTTTCCTTCTGGTACGCAAATCTTTCCGTTCCTTAGTAAAAGCAACCCTTTCTTTTCGAAAGGTGCCTTTGGATCTTTGTATTGGGTTTTCAGGTTTTCATCTAGCCTGTAATCTTTGGCCAGATCTTCTAGCTCAGAATCCGCAAAATAAGGTACGGATATATTGTTCGATTCTAGGTATGTCTTTGTTATCACTTCCTTGAGTAGTTCTCTGTTTCGATGTTTAGGTGAGGGATAATTCTGAGGTTGTCTTGACAGGGCATCGGCAACGATGTTTGCTTTCCCGGAGATGGGTATAATTTTGAAATCAAAGTTCGCTAATCTTTCCAACCACCTAACCTGTCTTTGGGACAGATTGTCCTGGGTCTCGAGGTATCTTAAAGGGTAGTGATCAGAATGAACTGTGAAAAAGTTTCCGTGTAGGTATGCTCTCCACCATTTCAAGCACTCTACAATGGCCAAGAGCTCTCTCATGAGCGGCATAATTTTGCTCAGCATCATTCAAAGTCCTAGACGCAAAGGCAACTGGTCTTCTGGATTTTGGATCCCCCTGTTCCAACACAGCTCCAATTGCGTACTGAGAGGCATCTGTAGTGACATATATTGGAAGTTCAGAGTCAAAAGTTCGAAGGACTGGGGCACTGCATAACGATTTCTTCAAGGTCTGGAATGATTTGTCCTGAGTAGCTGTCCACAGAAATGAAACGTTCTTCGTCAGCTCTGTAAGAGGTTTAGCAACCAATGAGCATCCTCTTATGAATCTTCTGTAATAGTTGACGAGTCCTAAGAATGACTGAAGTGTTGCTTGTTCTTTGGTGAGGGCCATTCCATGACTGCCTTTATCTTGTTGGGATCCACAGCAATTCCCTCTTGACAGATTACATGTCCAAGATACTCGACTTCTTTAACACCGAAGACACATTTTGACAATTTTGCGAACAGATTCTCCTTCCTAGAATCTCTAGTACTACATCAATGTGTTCTAAATGTTCTTTCCATGTCTTACTGAAGATAGAATGTCATCTAAATAAACGATAACGAATACATCCAGGACATCTTTGAATATGTCGTTCATGAGATTCATAAAAGTTGCTGGTGCGTTGGTCAATCCAAAAGGTAGTACGAGAAATTCAAAATGTCCGTATCTGGTTCGAAACGCTGTGAGAGGGATTGAAGATTCCTCCAGTCTGATCTTGGTAACCCATCCTCAGATCTATTTTCGAGAAGTACCTGGCTCCCTTAAGTCGATCAAAGATATCATCGATGCGCGGCAGGGGGTAGCTGTTTTTTACAGTAAGCCGATTAAGTGCTCTGTAATCCACACACATACGCAAACCGCTGTCCTTTTTCGTTACAAAGAGTATTGGCGCTCCCCAGGGGCTTTTGCTTGGTCTAATGAATTCACTCTCTAGTAGATCATCTAGTTGTTTACGAAGCTCCATCATTTCTTTTCCTGAAAGTCTGTAGAGACCCTTTTTCTGTGGCTTAGCATCTTTTTCCAATTCGATCTTGAAATCATACTTTCGCTTCGGAGGAAGGCCCTTCGGAAGTTTTTCCGGGAAAACGTCTGTATACTTTTTCAGTACACCTTGAATATCTTCTGGGTAAGAATCTGGAACATTTGGATTTGAGTCTAGTGGTCGAATTAGCACAGCATAAGTGCTACATTTTTTCTCCAAATCAGTAAGTACTGAGTTTGCAGAAACGAAAGGGTGCTTTGTCATTTCATTGGCAGTGACGGAGTACTTTTCACCTTGTAGTTGAAAGAAACTTGATTGCTTGAAGAGTCGATAATTGCTCTATGGGCTCCACACCATTCCTTTCCTAGGATTGCATCATATCTCTTGAGGGGGCTCACGGCGAAGTACAGTGGTTCTGTGTAGTTCTTTATTTGGACGATTGCCGGACCGGCTGTTTCTCTCAACTTCTGGTTAGCACCGTTCGCCATTTCGGCAAGCTCTGCTGATTCTCTTGTTTTAATCTTATGGTAATCGCAGAACAATTCACTGAGGAAATTGATCTCACCACCTGGGTCGATGAGAATTTTTGCTGGTCCATTGGAAATGACTCCTTTAACAATAAGAAGTCCTCTATGATTTCGTTGGAAAGTTGGGGTTGGTGTTCCCCTAAATGCTTCCTGGGATCTTATTGTTGAAACAATAAGATTTCTGTCATCCAGAACTGATTGAGGACCTTCAGTCAGTTCCTTCGGGCTTTTGGGCAGTTTTTTGCAATGTGCCCTCTCTGTCTGCATCTCAAGCAGAGGCCTTCACGTATGCATCTCTCACGTTCTGCTTGATCCAATTTCGGTAAGTTAACATTTGAGGACTGTATACCCGGTTTCATTTCCACGTTCCCAATTTCCATGGGCACAGGAGCACTATTTCCAGTACTTGAACTTCCGTTCAGCGATTTTGTACTCGATTTGTTGTTACCTAACGGCCCTGAACGCCTGTAAGCAGCTTCGATTCTTTCCGCATCTGCCATTAAATCAGAAAGCTTAGAGTATTCTTTCGTGCATAAGGCTTTCCAAATGTACGGTTTCAGGCCGCGTGAATAGCGATCAATCTGATCTTTGACTCCTATGTCTGGTATATCCAACAATATTTTGTTAAAATCTTCATTGAACGCAGTAACGTCTTTAACTTGTTTCCAGCGAGCCAGCTTGTCTCGGGCGATTTTTTCCTTGTTTAACGTCTCGAAGCGATTGAGAAGGCAGTCTTCAGTTCCTTCCATGTTTGAATCTCCTGCCCCGCGGCGCTCTTGGAATGGACCATCCACCACTCATGGGCATTTCCAGAGAGATAGCTTAGTGCAATGTTCATGGTAGCTTGCCCATCTGCTTCACCAAGATAATTCTGCATCTGCACGCACCAGCTCCCGACGGACCCTTTTCCGCTGAATGATCCCGGCTTATTCTTCTTAGGGGCGTCCTTGGTTTCGTTTTGACCATTTGAGCTACCGGCATTGATCCTGACGAGAGAAAGCTCATTCTCGAGAGCTCCCACCTTGCGAGCAGCGTTATTGAGCTGGTTCTGTTGTGCGGAGATCTGGTTATGAGCCTCTGACAGCTGGCGTTGAAGTTCGCTTACAGCTTGTGCCAGAGACTCTACAGTAATGCCCGAAGTTTCCATTGTCTTTTCCTATTGGTCGAAAGAGTCACACGTGTAGTTTTGGGTTTTTTTTTCTTTAAATAGAATTTTTTCAAATTGGCCAGTAAGAATCGGTATGCACTGTGGCCGAGTTGGCTAGACCAGCGAAAGACCAGTGAGAGGTCTCGAGTTCGAATCCCAGCGATAACTTGGGAAAGTTGATTTTCTCTGACGTAAGGGTTTGACGTCAGTCACGTCGGGTGTGCTATAGTAGCCCTCCTTCCGATGCTTTACAGAACGGTTGTTTTCCTGTCTAGAACCTGGCGGCGATACGGGCTTACAAGCCCTACTGCAAGGAACTGGGGAAAGCGAGTTCGTAAGGTAGCCACAGCGGGAGGTTGAACACAGCACAAACGAAGTCGGTTGAGAAAGCAACTTTTGGAGTTTTTCTTGCTTCCTCTTCCCTAAATTTATTCAAATTTTAACTACTGACGGGCAGTCTCTCGATGACGGCGGCCAAGACGGTGGCGCTCAAGGTCTGCCTTACTTGGGACTTCGATTTTGCAAATTTCGCAGATGTGCCTCGTCTTATCGGCGCGGTGCTGGTGCTTGCGGGATCGGAGGTGCTCGTGGTACTGCACTCGGCCTGTGCAGGTGACTTGACAGTGACGGCAGTGGAAGGGCGACGATCGCGGGTTCTTGGTCAGGCGAGGCCTTCTGGTCTTCTTACGAATGCGGTGGTTGGCGGTTCTCTGAATGACGATGGAAGCCGCGTCAGGGAGAATCGGTAGGGTCTTCTTAGGCTTCTGCGGCTTGGAGCGAGGGACTGCGGGCCTTCTCGGTATCGGCGGTAGAGCGGGTAGCGATACAGCCTCGGGAAGGCAGAAAGTGGAGGGTCTTGGTGTCCTTGGTTCCTCCACCACGATTCTGGTGGGTGTTCTTGGCTCCACTCCAAACTCGAACGTTGTCAGCTCCTGACAATTTTCGGCGAAGAACGATTGTAAGTCTTCTGCGTTGTACTCGTCCGGCGACGAGGGGCGGTCCCTGGAAGTCTTGTTTTTCGGCACTGAGCGTTATTCAAAAAGAATCAGAGTAAAAAACAAAATGTTAGTCTCTGCTTGCAATCGGGCAGAACGTCAAATCTAATAGAGATTTTAACTTACTGTCGGATTGGAAGAACTCGCAGTACTGACAAACGAATATGCGATGCTACCAAATGTGGGGTGTTGAGCGCACAAAAGGTAATCGATGGTTGAACTGTTGGTTGATGCTTCCGGTAAAGGCCGGAACATCAGACCAGGGTTTATATAGAAAAAGTACTCAACACCAGCAGAGATAAATTGTAACTAAACGGTACTGAATTCAAATATTCTAGAAAAAGCGACCCAGAGTATCAAACTACAAGGTTCTGAAGGTAGCATCCATCAGTATAACAGACAGCAACAAACATCATGGCAAAGTCCATTGGTCCAATTGGCAAGGAGGCATAAAGTGGTTGCTGATTGGTGGGTGCGAAATGTTTCGAGAACCACGCGAGATAGCCATGATGGATCCATGTCATTGGCTAGGTACAAAGAGGTATGATATTATGCTTTTACACTGGTGCGTGAGTACAGTACACAAGTTGCAATGATGTCTTCTTACAGTGTAAATCCTTGGTACAGGTTACCGGAGGGATACTATCAGGGTATTTGGTGATTTACGGGCATAATCGCATCAAGCGGGGCGCGCGATATGATGGCCATAGCCATCGACGACCACTAAGTGCAACTGATACGGTGGTAGATGCGTGTTCGAATCGTAGAGTCCGAGATGTGTCATTTCCTGGTTACACGTGGTACAAACTCTTCGATGGATAATGCGGTCTCCGGGAAGGGGCACTGGGAGAGTTGAAAACCAGAGGCTGGAATCGGAAATCTGGGTCGCGGGAGGGCAGGGACGGGAGCACCAGGCGCTTTGGCAGCTTTTGCTGTATGTGTTGGACCTTGCTTTGGTGTGAGAGCAGCAGCCGCACCGGCGAATTGCTTCGTCTTCGTGATTGAGGACTTCTTGAAAGGTGACGTAATGGCGACTTTGCATGCGATAGGTCGATCTGGTAAGCCAGCTTCAGTGTCACGGGGGGGCTGCGCGAAGAGAGTGTCGGCGGGCCTGTAGTCCTTACTGGAGAGGAGATTCTCAACTTCAAACTCCTAGTTAAGGCCGGCGGCGCGGAAGACGTTCCACGCGAGCAGGTTGCGAGCGGAGTTGTGGCGGTTAATGCGTCTAAATTCTGAGACGCAGCGGTCTGCGGCATGGTCATCGTGGACATCCATGTCCTGCTGGCAGTGATGGAATTTCAATGGCACCGAGTCTGTGTACAACGGGAGACCGAGGTGCCTGCGCGGCATGATGCTCCAGTGCTCCGATGTCACCTTCGTCGCAGTGGTGGGATGGCATATAGGAACGCCGCAGCATCGGTGTAAGCAAAATCGGCCTAAGCCCTTTATAAAACATGAACTAAAGGTGATTAAAGAATCTTTCTGCATTATGGCTGAGTTTGCTAGACCAGCGAAACAACAGTGGGAGGTCTCGAGTTAGAATCCCAGTCGGTAACTTCGGTGTGTTGATTTTCTCTTACGTAAGAATTTCACGTCACCCATGTCGGATGTGCTATTGTATCCCACCTTCTGATTCTTTACAGAACAGTTTATTTCCTGCCTAGAACCTGAGACCGATACGATTTTACAAGTCTTACTGCAAGGAACTGGGGAAGGCAAGTACATAAGGTAGCCACAGCGGGAGGGTGAACACAGCATAAGCGAAGTTGGTTGAGAATGCAACTTCTCAAGTTTTGCTCTCTTTTCTTTTCTTAAACTTATTAAAATTTCAACTACAAATCCATTTGGGAGATCTCTTGATGAGGCCGGCCAAGACACTGGAGCTAAAGGTCTGTCTTGCTCGGAACTTCTATCTTGCAAGTATTGCAGATGTGACTTATCTTGCCCGCGGGTGTTGGTGCTTACGGGAGCGAAGATGCTCGTGATGCTGCACTCTATCTGTGCAGATGACTTGACAGTGAGGGCAATGGAAGGTTGACGATCGATAGTTCTTTGTCAGTAGAGTCATTCTGATCTTCTTGAAAATGCGGTGGTTAGTGGTTCTCTGGATGCCGATAGAATATGAGCCAGGAAGAATCGGTAGGGCCTTCCTAAGCTCGCTCTGTTTGGAACGAGGGACTACGGGCTTTTTCGGTATCAGTGTAGAGCGGGTTGAGATAAGGCTGCGGGAAGGCAGAAGAGGGAGGTTTTGTGCCCTTGGTTGCTCCACCTCGATTCTGGTGGGTTTCCTGGCTTAGTTCCAAAGTCAAACGTCGTCAGCTCCTGGTAATTTTCTTCGAAGAACGATTTTGAGTGTTCTGCGTCTTAATAGTCCGGCGACGAAGAGCGGTCCCTGTAAGTCTTGTTTTTCGGCACTAAGCGTTATTCAAACAGAATCAGAGTAAAACCGAAATGTTAGTCTCTGCTTGCAATGGAGGAGAAAGTCAAATCTAATAGAAATTTTAACTTGCTGCCAGATTGCAAGAACTCGCAGTACTGATAGACGAATATTCTATGATACCAGATGCAGTGTGCTGAGCGCACAAAAGATAATAGATGGCTTAACAGTAGCTTGTTGCTTCCGGTAAGTAGGGTGAATCATCATAACATGGTTCGTATAGAAAAACTTATATAGAAAAAAAAGTAATCAACACCGAGATAGATAAACTGTAACCAAATGGTACTGAATTCAAAGATATTCTGGAAAAGCGATACTATAGGTATCAAACTACAAGGTTCTGGAAGCCCATGCAGCAGCTATCAGTGATACCGAAAGCAATAAACATCATGGAAAAATTTCATTGGTCCAATTGGGAAGGAGGCATAAAGTAATTGCTAGTTGGTGGGGTACGAAATGTTTCGAGAACCACGAGAGATAGCCACAGAGGCTTCATGTCATTGCATAGCACAAGGTGTATGATTTTCACCACCCCGTTGACGGTTACTGGAGGGGTACTGTCAGGGTATTTGAGGTAATTCATGTGCAGAATAGTTACAGCACTGCATATGGAAAGGATGATGATTTCTCGGTTTAAAGAGGTAGAGATCACTGTAGAAAATCATCACCTCGCCGAGGAAGATGTAAAAAAGTAACTTGAGCAACATATAGGAGGCTATACAAAACAAATTTGCAGCAGTTGGACCTTTAGGAGGAGCGAAATTGAGGCCTAAGTGAGTGCTGATTAAGTTTTTGGAAAGTTGTTGAAAATATTTGGCGTATGGAAGACAGGGAGAATTTTTATTTATTGGTAAAGTGATGCGCAGGTAGAGGGTGTTGGTTGCAAGACAATTCGGGATGGAAGATATGAAGTGCAAATAATTACTGCTGAAAATGGATGAATCCAACAAGAAAAACTGTAAATTAAAGATGTGCATAGAGCATTCATCATGTTATGGTAGTGCTAGCCATGCATTGAAGAAGATGGAGTCTGAGGAGTCTGAAAAAATCTGTTTGTAATGTTCAGTTGAGGAATGTCACATATACGCTTAAATTCAGCTGAGAGCAATAACATGTGCAATGGTTTAATATCAATTTCTCAATCAGTGTGAAAATTTCCCTACTGCACAGTCAATTTAAAGTGTCGCTGACTTGATCTCATTGAGTAGGTAGTCACCAATGGTTGTATTGATATATGAAAAATAAGTGCATTCCAGCTTCAGATTGAAGTTGTAACAGTACAATACTTTCAGGCCGCAATCCGTACGTTACAGAACAAATGTAGTGTCGGTTTGATCGAAGTGGCACGTACAGCTGTTTACTGTAAATATCCTACTTGGCCGGTATTAAGTTGCTCTTGGTATCCTACAATATGTGTAAAGTGCCCATACTCTGTACCCAGGACTAGAGAATTATCAAGTGGATGAAACAGCTGACATCCTTGTCCTTTCTTTCGTCTTTCTGTCACAACCTTTACCTAGCGTCACCCATGGGGCTGCACCTCTACGAATAGTTTGCGCACTCGTAAAATTAATATCAACCTAGATGTTTACGTGTACTTTATTGCTACCTGACAATATCTTGATGACTCTTTGCTTTTATTCTAGGTACTGCTACAATGTATGCAGAATATCCTGATGGAACTTTGAATACAATGAATGTAGAGATGAGATTCGGGGATATTTCGGTGTAGAGTGGGCTGCTAGTTCTTGTTGAGGCTCTTACACATGGTCTTTATTTTGTTTCTGTGCAGCGGCTTGGTCGATATATGATCATTAAGATCAGCGTATGGCACATGTTTCACTTTTATTTTCTCTCTGTCAGCATTTCACGAAGCCCATTTTTCGCAGCTGATTATATTTACTTTTCTTAGTCCCTGTGTGGTTTATGGATACCTTATTGCGGTTTTATTGTGAAAGAGGACCTGATTTAATCCTTTAACAGGTCAAACGAAAGAAAGTAGTCACAGTGCCCTAGAGATGGTTCGGACTATCACGTGTTACCTATAAGCTGAGCTGTGTACGCACGGAGGGCTTGCATTGGTTGATAACCAAGCACTACTAATGTCGATCAATGATTGTATTCTGTATCAGTTTGAATTTGTCGCGGTTGTACGTCCTGAGAAGTCACCGTCAGAGTACCCATTTCTTCAACATTTTGGATGCCTTTTTCAGTAGGCTGTTTGTGGTGTCATGTTTTTTGTTTGTTTGAGGTGTTGTAGCTCGTGTTGGTGGGCGCTCCGTGCTTCATAGTTTTTCTTTGACTAAATAAATGATTGTGCTGACATAAATAGCGATTTAGGGGGCATTTAGTCAGCAAAAAATTCCAAAAATCCTACCATCACTTAGTATTTTGGCTTATTCTGGGGTAAAATGTGTTTCCTTTCGATCCGCGCACATTATCTCTTCTAGGCAAATTAAAAACTGTTTTCTGTCTCATGCAGCCATGAGAATCATCTTCAAATAGTTTTCCATGTTTGATGGCAGACTAATTTTGATCAAGGCGATTTCCTAAGTTCAATGTGTCTTTCTAGATAGTGGAATTGGGATCCGATGCGCTTTTTAAGATTTTCGGTATTTTGTTGAGCATTTTCCAAATACTTAATATGTCGTTCTGCGGTTGCTTTAGGTGCATAATTGCAATCTTGATTTCTTTATTGGTGGTACCTGCCCACATTAAAGAACCAGGTATAAATATTTTATGATTATCTCTTCTCCTGTGTTTCTTTTTTAGTTTATCACTTGTCTCGCTGAAATTATCGTCTCATTAGTTCCCAATTCACTCCATTTGTGTCTCCGTTTTATTTTTTGCAATGGTTTTCTTTGGGTAATCGTTTAAAGGCATCACTTTTCTCTTTATCCATTATGATCATCAGGAAACTGGGAGCCACCGAAACATTGTTTATCTCGGCATCTTTATTTGTAATAACTCCTGAGGTACAAGTGTATTGCGAACTTTCTATAATGTCCTCATTGGATATGGTGCGTACATTATTTATCTAAAACAAGGACATACTTGGAAGACCAAAAATAGTTATATCATTATCGGCGAGTCAAATAAGGAGAATTTTTTAACTAGAGAGATATAAAAGAAACTTTCAATCCTCTGTGAAAAGAAAAATAAGTAAATAATATGCACACTACAGACCAAGTGAATCGCATCTCTTTGCTACGCTTTCGTGGAATTTACAAGAAGGTGCTTTTCTAGCAGCGCCGGTAAAGTAAGGACATTCAGTCTTTTGGAGTTGAGTAACAGGAATGTTAAATCTCCATATTGGCTTAATACTGGATATTGGAGGCCCTTTTTAAATTCTTAAAGGCGAAAATATCCAACCGATCGGAGTTTCGCGGAATTTTTCCTGTATGTGTTCACATCTTTTCGACTGATTTCGGAGGGTATAATCTAAAATCCGCGTCTGGCTGACTGGTAATGGCTTGCGATATGGGTATATCTCGTGTTCGAACGCCGACTTTATATACACATGCCATGTTTTCAGGCGTAGTACGACAATGGAACAAATAACTAGGCCCATTGACGTCATATCCACCGTATGAGCCGCTGTTTGGTCTGAATTTTTGTATTCGTTGGCCCCCATTCTGTCTCCCTGTGCTGGGAATCGAGCTTTGCGCTGTACTTGTTCATTATTGGTACCCCGCATTTATCTTCTGGTCAAGATGAGCGAAAAGATCCCAGTACTCATTTTTATTTCGTTTTCAGCTAAACACTTGATTTGGTGTATAATTTGTAGTTTCTCTCACTGTTGGGCATTTCTCAGTACCGGGTTATCTAGATATTTTCCAGAAACTGATGGTTCGTAAAGCGCCTGAGTTTGTTTGTTTATCTGTTCAAGTGAAAATTGAGAGCTGTTGATAGCCTGATTATGATGGTCACTGCAGGGTCGCTTTCCGATTTTACGGCTGTACTTCCACCGCACGAATGCAGAATATCGGCTCATTTGGATCGCTTTTAATGCTAACATGGAGAATTAGATGCGTGCAAATGGCGGTCCGCTCAATCACTTGTATTAAACTTGAGAACTTTGTTGTGGTCGCGGTGGTCATATTATGTTCCTATTTTCCGGAATTCATGCAGTATTTGCAATGCAGGTGCCTCACTTGTCCATTTGGTTTGCGACATTTGACATGTGGCTTTACGGTTTTTCTAAGTACTGCGTCTTTCAGAGCTTACTCTCACTAGTCTTCTGGGAGTTTTGACTTCCCGCAGGAGTTTGGAGAAGATTCAATCAGACATTGAGTTCTGTTCTTTTGTGTAGGTACAGGCTGGGTCGACTTTGATGCCAACTTGTTAATAAATTTTTTGCAGATACTTGGATAGGTACCCCCTGTGCGTTGCGTGGGTTCGTATCTTGGTCAGTCTCTGATGCGCATTGTGTGTCAGTGCCAGCATATCTCGAACGCACCTAGTACCTTCTTTTCTGTTTATGTAAAATTGCATATGACATAACGCGACTTTACATCCGTTAACGCAAGAATCCATCTGTTGCAGGTGTTTAAAGCAGCGTTCATGGGACCCAAGAAATCGAAGCATATTCACATACCCACTCGTATTTTGGTCTAGCGGCCTTGTGCGGTTGTGTTTCGCGCTCAACGTGTGCGCAGCCTGAGTATTTTATTTGAAATAGTCTCTTCGTGACAATTACTGGGAGTGTAATGAGCTTCTCTTGAGCTTTTCTTCACAGTTTCTTCTTGTTTATCTGGTATAATATGAGGTCTTACGTGTGAAAAATACATTCCTTATAAATTTGCGTACGTTGACTCTTGTAGCGCATGGAGTTCTTGACATGTTTGCTTTGTCTTTCTACACAGTCTTCTGTACGGATATATTTGCAGGCAAAATTTGGGTTGGTTAGAAATCTCTTTGTTTGCCTTTTCTTTTCTGTCGTTGTGTTTCTGTTATCTCTCTAATGTGTCGGCAATTCAGCGTTTTGTTGCTTCCTTAGAGCCTTTTTAGAACGCTGAATTATTCCATATCGCTTATCTGAGAGGCTTCCTGTTTCCTTTTCCATATAAGTAGGCTGTTTATTCCTTCATGAGAACAAAGCCGTGGTGATTAGCAATTTTTTCTCACTGAAACAAGGTTGCTTGTAAATTGCTTGCTTTACAACGCCGTTAGCTTAGTCCGTGACAACTTTTCGGATCCAGTATCAGTTTTGTTGGTAGTCTTGAAAGAATTATGTTGCTAATGGTTCTGTTGATTTTTATAGGCTTAAATAGACTGTTGTTCATTTTTATCATTTTTTTGTATAGTTTATGAGTGCTCTAAAGTACTCTAAGTACTTATATTTTGTCCTTTTCTTACCAATACGAAGTTTTACTCGGTTTTTCCACAGCGAACATGTTCAATGTGTCGTCCGCCCGGTACATATGGGTTAAGGATCGTTACGGAAATCACAAGAACAATTTTAGCTCATTAATGGTTACCGAATGCATTCTAAGGAGAGTCATTTATCACTCCACAACTATTTGGAACATCATTAGGGACAAATACGCTCAAGTTTAAAAAAACCTTTTGAGGCAATAACAGGTAACAAGCCAAATGATAGGAGTTTGTGGAAGTTCGGCTATGAGGTCTGGCTATATGATCCTTCTCGGAGAAAGAAGAAATCAGACCCAAGATATGAGAGTGGAATAGTGGTGAGGTGTATGCCTACCGTCAACTACAGAGTCTTGAGCATTGAATAGAAACATGTTGTTCATGCACGCCCTTTGCGTTTCAATGAGTAGATCTTCCCTGCTCGTGAATGGACGACTAGAAACCCTTGCCAAGTCTACGTAGCTCTGGAGGACATGTGTAAGGTAGTTGAGCTATCAAAAGAGAGTGAATAACTAAATGAAATACTCCCACAATGGCTAAAGGGACAACACAGAGTACATATTTGACAATGATTATATGCTAACTACAACAGTTAATTCATAGCTTATTATTCAGGAAGTGGAACATATGTTAACATACTACCCATCTCCCACTGATGTTGAGGATATTAACCTCGGTGAGACTCTGAAATACTACCGTTGTACTGAAGAAGTTATGATTACCACAACTCATGAAAACATACTAAGAGATATCTAGGAGACAATGAGAAGTACGGACAGAGAGTTGTGGAAGATGGTATTGAAAAAGATTTCAGTAGTATCTGGTAAACGGGAACTTGGGCCGAGGAAAATATACCTAATAACGCTAAAGTTCCGGATAAGAAGATAATATTTGATTTGAAATAAAAAATACAATGGGTAAATCGATGAGTACAAGACGAAGCTTGTAGTTACAAGTTTTCAGGAGGGGTTTTATGATGATTTTTACGCCTCCATTATTCATTTTTCCACTGTGCGCCCTCGCTGGCTTTCCTAACGCTTGGGTGCACAGTGCACTATCTAGACGTCAAGGACTCTTTCTTTCAATGGAAGACGGACACTAATATTAAAATATTCGTTAACTTCTGGAAGAGGATTACCATGGACCTAAAACCCATAGCCGGCTTAAAGTTAGTTGAAGGGAACCATTATAGAGGTTGAAAAAGCAGCCAAAATATGGTTGAAAATGTTTACAGACAGTGTACTTTCTCTCCAGTTTAAACAAATGGAAAGTGATGGTTTTTTCCGAGCGGTGTTCGAGGACACTGAAGTATGTATGGATGCTTATTTAAATCGACTCCATATTGGTGATAAGTCGTTTTTCAATTCATTGCACAGAGCAAAAAAAAATTTCTGCTCAAAGTTTGGATTCAATAATCTCAATACTGTTCAATCTTTCTATGGTGTCGAGTTTATCTGGCAGACGCACGGATTTCGTTTGCATCAATCGCGCTTTAAGCTCGTTTTTATGGAACAGTTTGGAATGGAAAGCCGTCGGAGTGTGGACACGCCAATGCCTATCCCACACTCAGCGCCAAGAGAGTAATAGGTTGATTTCAATAACAATTTGAAAAAAAAGTACATGATGGCTGTTTGTGAGCTGCTGTATCTGGCAACGCGTACTAGGCCAGGTACTTGTGCAGCTGTGGGATTAATTATGAGGAAGTAAATTCGACCCACTGCTAGAGACTGGAACAATACTTGAATGTGTATTCAAGTACTTGGTGGGGACCACAGAACTGGCACTGCGTATGTAGATTGGTGAACAACCTAACTGCACCAGAGATTTTTGGCCATAGTAGTACGAACTGTGCAGGATGTAAAAAGACGATTCATTTCACGAGTGGAAAAAGGATAGCGGTTAACGGAATCCAAATTACGTGGAGTCAAAGAAACGAGATAAAGTTGCCCTCTGTTCTTGTGAAGCGGAATACATCACAGTCTCCGAATGTTTAAAGCTCGTGAAAGGTTTGCTCATGTTTTTTCTGATATATCTAGGCTTTATTTTACCCCGACGCTTGTAATTGAGGATAATACCGCAGCCATCAAGTGGTCACGAAAGGAGAAGATACCAAACATGTTTACATTCGATACCATTTCGTCCGAGATGCTGTATCAGAATTTGTCGTGATGGTGAAACACCGTATTTCAGAGCGCATGAATACTGAAATTATGACAGAGGCTCTACCAAGGAAAAAATTCCATAAATTGCGAGAAGTGACGGAGAGAGGTAGTTTTATAATTTACACTTTAGTTAAAGATGGGTTTGAAGTATTGTAAAATCGCTTTCAATTTGATCTGACAAGATATATCTTTACATTTACATGCCCGAGACTATATGTCAAATGTGGCTCGGATGTATCGTTATGTGCAATAGTTACAGGCACTTTTGTGGGAATTTCTTTACACTTGAAGATTGTAGTCTCTAAAAACGGTTCATCTAAAATAAGAGACAGTAGGTATGTATTTTGGCATATTTGAATGTGGCGGTACAACAAAACGCCCTCGGGAACTTAGTATAAATAACTGGGTTTGACTCGAATTAAAATAATTGCCCGCGTTACCATCGAAAAAACAACTAAAGTAGTCCCGGGCTCAGCAAGTAACCGATTTTGATATTGAACAACATTCAATATGTATTGAAGTGTTACACAAGCATAATTCAAGTTTTAGCCCTTCGTCTTTGATTACTTGGGTTCCCTATCTCCCCACCATTTCATTCTTTCAGGTGTGCATCTATTATCGCGGAAAAGCTTCTTACGACAGCGGGAGTGATTTGCGTAAATACATATCAGCGCATAAGTTGCATGCTGTGGTCATCTGTTTCAATGGAGATTCTACGGTGAGCTCTATTACGCGAAAAACTAGAGGTATTATATTTACGCGCAGAAATTATCTCCCTTCACGTTTTTCCCTTCACTTATACCTCCACTTTATTTTCTTTTACTCCAGGAAATGTACAATTCTTTATACGCTTTTCTTTTCCTCGTTTCCCTTTTTATGAGCACTTGACTTTTCCTTTGACGGAAATTCTTTTAGTTTTCTCCGTTTATTTGATCTTTTTCGCCCATAAATATCTTTTGCATAATCAAATTTCTATACAATATTTTGCCATAAACCATTCTTTTAAGGTGAGTTTTTACTAGATCCCACTACAAGGCCAATTTCCGCCTAATGCTTTCATTCAACGGACCTGTAAATCTGAGGCTTTTGGCGCTATTTAAACACATCGGACACCGCCTAAAATTTGTCCACGTCCCTTTAACAAGAAAAACGCGACAATTAATACTCCCCCCTTTGACGGCCATCATGCACCGACTACTACTTTCTCGCCCAATTTCCAAAACTCGTCACCCTAGCCCCATCGGCCTCTCTCCTATTCCTTTCGGGCCCAACCGACATCGATGACTTCCTCGGTTGCCCTACCTGAAACGTTTTACGGAGCTCGTTGATCGTCACCTGTTGGAAATCGAGGCACAGGAATCGACAGGGGCACTCGAAGGAGGAGGTTGGTAAGGCAGGGGAGTGCTTCGAGGAGTGGGTGGCCCTCGATCTGGTTTACGGGATGGAAGAAAGGAGGTCGAGGACGAGTCAAGGGATAAAGGAAAGGATGGTGAGGACTCGGCGGATGAAGGACGGGATGTAAAAGCGGGTCATATGGAAGGGGAAGGAATGAAATAGTTGGACCAGGTGGTCTCTGCCATTGACCAATTTGAAGGTTATTCAGGTCAGCTGTACTCGTTGCAGGAAGTGAAAGACATTTACAGGCTATCCACGGTTATATATGTGGAGTACATGGGTACTTATGATGTCTTGTGATAAATGCTAAGTTCTGATCCAGAGGATGAAGATTTTGAGGAGTAGAGCCATTAGTTTCTTTCATGTATCTTTTGTCAGACTCGTTGCGTTCGCATGAATTCTTTTCTTACCTTTTCTGGTGCTTCTAGTAGTTTTATCGAAAATATTGTATGAAAAAATTCTATATACGCTAAGTAAATTGCTTTCTTCCTGAGACAGAAATCAAGTTGAGAGTCAACTTCTAACCAAAACCTTCGATCAGTTCCATAGCCTCTAAGCGAGTTGGTAGAGCCTGTCCCTTTGGAGCTGGCTACTAGAGCAGTCACTCAGCTTTCAAGCCCACTCCTCTCCATCGTCCGTTAACGTCTACTGTAACATTTTAGTCGCTCGAAACGACTATCACCTCGGGTAGCTAGTGCTTCCCTTTTCCGCTGGCCCCATTTTTACCCTATCAATCTCCACTGCACGTGGCCTATGGTGAACATCTGGTTAGTTTTTTGCCCGTACAGACGGATACCGCAGTGAACAAGATAGATACTCATCTAAGTGAACGTCTCTCGCTCTCTTTCCCTCTGTACATCAGTGATAGAAGGGGGTTCACCGGTTTTTTTCTTCGAAATATACCGTATGTGGAAAAGACTATCTTACAGAAGAATTCCCATGCAAGAGAAATGATATCTCATCCATCAGTATTACGTACTGATCCATTTCGTCATCAGCAAGGTGAAGTATGGTCCCTGCAGAAACAAGTCCGTGGCTATCCCCGTGCTCGTAATAACCTCACCCGCGCGCCCAGTTGACGCATGCCTATTAAAAGATTCAGGGTTGAGTATGATAGGAGCAGCTTGCGTAGAAGATAGGGGCTGTCCGTAACCCTATGTTGACGTGCAAGAGGATTTCGGTAGACATAGACAGTTGGCCGCAGGCCTGCTGGTCTCGGGCACCAGGAGGAATGAGAACGACAACTGAAACAAAGGAGAGGTGAGCCAGAAAAATTCCACCGAAAGTACTCTTTGCGAAAGCACGAGCCTTGCAAAAAGAAGCCACGACGACAAACTGTACTACGGGCGAACAACCTTGACGACAACCATGCGGCGCCGCTTTATGACGCGGTTCGAAAGGAAACGCCATCCCCGCACGCCATTCGGGGACAAGGTGCGACAGTACAGTACTGTCGGCAACGGTACCGACGAGATCGGCGCGGCGAAGGTGCAGCGGTCGCGGCATGTCCATCTGCAGGGGAAACGATGTAAACGACAAGAAGTGTCCGCGCGCACGCCCGACGATATGTTGCACGGGACGGATGACGAGTGCAGCGAAACGTTTACGGAGCTTCGAAAGAGTCGAGTTGAGCTTGGAGAAAGAAGGTGAAGACGGGCGTATAATGATGATTACAGTAACCTTGGCTGCAATATAGTACTCACAGTTATATACTGAAAGTACCAGACCTTCGATCCCCTCCAAGTTCTCAGCCCCGACGACTGTTCTGTCTGCCAGCGACCGCCCTTGACCACCATCGCCAGAGAATTTCGGCGACCATATGGGCTACCATTGAAGAAGAAAAAAACGCTTTATTTGGGTCACCGAAGACCATTTTTAGGCAGTGGTCAGATCTGGAGAAGGGAGACAAACAGCGTGGGCCGTAAGTTGTAGGGTGACGGAGGAAATCGTAGGCAGGAGTCGGATGTATACGGAAGACGAGTTTGTCCCGCGGCGGCGGGCAAAGTGAAGCAAGGAGGGCCAGGAGGGCGTGGACGGGCTTCCGGAGACCACCGTGAGTATCGAGACCGAGGGGTTGGAACTTTGCTTGTATGGTATTACAAAGCCCAGCATATTGACGGGTCTTGAGAGCCTCAATGCCAATCGTGGCCCATCCCGGACGTTTGGTAGAGGCGGGCAGGGCGCGGAGGTACAGGGGCTGACAATGAAGATGTCTATGGCCTGCGGGCGAGGGGACAGTTATGTCATCATGTCCATGCGGAGTCTCTCGTTGGCAAGGATGTAATACTTGCAATTGTAACATTAGTTGTGGCTGCGAACATACTGTACTGTACAGTACTGTTACGGCTCAATTAGTACGTGGCATGTGCACGCGTATTGTCAGTCTAGTACAGTGGCAGTTGCATTATGGGACTACTGCATTAATGCATTCGGGTCAAATGCAACTACGGCATTCGATTCAATTACTGCATTTGATTCATTTTAGTGCACAGTTCGGTAGTACATTAGTGACTTTACAGCACCTCGCTAGTCTATATAAAGTGCCCCTGGCCTGGTCTCCTGGCCCAGAGAGGCATCAGTGTTCGTGTGACAAGCAACCTGATCCGTGCTTTACAGTCTTCGCAGTAAGCTGTAACATAAAATCGATTTTACCATCACGACTACCCGAGCTAGTCATTGCGAGGTGCAATCAAGGTACGAAAGTCTTCAGAATCTGGGACGGCATCCAACGTCCGAGGCAAGGCCAGCCTTATTTGAAGAACTCATCTTCTTGGTGCGTCCGCGAAGGGCACTTTTCGGATTCACGGGATCTAGACTTCTCGTAGGCACGTTAAACAAGGCTATAAGCTGACAATAAGGGAGGGGACTCCCGGGAAGAATTTTGTGCGCACGAGGCGAGCATTCCCGGTTCAAGAGGATACATCCTCGGAAAAAGTCGAAGTCAGAGCCAGGGTCGCAACCTGCTGACTGAGAAGGTCAAGTTTCGCCTAAGGAAAGAAACATGGTTCGCCCGGGAACAAGAACGAATCCAAATTCAGAAATGCCGGACCAAAGTCAGGAAGGTGCTGAGCTTCAGCCAGGAGATTCGATTCCTCAAGACTCTGTTATGCATCACGCAGAGGATGAAATCAAAGGAGAAGCCACGCACAAGACAGTCAGTGCACTGTTGAGGTAATGGAGGAACTTCGTGGGCGGTCAATGGCATTTCGACCGTACTAAAGGAGATGGTTCAGCTTACCAGTAAGTTCGGACAGATAAAAGGGATTCCAAGGGGTCATTCTGCGGAAGTCAACACAGAAGAAGCCCATATGGAGATGGCGACCGAAGAAGATGAAGACAGGATTGAGTCAAAGAAGGATTCCCGCGGCACTTATCCGGTACACGTAGCCCACAAAATATACAAAAGCTCTCTCGAAAACTCTCGATGTCGTAAGGCCGGAGACGGCTCTTTCTTTGATGCTAAAAGAACATGGTACCGCCTATTAAAGGACTTCCCAATTCAGGAGAGTGACGAGAGGCGCCTTCTCTCTTGTGCATTCGAAAGAGATGCGGCTAGAATTTTCGAGAGTGTGGCGAGTGTGCACTGGAATGCCAACGCAGATGAGCTCTGGGACCACTTGGAGGCTAGACTGTGCAACAAAGCGCAGCTAAGTGCATTGCAGGACAAGTTTTTCAATATGAAATGGAATCAGAAATATGAAAATGTGTCCGCTTTTGGAGAACGTTTAAGGTCTGCTTCCATGACTCTGCAGATTCCAATCTCAGACGAAATTATGGTGAACCGCTTTAAAGCAGGTCTGCCCCCAAGTCTCCAGGAGCAAGCAATTCTGGTATCAGGGGACTACGACACCGTGGTAAGTACCATTTCTAGGTTTGCGGCAGTACGTCAGTCTGCGAGTCGGGAAAGTGTCCGGCAAGTCCAAGAGCCAGTCAAGCAATACATGGGAGTACCGCGTGGGGAAGCAGGGTATAAATATCCTCAAGTAACCTGCTATTACTGCCACGAAAAGGGCCATATGGTTAGGGACTGTTGGAAGAAGAAGAATGACGTGATGCGGCGCTATCGTGGTAAAATCCCACAGGGGGAAGGCCTGGGGGTCCGAAGCCCCCATTCGAGAAGTAGGGCCTCCATGGGGGTAAAAAACAAGCGTGAGGGTGTTTGCGCTTGTCGGGAGCCGATTTGGTGGCAGGGGATGGTTGACGATGAAGAGGTGGCAGTCCCAGTCAAGATATTTGGGGACGATATTCAGGCACCAATAGATACAGCAGCTTCATCAATCTGGGTGGACTGGAAGTGGTTCCAGGATAATGGGGGGATGCTGCATCCAACAGATGGTAGAGCTCGTGCGGTGGATGGTCGGGGTGTTGAAGTCAAAGGGGAAGGCTCCGTCGAGTTCATATATGGGGACTGAGTTTTTGCGAAAATGTCCGTGTAATGACCCAACTTCCGGACAAGCTGTTGATAGGGCGGCGGTTCTGGCGAAAGCACAAGCTTTGGCTAGACTTGGAAACGGATTCAGCGTCCATATTGTATCATGGGAAGAGGGTCAAGGGTCCGTTATCCACACGGGAAGAGCAGAGGAACTCGTGCATGAAACAATTCAGGCGGTCATGAGGACCATGAAGTGGACAAAGCCATAGAGGCAATGGACCTTTCCGAGTTTTCTTCAAGCAAGGAGATGCAAGGTAAGCTTCGTAACCTGTTGTGGGAGCGTCGACATATTTTCAAGGGCCTTGGGAAAATTGTAGGAATACAGCACAGGATATCACTGAAACCCAACGTGGAGCCGGTCTGTGCCCCGATGCGGAGGCGATCACCCAAAGAGGAAGAGATCGAGCGCCTTTCAATGCAGAGGCTTATTGAACTTGGGGTTCTAGAGCCGTCAGTATCCCCTTGGGCTACGAATAATGTGTTTGTGAAAAAAAAGGATTCAGGAATTCGGGTTACATCCGATTTCCGACGCCTAAATGATCTCACCATCACAGACTCTTATCCAATGGAGAACATGCGAGAGATCTTGGACTGGTTGGGTGGTAAGAAGATCTTCTCAGTCTTTGACCTTAAGGATGGCTTCTACCAGGTCCCTTTACATCCTGATTCCAGGCCATTTACGGCGGTGCGAACAGTGCTAGGCCTATATCAATACACTCGACTGCCTATGGGGTTGAAAAACGCTCCTGGAACTTTCCAACGGGTAGTCAACAACATCTTGGGGATCGGAAGGGGAGGACGTATTGGCCTTCCTAGATGATACAAGCATCGGAACTGGCACTGAGGAGGAGCATCTCGATTCCTTAGGTGCCATATTGGATACTCTGCTCAAGGCGGGTGTGAGACTCAAGTTATCCAAGTGCTCCTTTGGGGTTCGGCGAGCGGAAGTATTGGGCCATGTAGTGGACGAAGAAGGTTTGAGGCCTTCCGACAAGCACATTGAGGCTATCAGGAACCTGGTCGAGCCGGCATCAGGGGATGAACTAATGAGATTTCTGGGCTCGTGAACTTCTTCGCTGCATTCGTAGACCATTTTGCGGACAAAGCCGCCCCACTCTATGACGTCCTCAAGGGGACAGGTTTTTCCAAGAAAAGGCGGCATGGGGAGCGACTGATTATACCGGACTGGTCGGATAAATGGGGTATAGCGCAAGAGAAGGCCTGGAAAATGTTGAAGGGTGACTTAAGTAAGCCAAAGGTCTTAGCCGCGCCTATACGGGGAGCAAACAAAAGGGTGATGACAGACGCCAGCTCATACGGACTCGGTGGAGTTTTGCTGCAAGCCGATGAGACGGGGCGATGGCGTCCCATCTCGTTCGCCAGCAGAGCCCTTCGGAAATCGGAGAAAAACTATGCACCCACGGAGAAAGAGTGCTTGGCAAT
Organism: Kappaphycus alvarezii; assembly: GCA_002205965.3. Taxonomy (NCBI): domain Eukaryota; phylum Rhodophyta; class Florideophyceae; order Gigartinales; family Solieriaceae; genus Kappaphycus; species Kappaphycus alvarezii. The sequence goes on from NADL03000790.1 coordinate 197,887, forward strand.
CGTGTACGCCTTACAAAAATGGCGGCATTATCTGCATGGAGAATCTTTCACGGTAGTTACAGACCATTTGTCACTGAAATGGTTGCTTAACCTTAAAGAGCCTCGGGAGAAGTTGGCCAGGTGGGTCATTGCAATTCAGGATTTTGACTTCAATATAGAGCACCGTAACGGACCAGAACTAGTTGTCCGGACACCCTGAGCCGGGACGCAGTCCCGAAGCCCCTATGCCAGAGGTGCTACGGGGAAATTGATTCCAAGAGTTTGGAGCGGGCTAGGGAGGAGGCAGGGAAAGAAGCCATTTAGAGACTTGTAGAAGAACATCAGGGCAGAACACCAGAGCACGACCACAAACGATACCCGCCAGATAAACAGCGATTGCGGGAGACGCAGATCGCAGAGTTTGGGGATCTGCAGGCCTACGCACGATCGCAGGATAAGTTCTTGGTGGATGAAGACGGGGTTCTGCGATACTCCGGAAGAGATGAGCTTCCCATTGTGACGCCAAAGTCATTAGTGCCTGAGGTCCTTAAATGGGTCCATGGTTCACAAGTGCATGGGCACTACGGTCTCCGACGAACGATATGCAAGTTGCTTCCTCGGTACTACTGGAAGGGGATGCGGCGTGATGTGGCTGCATTCCTGAGGAACTGTCTGCAGTGCACAGTAGCACGGGAGCGTAATCCAGCCCGACAGGCTCCTTTGGAGGTGGTTCATCCGAAACGAAGGTTTCAGCAGGTCGCTTTTGACATCCAGACGATCACTCCACGCACGGCAAGCGGTAACATCAAAGTTCTAGCAATAATTGATGTCTTCACAAGATTTGTAAGGGCTAAGGCCATACCGGATGAAAGGGCTGAGACTATTTCGAAAGTGCTCATCGACGAATGGATTTCGATATTCGGCCCGATGGAGACCTTGATGTCAGATGGGGGTCCAAACTTGACTGGATCGGTGGTGAGAAGTCTGACTGATTTCTTGGGCATCGGTAGAATGCAGGCATATCCGTTTCATCCTCAAGCGAATGGCACAGTAGAGAGATGGAACCGTACCCTTATCAAGGACCTGGCGAGTTTTATGGCCACCGGCACGGAGGATTGGGATGAACACGTCACCTTAGCATGTTTTCGTACAATATCGGCGTGTGCGCAGCGACCGGTATCACGCCGTACAAGGCTATGTTTGGGGTTGAAGCATTCCAGTCCTGGGGCGAAGTGGAAACAGCCTGTTTTGAAGACGAGCCGGAGGATCTTCCCATCGCTTAAAACTTCTTCACCACCGCTTATATGTCCAAGGAAGAAATTCAAGGTCCAGAGCCAAGAGAGAATATGACAAACGGGTCAATCCGATCGAATTTAAGGAGGGAGATCGCGTCTTGCTATGGTCAGTAGAATTGAGCAAAGCCGAAGGAAATAAGGCCATCAAGCCCTGGATTGGACCGTATAGGGTCAAGGAAAGGCTAGGAAGAGTCGGATATATCTTGGAGTCTGAAGTAGGGGTAAGGTAGCCAGATCACATGCCAACAGGCTGCGAAGGATCGGAGCTCAAGTTGCAGAAACTGGAAACCCTGCCGATGGTGTGTTCCCGGATTCCTTACGAACAGTGAAGAAAATATCTGGAGAAGAGACAAGGAGGAATGAGAAGACAGGTGAATTAGAACGTCATTTCAAGGTACAACTTTCGGGAAGAAAGTCGCCCAGATGGACCCCGGAAAGTGAATTACTGGAAGTTGTGGTGCGTTTGTATGAAATTCGTGTAGCCAAAGGGGTTGATAACCCGCTCTCGCAGGACGGCCCAGATTCCCACTGGGAGACTACGCTACAGGCTTCGGACACTCTTCAGGAGTCGGACTCCAGGCCCCTACAGACCCTGTAGGTGGGACACGATTTCATCGCTAACCACATCTTGCGCGAATCAAGATGGGCCAGGTACCCTTGCATCATTGCAAGGATCCCTAGGTGTCGGACACCCGGCCCCCAGCGACCCGCTGGGTAGGACGTGGTTTCAGCTGCCTGTCTCATCCCTGCACGCACGGGATGGGTGCAAATGATCCTTATGAGACGTCCCAAGGAAGCTACTAGCGGAAGCCCGTTTTCACCCTTAGCCCAGCTGGCCTCTTGCAGGAAATTGCGCGGCCAGTTCCAATCAAGACAAAGACTGCACGCCACGACACCCTGTCTGCCGGAAATACTCGCTTGCACTCACCGTTATCCGCCCTAAGGACCGGTCGAGGCAGCATGGCAGTACGACCGGCATTAGTTCAAGTCGCCAGGCTCGCGTCCGCGATAAAGTCGCATCGACCGCTCGTCGTCCAAGCCTTGCTGAAACGGATGGCACGGAATCACCGACGGTAGGTATGTAAGGGGGTGCAAATGCAGGGTCCTGAAGTATGCTTACAGTAGGCTACAGTTACTGGGCCTCAACGGTTACTGTACCCGGGCCTCAATGGTTACTGTACCGGGCCTCAAATCGGTGCTGCAGGTTGTCCTACTGTAAGACGGACCCACTGTAAGGCATTTCTCTCTTGATGTATGTAGTTCCGCCTTCATTCGAGTGAAGTGGTTGAGCGACGAGGTTGAGAGCCGAAGGGGTAGACTGGGAAGTGCAGGATAGTGAAGGGGTCAGAGAAGCGAGCGCATAGTGTAGTTCGTGCGACTCAGGAGAGTGCGGGAGCCCAGAATTTTCGTTGCGAAGGATGCAGATCGGGCACAGCCCGCTGGTCGAGGCACGAGCGGAATTAGAAAGCAAACTCGGCATCCCCAGTGCGACGACAGCGGCAACACCTGCAGTTGGGTGTGGAGAGTTCGTTGATGCCGGGCCAGGCTCGACAACACCGCGACAGGCCCTTGCACACTATGCAAACATGCTTCGTTGTAGTTCGCTCATGCGTTCTCCAAGTGAGGTTGTAGCGAGTCCCAAATGCTTCTCCCCGTAGCACAGGTGACCGCGAGTCCTTGAGTACGACGTTACAATGTACATCGTCCTGTGAGGCGTTGGTCCAAACCTTCGCTTGCAACATGTGCACGTCCATCTTTTCTCGCCACGAGGGTATGGCAATGTGTTGCCTGAAGAAGTCCACTTGATAGGAGGCCGCTTGACGGTCCTGACAAAGGTAGTCTCGTCTTACCACGTGCGTGGACGACAGGTGCAACTTCCGAATGTACCGCAGCGGGGACACACTCCTGTAAACCAGGGAGGATAGCGCGGGCAGCGCCGCGACGCAGGTTGAGGATTCCCGTCCAGGCTTTCCGGACGTCACGTTCGCGTTAATAAGTGATGCGACGGCTTGCTGTTGGGATGGTTGGAGTGACGATGAGGGACTAGCAGCACAAGCGAAGAGAAGGGGAGACGGGGAGAACTGGCCACCATGAGTGACAGTAGCAATTTGCTTCGCCTTCGGCGGAGTGCAATCAGGAATGCACATTTGAGTAGACGTGGGACCTCTCCCATACACTCCATCCAGCTGAGTCAAAAGGAGTTCCGGCAGCGGACTCCCTCCCCTGCTTGTGATTCGTCCTAAACGGAATGAGACCGACCGTCAACAGAGTTTCGCCTGGCCATAACATCGGAAACACCGAAAGAACTGACATCCTCTGTAGCATAACCTGAAGGTGTGGTATTGCTTCAGGCGGCGCTCCGTAAGACTGGGGAGCCAAGGGCTGCGGTACCTGTTGCAGAGAGGATGGTGGGTTGTTCGGCAACAATACCGATGTGTGCTGATGCAACAATGCCGAGGTATGTTGACGTGACAAGGCCGTTGGGTGCTGATTCAAAAAACGGTGCGGAGCGATCGGGGACGGTCGATGGATTCCGGATGGGATGGAACCAGAACTGGCCATTCAATGGCTCGCTGCGGTTTTAGTGAGGAGGGCCTGTTAATGTGGACACCCGAATTCAACGGGCCCGGCCCGGCATCCGGCAGAGCTGAATCAACAACTGACGGGACCTGGACACTCGGATTTGGAGAGGGTGGGAAGGTCGAAACAGAAATACGGCCTACGAATCCTGAGGACTGCGTGACAGCTTGGGCACAAGGTCATCCGCAACACCGACCTCAGCAGTATGCAGAAATGAGTCTGGGGTAGCCCAGGCAATAGCCCGAGTGATTGAGATTTTGCAAGTTAGTAGGGACGACGGGGAGGGCGGCGCTCCGTAATACAGGTGAGCTAGGGGTTGCGATACTTGTAGCGGAAATGTGGGGAATTGTTTGCAACGAGGCCGACCTGTGCTGATCCGTTCAAAGGGGTGCGGCGATTACAGCTCTCCCGGACAGAGACGTACAGTGTAAAACAAAGGAGGTGACGAGATCGCTTCCCTTCAAAGGGGTGCGGCGACTCCAGCTCTCCCGGACAGAAACGTACAGTGTAAAACAAAGGGGAAAGGAGATTTAAAGAGAAGGTTGGAATTGGCCAACAATATAATGTTTGATCTAAAATTGAAATCGGTCAGCATTTACGAGGGGCCGCTACGGAAGTGGCAGGGCTCTACTGGCCAAGAAGGCTACATAAGCAAGGGGGTTTCTGCGGTGCAGAGCCTGAATTCACCGCAGAACATCAGGATGGCTGAACAGGAGATCCAGGCAGCATACGAGGCGGTGATAGAAGGGAAAAAATTCATGATGAGGGTGAATAGGGAACTCGCAAAAGTGGAACGCTTTATTAAAAGGGTGGTGCGGGAGGTGCCTCTGGCCGAAGACGTCGAGGAGGTGCAGTTCGTGAGAGAAATTCGGGGCAAGAGGAAGGGGTGGGATTACAGCAGTCTAGTGGTCGACGAATGGGACAAAAAGTATCAGGGACCGCAAGAGGAAAAGGAAACGCAAAAGGAACCAGAGAAAAGGAAGGCACGTAGTTCTCAGGAACATCCAGAAGCTGCTTCATTGGGAAACCCGGATGCGCAATCGCAAGCAGTCAACCCAGCAAGCAGCTCGGACCAAGTACCGCAGACGTCCAAGCTGGCTGGCTTGTAGGGCGGATGCGGGTTTGGAATCGAAGGGGAGGTCGGGGAATACTTCCTGAGTCGATGCCTCATATGATTGAATTTGTCTCGTGATTTTTTTCGATTTTTTTGATTTGAATTTGTGTGTGTTTCAAGTTGATATTTTATTTTTCGGGTGATGTACTGTACGCGAGGAGTGCACAAGGTACGAATGTTATGGCTCAATTAGTATGTGGCATGTGCACGCGTATTGTCAGTCTTGTACAGTGGCAGTTGCATTATGGGACTACTGCATTAATGCATTCGGGTCAAATGCAACTACGGCATTCGATTCAATTACTGCATTTGATTCATTTTAGTGCACAGTTCGGTAGTACATTAGTGACTTTACAGCACCTCGCTAGTCTATTTAAAGTGCTCCTGGCCTGGTCTCCAGGCCCAGAGAGGCATCAGTGTTCGTGTGACAAGCAACCTGATCCGTGCTTTACAGTCTTCGCAGTAAGCGTTAACAGTACTGTACAGCAGTACAATCGCAATATCAACACTAGCGCGTAATCCCAAGTTGGGCAGCTACACTCCAAATATCATACCTTACACTGTCAGCTTGGGATTGTACCGTGTGCCCTCTATAAATCAACATTCAATAAAGATGGGTGTACGTACAATACGTAACCTTACATGGTTTTCAGCCATCCGAACTCTTGCAATACAGTAAATTCACCCCATTTACCCAAACATTACAGTAAACCCCCTATTTTCCACCTACCAATAAGAGTAAGAGCATCCCCACCGGTGGGTCTAAAACAGAAAAATTTTCCTACATCTGGATGGTTCTCATTGGCCGACTTAAGTTTAGTTGTTTGCCGATTTGTTTATCTTCCGGATTTTCCCACCGGTCAATTTATTCCGCTTGTTGCTGCCCCACGTACTCAAAGTAGTTCTCCAAGCTTTGCCGATCCAGTCCCCAGATGAGCAACTTGAGACGATGCAAAACCCTATAATCCAAGAGTTTTTGGACGATAGCCTCTTTCATACTATTGAGGACCTTTTGGAATTGAGCGATGAAGAAGAACAGACGCGAAGAGGGGGATCAAAACCCGGTCGAGCTAACGTCGGAGGGAGTCTGGGTTGCGACATTGATAAGAGTGGATTTGCCGCTATGGGCGGGTTGTGGGAAAGGCATGGGTTTGGACACTCGCAGGACGTAGGCAAGGGTCACCTTTGATACAGGGTGCTGAAATTGGCGGGAGGCGGTTCCACATTATTTGTCGTCGCCCAATAATGAGCCGCCAACTGTCTTAGTCTTGGGATCAAAGAGCTAAATTTGGGGGCTAGATGTGATTGATATAGTTTAGCCCCAGATTTTAGAAGAAGAAGAAGACTGTACCAAGAAGGACAGGGGGGCTAGCGGCCCTCAAAAGGGGAAAAATCTATCCGAGGCAGGAGCGGATGGGTTGTCGTCAGTTGATCTCGACAGAAGTGCGTTGTTGTATGAGCGAGCTGATAATCGTGAACAAGCGATCGCGCTCGAAGGCAGGGCTCTGCCTTTCCGTAGAGCGATGTACTCAGCAATTCTGGACAGACCTCGTTCGGCACCGGGACCGGCAGACCCGTATAAATCGAAAGCCATCGGGTGGAAGTCGATACGTAGTCCGGCGCAGAGGTGGCCATGGCGGAGAGATTTCGCGCGCTCAGATGCAATGAGGGCAGCGAGGGGCGTGTGGATCCGCTGTTGGGCGTATGGAGCGGAGTGGGGGCTGATGACAGTGACGTCGAAGCCTTGAGGGACGGAAGAGAACTGGTCATCTGGATGTAGATGTCGAGGCGCCGGCGAGAGTTGGAGGGTCGGGGCAAGTCTTGCGAGAAGGTCCATTCCCGGACAGGGCGAATCCCAATTGATAAGCGTGATACCTCGGAAATGAGGCGGTCGCAAACACAGTTGTGGCGCCGAATGGAGCCGTCTGCGCAGGGACAGACAGAGGCGTGGTGTCCGTAAGAATCCAGGGTGGGGACAGTGCGGAAGTGGGCGGCGGCGCAATAGGTGCAGGGTTGTGTGCCAGAGAAGATGGGGACACCAAGACGGAAGCAAACCATGGTTCGCCAGACTTCAGGAGCGGCCCGGGTACCGAGATGGCTCTGCGGGAGGTTGTGAAAGGGACGGGAGGCGTGGGAAGAAGCGGCGGAAGCTAGGCGGCGGAGTAGCCGGGAGCCGTCGGGGGAGGAGAGGTCGACGGAAGAGAGAAGTTTGGCGGGAAGCGCCTTTGAGATCTCAGCAGTAGCGGTTGTCTGGAAGTCAGACAGGCCGGGGAAGAAGAGGCGCGGAGGCCAGCAAGGACGGCGGGGGGGGAGAAACTGTCGGGGAGGCTGTATTTGGCCCGGATAGAGGCGAGAGACGTCGAGATCAAGGCCGAGACGTCGAAGCAATCACCGAGGAGGAGGCGAAGAAGTGGGTAGGAGGAGAGAAAAGAACCAGCGTAGCATGCCTCTGCGATGGTTTCGGTAAGGGGCAGTCCGAGTCCTCCCATACGGAGTGGAAGCTGGGCGGTGAGCCAGGCACTGTCTGGGAGACGACGGTGCATGTCTTCGACCACCCTTCGCATTCCAGAGTCAAAGGTTTGGGCTCCGGAAAGAGTGAGATGCGGCGGGGTGCAGCGAAGAAAATAAATCTGGCGGCAGGAACTGGCACAGTGTCTCAGCAGTTGGTAGCCCAGTTGAGGGCCATTCAATCCGGAGATGCGCGACCAAACCTCGGAAATGGCATGCACGCGGAAGGTAAGAAAAGACTGGCAGCTTTGAGAGGTGCCGATTGGGGATCCGAAGACTGTCACGGAATTCTGGGAAAGTATCGTGCAGGGTATGGCACACCGAAGGGACGTGGGGAGGGGATCCGGGCCAGGACGCCATAGCGTTGTTTTCGCCATGTTGATAGAGAACCCGAGTGGCTTTCCATGATCTGAGATGAAGCGGAGAACCTCAGAAGCGAGGTTGACAGGGGAGATGACGGTACCGTCGTCGGCGAACCAAGCGTTTAGGCGTATGACGGGAAAGCGTGATGAGAGCTGAGTGACCAATGGATGGATGCCAAGGGCGAACAGGATGCTTCCGAGCGGATCTCCGTGGTGGGTGCCTGTGCGACTGTGCAGGATGTGTGAACCAACATGAGGGTGGAATCACCTCCATACAAGTAGTGCACAAACCGGGCGAGGTCGGGGATATGGTTGGCCGTCTTGAGCAGAATGTTGTGACGCTCGACGTTGTTGAACGCGTTTGACGCGTCAATTTGAAGGAGAGCGAAGCTGGCGCTGTCAGGGCGGGTGGAGAGAACCCGTGTCGCGTGAATGATGGCTTCTGTTCCGTGGCGGACTCCGACGGCGAGCTCGTGAGGAAGGAAAGTAAGAGACGACGGTGGGTTGTGTCGACAAGCGCCTAACGACGAGGCGGCAGATGAACCTTCGAAGAACCGTACACATGGCGATGGGGCGGAGACTGTCACCGCCGGCCTTTGGCATGCCGAGTAGGGCAGCCCCGGCGAAGAGATGACGGTGCTCAGTTGGGAGTCGGCCGTCCACGGCAGAGTTCACAAGGATTGTGAGCTGAGACAGGGCGGAGCGATCTGCGGTATCACCGCCTGGTGCATGGGCGAGGGATTTGAAGACGGATGGGCGGAGGCCGTCAGGGCCCGGAGAGCTGTGGTGTGGTAGGAAGGCGAACTGACGGCGAACCTCGGCCTCCCTAAAGACAAAGGCGGGGGCAGCAAGTGGCGCGGAGTTGGGGTAACCGGGACACTTAGAGAGGGATGCAGGGAAGTCAGGAGGGATTTGTTATGGAGAGTAGCCGGTGCCGGTGAGGTGGTAGAGCAGGGGGCAGCGACAGCCGTAGTCAGGGCCCCTTCTGGATAAAGCGGCGGCAGCGGGTGGTGGGAGAGGGGTGGGAATAGGAGGTGGATGGCAATGGGGAACCGAAGGCGTCCAGTGTATGTGAGTAGAGCCGCCGGCCGTTTTTCTGAAGGACCAGCTTGCCAACTGCGAAGAGACGGGTGAGGCATTCCACGCGGTATGCAGGGGAGTGTGCGTGGTTGTAGGCATGCAGAAGGCAATAAAAGAGATTGTGGAAATCGGAACACAGAGAATTGGGTAAGTAGGAGATGGACGGGATCGGAAGTTGAGAGATGGAGAGGAGGGAGGGACGAGATTCGGAGTGGTAACTGGCGGGCGGCCGGTATGAAGGTTCCACGCGAGGCCTACTGGTCATCGTCCATAGATTCCGGAATCGGAACGTGTTCAAGTACGGAGTATCCGGCGCCCACGGGCGGGGCAACAGGGGCCGGGTGGGGCGAAGGTACGGTGGAGGTATCTGGAGATGAAGCCCCAGCCCGCGTCACTAGTGTAAACCCATCAGCATCAATCGGAGCGGGGGGGTCACGTCGGCGCGTAGTCGAAGCGACCGGGACGGGGGGAAGGGGTGATGAGGAGTGGCAAATTTTAGGCCCAGAAGAAGTATTTATTTTATTTTTGTACCGGTGGGAATAATCAAATGGGTTATAGTGACAAATTTGTTCATTTCATGTGTTTAGGTCTGACCAGTAGGGATGCTGTTAGAGCTTGCAAAAATGTGGCGCAGGCCTCCTATTACCGGCAAGTCGCGCTCTGATTCACTGCCAAATCACAAAGGAAACATCGCGAAACATGGAGCTGCAGCGCAGCCACATCAAGAGGTGGGCGATTTTGACGTTTGCCTTGAAGGGTCTGAGAGGGAAGTAGTCGTCCTGAATCTGTAATCAGATGGTCGCGGAGAGCGTTGTGCCATTCGACTCGCGCGGGGCATGCGCATGAATCTCGGTGCTCGACACGCCGCTTGACTCAGGTAATTGTTCCGCACTGGTGATATAAGCAAGAGGACGGTACATGCGGCGTGTGAGGGCTAATGCGTGTGATGGTAGCTGCCCTTAGATTGCGGGCTGGACTTGACTGTGGAGTGGAATTATACGACGATTGAGGGTTGGAGGGAGGTGAGGTGGCGGCCGGCGCTATATTGCCAGTTTGCGGTATGATAAGGGGGGAGCGCGTTGTAGTTGAAGGGCCACATATACTGCAGAGTGAGAAGTTTAATACATTCAGTCTCTGGATTCGAACCAGCAGGGCAGGTTTTACTATGCCGTGCGTGGAGCAGGATGACCCCTGCATTGACTGTATTGCTTCTCAATTGCTCATTCCACACTGTATAATGTTTCCTCTACGAATGTCCAACGCAACCTCAACTGCATCCCTTTGCATATCAGATAAACTGTGTATTCCGAATCTATGCTTCTACAAGACCCCCTCAAATTCGTGCAACTTCCTGTGGGAATCATTAAAACCCTCCGTCAATCCACGTTAATTCGGCCCCGCTCAATTTCATTCGGCCCCGCTCAAATTTCAGCGGCTGTGCATTACACACATCCTAATGATCCGCCTAATATCTCTCAGCAATCTTCTCTCTGCAAACGTGCCGTTCCGTCTACGATAGAAGTCGCAATTCGCGCCCAGACCCATGATCTGTTCTCGAGGTTGTTGTGCCAGACAGCGCATGGCCGAGATTCGGTTGCGATCGGTACGCAGTTGGCGAGATATGACGAGATAGCAAAAGCAGGAGACGGTGCGGACAAATGGTAGGATGCTTAGGCAACGGACGTCTGGGAAGACGGGGGAAGGGGAGGGGAGGGTGAAGCTGGTAGGTCTTCGGAGACGGGGGAAGGGGAGGGGGAGGGTGAAGCTGGTAGGTCTTCGGAGACGGGGAAGGGGAGGGGAGGGTGAAGCTGGTAGCTCTTCGGAGACGGGGGAAGGGGAGGGGGAGGGTGAAGCTGGTAGCACTTCGGAGGTTGTAAGGAAGATGACTGAGAAGATTGTGAGGGCGGAGAGGAGGAGAGAGTATCTCATGTTTGTGGTTTAGAGTTTTGGTCGGCTTTTGATGGGGAGAAGAGCGGTGTGGTGAGAAGAGGACCATAGAGGACGGATGCTCGAGAGAGTGCGGTATTTAAAGAGCACTAGGAGGGTTGCGGGCATGATAGGTGGTGCAGGTGATAGGTTCCAGTTTGAGGATTTGGAAAGAGAAAGGGATTGCGGGGAGCAGAGAGGGCAGAATGATTGGCATTTCGTGGCTTGTAGACGGGGGAAGATGATGATGGAGGGGTTGTTTGTGGAGCAGGGGAGCGAGTAGAAACTTGAGAGTATGTCTTCCGGTTTGAGGAAGGGAACCCTATCCCAATGGGTTGAGGCGCCTCAGCACAGCCAGCAGCCACTGCCTATCAACGCAATCGCGTGTGTATTCGAATATCTCGCGGATTCTAACGTCGTATCTCAACGGGCCTGCCACGTCCACCAAAACCTGCATACACGTCAGTGTAGATATAGTCGATATCAACTTTAGTTGAGCTGAGGAGGGGGGCCACGGCGGGGTTTGTTTACTTGACAGATGAACTGGTTGATACGCAGTCAACTTGTACGGTGGAAAATTTTCGCAAAAAGGGCGGCTTGTCTGTTCTCAAACATTGTTTCTACAGTACTTTCACACACTTTCGGCGACCACTCAGCAACGAGTGTGAACCGCCTTCACAAACTACATTATACGCATGCAACAAAAGCTCCATTTCGCGTTTCCAGCCTTACAATGCAGATAATGTAGTCAACCACTGAAGTACTGTACTGTACAGTACTGTACAGTATACTGCACAGTTACTTTTCTGGCTAAATTTTTTTAATTCCTCCCAGACATTTTCAACTCTACTAAACTCTGGCCCTCTATGCACAAGTCCCAACAGATTTCCTCGAAGAAATCTCCTCTTACAATCCAAGATACCATCATATCTAATAGATACCGTACCCCTCTCCATCCGCCTAATCATATCTCTCCTGCTAGTCTAGAAATGACGCAAACCTTGCAGCTCTTCATGCACCAATGGTCGTTTTGCTGGTCAAGTAGTGATTGTTTGACTCCACTTTAGTGTGCATCCTCCAATAGTGGTTGCTCAACCACTCCATCCTATGGACTCACCACTGCTATTGCTAAACTCCTCGTAAAACCCTTTCTCTAAGCCCTCTGTCAGTCGAAAACTTCAGTCCACTAAAAGTGTTGATACAGCTACTGCACCCCTCATACAACCCATATGTTTCCACCAACTCCCCCACTTTACCGTATCCCAAACCCTCAAACCTTCACAATCCAATTGCCAACCATGCCCCTGCCACCTTATCCTCAACACATCCCTCAACCATACACCGCCCCCTCCACCGTGCAACCTACACGTCACCCAGACATACAGCCAACCGCCATCCGCCATCCGTTGCCCCCTCCTCGCGAGACGACCCCCCTTCTTACTGCCCAACTCATACCCAACTTCTTCTCGCCCATCAACCAGTTACGAGACTACATCCGCTACCCCAACCTAACCACCCATTCCTCCTTCCCTCATTAACCGCCTAACTTTTCAACCGTCCATCCTCCCCTGCCCTTGCGGGAAAATTAAGAGGCACTACAGGCCACCCTTTAGGATATTCCGGGCCACCACCGACCATATCTTTCAAACATTATAGCACCCTACATCCCCCCCTACCCTTGCCGCTCTTTTCCCTTCTACCTAAAGTTGCATGTGCACCATAACTGTCCCCTCGCCTGCTTTACCCTGCTTCATGCGCAACCTTCTGACGCTACATGTTGCATCCAATTCAAAATTGGCCAGCAAACTCATTTCTGGTCTGCGAGGGGGCAAAGTTGACGTGTCAGGGCCACGGCCGAAACCACCGACGTCGAGTTTCGGGTGTGTGTCCAGCGCTATGGTATCAGCGCTCCGCTTACGGAGGGACGTGGCTGTGGTTGTCGGGGAATAAGGTGTGAGGATACGGTTTGATTACTCATAACGATTTTGTAAGGCTTTGGCGATTGGCAGTCAACGCAGTTTGCAAGGTACAGTATCTTTCTCTAAGCACGTAGGAAGAATTGACAACAATGCAGATGGCCCAGGCAACGTCCCACGCACAGTTGGAAGGGATCAGTCTGCGGGCGTTGCCGATACCTTTCAAAACTTCAAATGCCATCTGTTCCTATTTTGAATAAGGTGCAGCTTTGCGCAGTATCGTAGCGCGCCATGGAAGGACCGGTTTAGGCCAACATTCTACTGTTTATTTTACATGGGTATTGTTGTCCTTGGCGATGGCATTGCGCAGTGACTCCCCTGATTTCCGCTCAAGCTTATTATAAGCTACGGACAACAAGCATCTCGAGCAAATCGCTGTACCACCTCCATCTTTCATCGGATCAAAGGTGGGCGTATTAATCTGCATGCTTTGCACACATGCTGACCTGTCAGATCAACAGGAGTTTGTCTTTTCACCCCCTGCGCTTTATGTTTGCGCACGCATTATCATCATGCCACTGTTGCTCCGCTTGCGCATTTTCTCAACCGGTTTATTGCTGACGTCATGGGACATGAATGCCATTTCAGTTCTTTCTATTTACATTGGCATTTCGCTGTGCAGGCAGCCAGTCTGTCTCAGATTTTTACAGGTCGAGTCGATATTGATTTACTGACTGTTAGCAGCCATAGTTTTGAACCTCTGGCCCGCGGACACCAACGTAAGTAATAAGTCTGTCTGGTGAGCCAGCCGGTGAAGATCGCCCTACTGAAGAATCAGCGAAACGACGGCATTTTCTCAAGAAAAGGCCAACTATTATTTTCCAACAGAATATCACCCACATTCCCACCGCTTGCCCTGGTCCTAGTGCGGTCATAGTAATAACCGATATGTCTCATCTGTGTAAGCTGTAATATTCCTCCACTCCCTCGTGATAGTTTAGACAAGATTCCTGTAACCAATTTTTTCTGTTTCATTCCAGTATGTCTGCCAGAGCCTTTATTCGCCCACGATACTCTTGTCCACAGGTAGGGAGTCCAGGTAGGGTGTCCTGAAATGCTGGTCATCCACGGGGAGTTCTCGCCATAACCAGGTGACCCTCCTAGGGAACGACCTTGGAAAGGCCGCCGACGGCTATTCATTAAGCCCCGATTACACCACTAACATCAAACAAGATGGAAAAAGGCTTGGGTGTTTTACTCTTGGAAGATATATCCGGTCTATCCCATGGTATCAGACAAGATTGAATATCAGGGTGATGGGAGCTGCCGGTGGCACGGTTCTTTCGACGCAACGTTCGTCGACCCTCTTGTCCCTTCCTATGCCGAAACGAAGAGGTTTAACCTTCTCATGAACCTTAATACAACCCACACAACGAGAAACCGGAAATACTAAAGATTTCTAGCTCAATTTCAAGGAAAAAGCAAGCTAGTTCCCATCCCCATCTCAATGTTCGGAGGCTAGCATCCGGCGGCGTTCGTCTTCGTCAAGTAATTTGTGAAAACTGTCCACAGCCGCGCGATGGAACGGGTTTCGAAGGTGCAGGGTATTCTTTCACCGCGACACTCCGCATTGGCAGTAACCCGTAACCCGTCGATGTAGTCACGGAGGCGCAACCCCGTTTATGTTTTCTCCTTTCCTTCTCTCCAAACTATGTCTAGATTACCCCGCTAGAAGTGTCAGACGACGGAGTAAAATACCCCATCATTCCTCCGCAGTAACCTCCAATGCGGCTCGTTTCCTTATTGTCCTCCCCTCTACTTTCTGGTAGAGGGGGGAAAAATGAGGTTGTTGTAATGATGGAAAAATAGATTAGCCTGCTGGTAGTTCATGATGGTGGTAAATCTTTACGAGTTGTACATTATGGCACAGAAGCGTGCGGAGGGTATTCAGAAATTAAATACGGATGCGGGCGGCAGGTGGAAACCTGTCGCGCCTGCACCACTTGGAGACTAAACGCAAAACGGGTAACGAAGTCGCGAGCTCCTGTTGAGGGGAGGAACCGCGACGGGAAGCAGCGAAGGAAGCAAGGCGGCGGAAGAAAACCTGGCCGTCGTCGCCCAATGCGCCCAAGGCGCCATAGATATCAATCCTAACAGGGGAGAGGAGGATATCGTTTTGGTCGCAGTAAGTGCCGTAATGACGATGTTTCTCGCGCTCTGCGAGTGTCGCGGCAGCGCCTGCGGTAGAGGGGGAAGGGTATGGGTGTTTTTACTCTTGGAGGATATATTCGATAGAATATAGTAGAGGGGAGAAGTTCTGGCTGTTTTTACTGTTGGTAGATACATTCGATCTATCCTAAAGTGTTCCAGACAACCACAATCGACTCAAAACGGTGTGCAAACGCAATATTGGGGAAGGAACTACGCTCCCTAAAAGAACGCCTTCTGGCCAGCCATCAAGCAGGCTGCATTGGACACGACGGCTGCTGCAGCGTATAATAGAGGAGGGGAAGGTTTGGATGTTTTACCCTCAATGAAGACGCCCTGGAGGCTCACCGGCTTTGGTCTCAATCTTGCTTACAGTCAAGGATTCTTCCGTTCAGTGCCTTTTGCTCAAACAAAACACCTTCGCAAAAAACACTCACGGAAGCAGTCCACGAGGCTGTGCAAGACGGTATCCCTCTCGGAAATGCAAGGAGGCAGTCTTTTCTTGCTTTGATGGCGCTACCAGGGGCGAAGGAATGGGCGTACTGTTCCCAGTGCCCGGATCTGAATACTAGTATCGACGCTCGCGAATTCTCGACATGGATTCAATACTACTCTCAAGTTCTGCTTTTCGCTCCGGATACACTGTGCCCGAGGAGAAACTGCCCTGAACGCTTGATTGCTTCGGGGATCATCTCCTGGCTGTGTTCACGTAGGCCACAGAACTCGAGGACATGACCGACAAGCTCGCTTGATTGCCCAGGACCTGCAGAAAGCTGCTCGTCACCCCGCCATCGAGCCAAGGGACGGCCTTCATCGTACAAGGCCGGACATCAGGGCAATGAGAAGCACTGCAGGCACGGATTTCTTCGATGTCACTTTTGTCAATCGGATATATCTTCCAAGAGTAAAACACCCAAACCTTCCCCCCCCACAGGAGAGTGCGCACATTTAACCCGCTCACATCCCTCAACGCGGCAAAGGCTGTGAAAATTGACCAAATGTTTTAATCTCTATCCTGGTGTCCTACAGTGATGCTGAATTGTTGAGCAATATTTTTATTGAGGCCCACAATTTATATTTACTGTGAATCATCAATGAATAATTTTATCTCTTTGACACTGGCCCTATTTTATGCTGAATTCAGTGTGTAATAATTTTTATGTCCTACAGTTGGGGTTTTTATATTATACAGGCTATAATTATTACATTTATGCCGCCAACAAATTATTATCTTGATAAGTGCTTACCTGGAAAATACTGCAATAATTATTGCTGAGCCTGAATCATGTCTACCAAAATTATTGTACCCTGGTGTAGAGTATAAGTAGTATAAGTTGTTAGAAACAATTTTTTACATCCTTGGGCCATCTAAATATTCCCCTCGATCAGATATCATTAAATTTGGTTTTCTATTCATTATTCATTCTAAGTCCAATTATGGCATTTGTTTATTTATTCAAGTTGGAACTATTTATTTTCTGTATCTACCTATCCCAATTATTTTGCAGTTATGGGCCCAGATCGCCCCGAAATTCCTTCAAGGCCGAAATTTTCATGGGATCTTCGCACGGCTCCTTAGGCGGATGGTAAAGGACCTCAAGAAAAATATTTTGATGCTGTCCACAAATAGAAATCTGTCCATGATTTATTACCAGCATCAAATTCTAATAAGATTCCTAAGGCAGTACAAGGTCTTGTCTTACAATCACAATTATTTGGACGAGCCCTTGATATTTGTAAGAAAATTACAGACACAGAAATTCAGTCTGAAAATGGTGCATTAGCGATTGCTAACGCTATTTATAAGGTGGATCCTTTATCATCTATATCAGATACATTTCAAAAATTCTTAGATCTATTGCACACTACTCGTGGTAATAATGAGTCTTTCAAAAATTTTGAATCACGGTTTGATGCTCAAATTGCCCGATTTCATTCATCTGCTGGTACTTCGAAATTACCTGAAGCATTGGTATCATTTTTACTCCTAGCTAATTCCAAAATTGATTCAAACCAGCGAGTATCTATTTTGGCTGCTGATTCTCCGAAGCATGAAGAAGCCGATTTGGAAAAAGGAAAAATCCTAGAATTAATCAAATATTCAGAAATATCATCTATTATTCGTGCATGTGATAAACCAAAAAATACAAATCAAACATATGGAAATTCTCAACAATATATCTCTTCAAGTCAATCAAATAATGCATAAGGAGAAAAGAAAAATTTCAAGAAAAATAATAAGCAAAGATTATCTCCTGTAGACTATGCTGCCCTCGAGGCAAAATCAACTTGTGACCGATTTGGAGAAATTGGCCATTGGGCCTATGAAAAAGATAAATGCAAGGGTGGTAAAAATTATCGTAAAGGTTCATCATCTAAAATGAGAAATGCAGAAAATATCAAAGACAGAAATGATTCTGGTTCTGTAACATTTAATATGGTAAAAACGGTGCTTGATTCTCCATCAAATGAGTTTTACCCAGGTCCGTTACTTCATGATGGAGCACCGTATAGTGGAATGCGGATTGTTGAATTACGAGTACTTTCGAAATTTATTTTACCGGAATGGAATGGAATTCTGGATGGCCTTCCTGAATGTATCAAGGACACGCCATTCTGGCAATATGGAAATGTCGCCCACTCAAGCGAGAAAAGAAAAATGCTCGGTTCAATATTTTTATCAGCTATTTCAGACAATGGAAATCTGGTTAAAATAAGGCATCTAATAATCAGTGGATCATCACAATGGGTTACTGGAAGAAATATCACAAGAAAATCAAATATTATTCATCTGACGGACAACCGCATCGAGTTCAAGTCGGCAAATAATTCAATCGATTCGATAACACTGGTGGATCATGGTCATCATTGTTATGTACCCGGAAATATATTTATAAAACCATCCGAACCTATTGAAAACTCATTTCTATCAACAGTTTGTTCCAACAATATCAATACATCAAAAAATATATCTTGGGCTGAAAAGAAGAAAATAATTAATAAGGTGCACAAACATGTATGTGGTCACTCAAATTATGATGATATAAAACTATTGTTACAAAGAAATTTTATATGGGACGATGAATGCAAAAAGTATCTATCAAGCATAATTGACTCCTGCAAATTTTGCGATGTCTCAAAAAAACCATCTCATCCTCGTGCAGTATCTTTAAGCTCTATATCTCGCGGATTTAATGAATGGGTGTATGTGGATCACTTTTTTGTGGAAAACTTGGATATTTTTCTTATTATGGACTCAGTTACCAGATATTCAACTGGTTCAATAGTGCCCTCTTAAGTATGGAAAATTGCATTAATTGTATTGAGACTCTATGGTTAACACCATTTTGGGACCCTAACAATTTAATGGGAGATCAGGCGTTTGACAATGATATTTTCAGAAGCTATCTTGAGGAAAGAGGAATTTCATTTTGTCGTATTAGTTCCCGCCGCCACAACAAAAACTCTATTGAGTCGAAACATAAAACATTGAGAGACATTTACATCCGTTTAAAAATATCCGATTTTTCTGCAAGTAATACGGTTCGTATTGCTCGAATGTTTCAAATATCGAATGATTTATATGGAAATGATGTTGTTTCTTCATACGAGCTTGCCACTGGTCACACTCGGCCCATCGGTAATTCTGGTCCTCGAAGTCTACCAAATTATTTAAGAGAAGCTCATAATGAGCTAATAGCCAAGAGGAAATTAAATCTTATTCTAAAATCAAATTCTGTGACCGATATTCCAAGTAATGTTGGCGATATTGTGAAATTTTTATTCATCTACCAAATCAGAAAAAAGAATCTTGGTCATCGCCCAGATCAGTATTGAAATTCGACAAAAAATCTCTTATCGTCACAGTACCTGGATCCAATGGAAAATTTATACATGCGGCAATTGAAGATGTCCGATATTCCGTTTCATCTAATGAACTAGCTTACCAAATTCAATGGGCAATTGATTTATTGAATCAATCTATTGAATACTCTGCGGAAGATATTTCTGATGAAACGAATATTAAAGAAGTGAAGAATGGGGGCGAGACCAATTTTGACGATCACTCTGATGATGGTAATTTCAACCAAAATATGAATGCTGAAGTCGAAAAATATAATGAATCAGAAAGCTATGGAAACTTATCAGAACCTAAAAACATATTATCTCTTGAACATGTTCCGATTGAATCCGAACTTAATCCCCTACACCTTGAAAATTTAATTCATATCCCTGTTGATGTAAATGGTGGAATTGATGCGCATGAAATTGAGTTGTTACCTGGAACGGAATTGAAATCATCTGAACAAAAGGATCTGAGTTTTTTCATAAAAGATTTGGATCTAAAGAGTTTTTACTTCATCAAGCCTCTGGACTTCCATCTCATATTATTTCAAATGCATACAACACGGAAGAAAATAATTTTCTCAGTACCTGTTCAAAAATTCATGTTTCAAAAATTCCTCCCGACTCGAATGTAATATACAGTCACGTTTTATACAAAATAAAAGTTTTGGATGATGGAAAATACTATTGCAAGGCTAGAATTGCTCCACATGGAAATGAGGACAAGGAGAAAAATAATTTGAGAACTGATTCGGAATCTTGTTCTCCGATGGCAATTAGAATTCTCTTATCAATTGCTACAATTTTTAAATGGAATTTATCAAAGGTTGATGTCAAGTCTGCATTTTTACAATCTGGATCAGCATTACGAGATGTTTATGTGAGACCTCCTCGGGAATGCTCGGAAAAATCCTTTCATTGGTTATTAATGTCTGCTTCATATGGTTTAGTCAACGCGAATGCAAAATGGCAAATTCACTCCGATAATACATTCTTTGACCTCGGATTGAAATCAGTCGTTTATGTACCCCAATTATTTTTCATGAGTTCAAAAGGAATATTAATTCTGCTTGTCGTTAAATTGGCCGATGATATACTTATTACAGGACCAAAAAAATTTAAGAAGCAATTTATCCAAGATCTTGGAAAAGTATATAAGCTTGGTACAATCGTACATAGTCCTGGATCTTTTAATTTCAATGGAGTTAAAATTATGCAGTTTGATGACTATAGAATTAATTTCTCAGCTGATGGAAAACTAAATGGACTGGAACCTCATTCAATATCAAGAAATCGTCGAAAACAATCTGATGAAGAAATGAACTCTTTTGAAAACTTCGCTTTTAATTCGTTAAATGGTTCAATTATCTATTTGGGTATGGTTGAATCTCCAGTGTCTGCTTTTACAGCAAGTTATCTACAACAGAAAAGGTCAAATATATTGGTTCGTGATTTATCTATTCAATCTTCTATGCTTCGTAATTTAAAATCTTTTGGTTCTACAAGCACGTATCCGCGGCCGGAAGTTTCTGGAAATTTTAATTTATCAGTTGTTGTTTTTTCTGATGCAGGAAAACCAGTCGGATCGACAAATGCGCAACTTGGATGTATTGGTGGGTTGCTAATTGGCTCCTTAAATTGTAATTCAATATTTTATACAATTTATTGGCATTCACATCTATCTCGGCGTCCTGTTAAATCTATTGCATCTGGTGAAAGATTGGCTGCTGGTGAAGCTATCGAGGAAGGAAAAATTCTTGCAGCAACATACAGTACAATTCTCAATATCAATATTCCTCTTCATGTTGCTGTTGATTCAAAAGATCTATTCAGCTCCATATCTACTTGTCGTGTGTCTGAAGAAAAATCTATTAGAGCGGATTACCAATTAATTCGATATAATTTCGAAACGAACAAAATCAAGAAAATGCTATGGATATCTGGTTCAATTAATCCCTCCGCCCCGTTCACAAAAAAGGACAGTCCTGTATCTGACTTGATTAACCTCCTCTTATTTGATGGATCTATACCTATGGATATGGGTAATATTTTATCTCGGGATTCATCTCAGTCAACAGGATAAATGTAGTTCAAAATTTCAAAGGGGAAGTGGTGTGAAAATTGACCAAATATTTTAATCTCTATCCTGGTGTCCTACAGTGATGCTGAATTGTTGAGCAATATTTTTATTGAGGCCCACAATTTATATTTACTGTGAATCATCAATGAATAATTTTATCTCTTTGACACTGGCCCTATTTTATGCTGAATTCAGTGTGTAATAATTTTTATGTCCTACAGTTGGGGTTTTTATATTATACAGGCTATAATTATTACATTTATGCCGCCAACAAATTATTATCTTGATAAGTTCTTACCTGGAAATTACTGCAATAATTATTGCTGAGCCTGAATCATGTCTCCCAAAATTATTGTACCCTGGTGTAGAGTATAAGTAGTAATAAGTTGTTAGAAACAATTTTTACATCCTCGGGCCATCTAAATATTCCCTCGATCAGATATCATTAAATTTGGTTTTCTATTCATTATTCATTCTAAGTCCAATTGTGGCATTTGTTTATTTATTCAAGTTGGAACTATTTATTTTCTGTATCTACCTATCCCAATTATATAGCAAAGGCTGCAAAGTATAGAAGACATGAATCTTTTATCGCGACCGCCACCCGAAGCAGGCTCATGCCTATCCCTATATCCACCCTCGGGGGCTGGCACCCAGACGCCTACGCAATGTTAACCGACGTGGCGCAGAACGTGGCTGCTAGGGCAATGGAGAGATACGGGGCTGTTCGAGCGGTTTTAACCCAGAGGCGTGCGGCAGAAGCAGTGATGTCCAGTACATCGTGCCTGCTGACAGGCTTTGAGCCAGCCATTTAGGCACACGAGTGACAATACCCATTATCCTGACCATTCTAGCATACACCGGGGGATAGCCGAAACGCACTTTTCCAACATTAAAGAACCAAATCGATTCCCCCTCTTCGAAGATATATCCGATCCATCCTATAGTTTTCTAGACAACCACAATCGACTCGTATAGTAGAGTGAAGCGCCATTAGTGCCTACCGCAACATATGACGTACATGCTTACTACCATCATACAAGTTGACTGGACATCAACCAACTTATCTGTTACAGTAAACGAACTCCTAGTTCCCCTGCTCGCCTATTGGAGGGAACGAGGGGATTGATGAAGGTAACATCAAAAAAGTCGATATGATCGTTGCTTATTTGCTTGTATGTATGTCTATTTTCAGTGGAGGTCGTGTCGCGGCTCCATGACAGGATGAAGAAACTTTTTTGCCAGGGTTTTGGCGAGGAGGATGCTTTGGCGATCATGCAGTTTGTTTTTTGTGAATTCTATGCAGAAAATAATGAAGTGGTCGCCTTGTTCATTAAGTATTTACTGACAACTCCTGCAGTAAAGCGTGTCAGGGTGGAAAAGCGGACTTGGGAGTAAATAGAAGCCATTCCTATAATTCTTAAGGTTATATGCATTCTTTGAGTAAGGCACATAGGGAACTGTATATCCATTCTTTACCAACTAGCAGGGCCATAGAAGAACGAACCGACTGCCTTCAGGGATTCCCTATATATATGCAGAATGAGGAAAAGGTCTGTGTTGTTTTTTATCAGACATATACATTCAGCTATTTCCTTTTGCAGAAAGGATTGGATGATTATGGGTTTGAAACAGACGAAAACTGGAATTGTAGGGCAAATTTGGGCCCTTAACGTGTTTTTGCGATAATATCAAATCAAGTACAGTATTCAGAGTGTGAAAGTCGAATAATTTTGCAAAGAAAATAAAAATATGTCGAAATCCATATTTAAGGACATGAGCACACTGAAAGAGGTCCTTCAAAATAGGGAGACTAAAGATCAAGAAGAAAAGGAGAGCAATATCACAGTAATTCGAGAAAAAGTGCAACACCTCCCCGCTCCTTCATCAAATAAAATAACTGACATATTAACATCTTCTGAAGTAATTGCATGGAGTGTTTCGGATCTAAGATAAGCAAGTGTACTGGTCAATCTCTCATTCGATTTTACTGAGAATCAACCAATTTACCATAGGCGTAGACGTTAACCTCCGGAATGTGACAATTTTATTCCAGAAAATGCAACAAGTATGCTGTAAAATAATATTATTCGACCAGTTTCGTCTCTATGGTCATTTACTGTTGTAGTAGCGCATGGATGGGAAATTCGCTTTTGCGTCAAATATCGACAATTAAAACAAAGAATGATACTATATCGACTTAAAATTCTAAATATTGAGGAAATCTTCGAGGACTTGAAGGACGGGAGATACTTCATATCAATTGAACTTTAGACTAAGGACTGTCAAATTTATTTGGATGAAAATTGTAAGGGCAAAAAGATTTTACCAGAAATGTCGGTACCTGCAGATTCAAAGTGATGCCTTTTGGTCTCACGAACACACCAGCCAAATTAAAAAGAATGATGAACGATTGTTTGAAAGGACTTCATTTTGGGAAGTTTTATATAGATGATGTGATAATATTCTCAAAAAAATTGTATCAGAACATATCGGATGTCAAGACAGTGGTGGGTAGGATATGGACATACAGCCTGAAAATAGAGTTGAGCAAATGCCTTTTTTGCGAAAAAATCCATCCAAGTACTCGGTTATATCGTTGATCAAGAGGAAATTAAAGTTGATACAGAAAAAATACGTCAAGTTGGCACCGAAGCCCCCTCAAAGACTGAGGCTCGAAGCTTCCTAGGTCTGGCGTCATATTAGGTATCTTACGGTGCGACAATTCACTAATTCCAAAACGGAAATTCTGCAATAGGTGTACATGTGACAGCTTGTTTGCAGAATTCTGCTTTTCGAGCGTGATGTAAATTGCTGAAACGGGACGATTTAGTGAAGTGACGTGCGCAACTTTCCTTCGCCGAACACCGCATTCCCCACCCCCTACGACCCCCATTTCCACCGTAAATCAACCCATCCGCTCCTTTTCCCCATGAAACCTGCGATGCCCTCATCTTCTTCCCCATCTAAGGCCCCTTCGTCTCTGCACGCCTCGCAAGCTCAACGCGGTTCCTTGATACTCAATCCCTCTCTGGCTGCCCCGCCACTGCCGCCTACGCAAACGGCGCCGATCCCAACAAAGGAAGGAGCAGGCCCCGGTCGGCGCTCGAAGTTTAGTAACGAAGAAGACCCCATTCTTTTCCGCGAAGTTCCTGCGTGCAAGGCTCACATTGCCCCGAACGGGAGAGGCGGGAGTGTTTCGAACTCTCTGCATGCAATGCTAACGCGACTGAAAAACTATCAAGCAGAACAACATGGAAAGCCCTTCACGATCGGTACAAGCGGCTCCAGGCCAAGTTCGACAGAGAAGATCGCGCGCAGAGGCGCATGAGTGGGATCAGAGGGGAGGTTTGTGAGCGCGACGAGCTGCTAGCGGTCATGAAGTACGACCGTGATGATCCCATTTCTGCACAAAACGCGAAGCGTGAAAAGGAGAATAAGAGATAACAAGAGAAAGAACGACTGGGTGCCGTTATTCGAGCGCGTGAGACGGCTAGGTTTGGGGAGCAGGATGACGGGAATGTTATTGCGGCGGCTGGTGAGGAGGAAGAGGAAGTTAATGCGGAAGCAAGCCCCTGCAGAAAGCATAGGAAGAGGAAGGCAGTGGGAGTCGTCATGGAGGAGGAGGTGGCCTTCATATCGGCCTTGGAGCATGCAGACAAGCAGCGCATGGAAACGGAGCAGAAGAAGCTCGATCTCGAGCAGCGCCGTTCCGAAGAAGATTGCAAGGAGCGCAAGCGTGCGCGTTTGGAGCGAAAGGAGGAGCGCGAGGCTGCCGCAGACCTGGAGCGGAAGAAGATGCAGCTCATGCTGCAAATGATGACTGGTCGCGTCGAGCGAGGCGGGGAAAGTTCTACGGAGCGTGGAGGGGGAGTGGGGCTGTTGATACCTCCTCGAAGGCTGGCGCTGCAGCTTGGAGCCCGAGTCCGTAGCGGTCGCGAGGAGCGATCGTCAGCCAGCGAGTAGCCGGAGCGAAGGATTAAAGGCGGCAGAGCGGCAGCCCCAGCATTTGAGGCGGCACCATAAGTTGTTTAATTTTCTCTCCAGCTGAGGAAGGCCTCTATTGTCGGCGGTTTGCAGTCGAAGTAGCGGGATGTTTGGTTTCGGTAAAAGCAGTTGCGGATGTTGCACAATCGCATAGCTGAGATATAGAACGTACCAACAGGAAACTGTAGGATGCGCATCTTTGGTGGGAAGTCCACGGTCGTCCAATACGATTTGACTTCCTTAAAAGTCCATTCAACTGTGATGCGCGCGCTGGACATCGCCTGGTTGAACGCAACTTGGTTGGCTGTGATACTTGAACCTTGAAACGGGATATCCAGGTAGGCTTGAGAGTTGTAACCGCTGTCACCGTAGATACAGAACTGCCTGCCGTTGATTTTAAGGACTTTTTCGAGTTGTGAGTCAAGATTCGACCTTGAGTACAATGTCCAGTCATGTCTTCTCCCCTCTACGGGCCCATAGACGTGATAAAACATTCCGTCCGCTGTCATTACTGCTTGAAATTTGAGAGCGTGTTTTCTCTTATGGTCGTTGTAAACAACGTCCTGAAGGGCAGCATCATCAGGGCGAGCTATCTCTATCACTTTCCTATCGATAAACACTATACAGTTTCTTAACGCTCCTATCTTGTTTCTGATTTGCGTAGCGAAGTGTTCCGCCCTCTGACTCGTGTACCTTGCAGCAATCGGTCCCGTTAGCAATTTTTGCCTTTCGTCTACAAAGCTATCCATCGTTTCCCAGAAGATTTCCGAGAGATGGGCCATATGCTGAGACGATACTTCTAAGTCCTTCTATGTTTGTGGTGTAGACAAGCGCTTAAGTGGAACACAAGTAGACAGTAGTCCTAAAGTAGAGTACACATTTCTTTTCGTTGCGTACGAAAACGGCCTGCCTGTGATGACATCAACAAGTTGGAGGAGGTCTTGGCGCAGGAAACGAAAGTAAAAGAGGCATTGTTCGTCTCCCATACTAGGAAAAACGTCCTCAAACTAAGTAGCTGAGATATGAATACCACGTTCGATGTAGGATATGTAGTTCCTGCTGGCTCTTCGGTAAGCATTAAATGCTGTAGCCAAGAGGGTACTGCTTACGTCTTGATGTGCACGGCGGTTTATGAGAAGGGCTAAGGCATTTTTCCAGGACCTAAGACGCCGGGTTGCAATGGTTTTGGATTCCCTTTTTAGGGAACCATGGCGTGGTCCAGGCATAGAGCATGAGATATTGTGGTAGGGATTATTTTGCCCATTGGAGTGCTACCGTAAACAAGTAAATGTCTACTTCGGAAATTGGGCACATTTCTCACGTATATGATTGCTTACAGTGTAATCACCATGTTCTATTGCTGAAGAATTGCTGAAGTTCTTTGCACCGTAAGATCCCAATTAACCCAAATTTTGTAAAGATTTGGCAAAGACGGCAGCATCGTTACATGCCAGTAATACGACGACAGGGCAGTTTTTATGGAGCAACAAAATGCAAACTGCACTCGAGAAACTTAAAGAAAAGCTATGTATACCCCAGTGCTCATGTATCTAGACTTTAGAAGACCATTTGTTGTGGAAACAGATGCCTCAGAACGGTCTCAGGGTGCCGTTTTGCCGGAAATAGATGAAAACGGAATGATAAAACCTGTTCGATTCGCAGGAAGTACCCTGAATGATGCGGAAAAGAGAGATAACCAGCCT
Organism: Kappaphycus alvarezii; assembly: GCA_002205965.3. Classification (NCBI taxonomy): domain Eukaryota; phylum Rhodophyta; class Florideophyceae; order Gigartinales; family Solieriaceae; genus Kappaphycus; species Kappaphycus alvarezii. The sequence continues at coordinate 224,471 of NADL03000790.1, forward strand.
ATCAGAAAGAAGAACTAGCTGTCATCTTCGAGTTGAAAAGTTTCGCGTCTATTTATTATCACTCGAAAAATTCCCTTTGATAACTGATCATCATGCACTTGAGAAGGTATTCCAAAAGAAAGATGTGCATCACGGCTTGGCTCCATGGCTCTAAAATTTTGCAGAAAATTGTTTTGAAATTGTGCACAGACCCGTACGCAAAAATCAGCATGCTAATTACCTATCCCTTTTGGGAGATCCAATGGATTTAAGTGAAGAAGCTTCCACGGACATCGTTGGAGTTGCCGAGGGGCAATTGCTACAGGGAAGCGAGTAACAAACTATTCTGAAGGAACTAATGAAATTTGTTGACGGACTAGAAATGAGAAAAGTTGATCTTGAACACAGAAAGTGGGTACGACGGAACCATAAGACTTTTACATAGTGGGTTGATAGAATCTTTCGACACAATAAAGCCGGTAATCGACTAGTAGCCCCGTTGAGAGAAAAAATGAAAATCTTGAGAACTTTCTATGATGGGTTAGGGTATTGGGATTTTGAAATGACCAAAGAATGCGTCACAGAAAGATTTCGGTGGCCCAGTATCCATAAAAACGTCTGTAATTTCGTTAAATGTTGCGCTAATTGTCAAAACTTCACTCCGATCCGAAAATAAAAATCTATTTTAAGCTATACAGTTCCCGATCTTTTTGAAACCTTTTCAATCGAATCTGTTTGCCCATTCAAGGAGGATTTTTATGGAAACAAATATCTCCTTTTAAGTTTGGAACACCTTACTGGATGGCCTTTATAGTGTAATGCGCGGTGCGCAGCTCTTCTCGTCTAGTAACGCAACAACGTCAGATAATGAGAAACCCAACACACACACACGAAGACCCACAGGGTGTTCGCTGTCCCTCTTTCTCTTTAAGCAACCTGCGATGCAGTAGCACAGCTCGCCGAAGGCGAGGAGAAATGGGGTTGGAAGAGCGGGGTGATTCCATGGACAGCTGGACGGTATGCTTGTCCTCCGGTTTGTAAGGCCAGGCCGTGGTCCGCGGAATGCTAGAAACTTGGTATGGGTCGATTCAGACGAACCATAGACACAAGGGTGTAATACTGGACAAAGAAGATGTTGTGTTGGGTCAGCTGTGCTGAAAACCTCCTTTGGAGATAAGGATGTTGTCACCAACGACAACCTTGAAGTTCCTATTTGTATATAGACGCCAGAGTCCGGGGCGCCAAGCGTGAGTAAATATCACAAACAAACAACAAAAGGAGTATGGTAATATTGGAGAGAGAAGGGGGAAATATAAAGGGGACCTGAGTGGATAAACGTTGCTATAGCCAAAGTTGCAGTTGGCAAGGTTTCTGCAAAGGCGGAAGTTGGGAGTCAAGTTCAGAGCCAACAACAGGGTGGCTGTTTAATATGGGGCCCTAATGGCCTGGTAGGTATAAATAATAGTTAACTAGGTTAAGGTTATCTACGACAGCGGGGTGAGTGAAGTTAGGGCCAGCCAAGTTAGTCAGATCCAAGTTAGAGATAAAAAAGTTCGACACTTGGCCCAATAGGTGCCTTTCACCTGCGAAAATGTCAGGTCCAATTTGGGGACCGAGTGGTCCAGATTGTAAGCACTCAAGCCCCATCGGGTGAGTATACAGTACCAGAAATAATAGTGGGTGACAAAGAAAATTGCCCTTACTGTACAGTTCAGGGCCTGCTAGTTGGTGGTGAATCAGATCAAAAAAAGATCACCAAAATCATCTTTGCCGATGGCAGTACAGTTTGAGTGCCAATTGCACTACACTCTTTAGCAGTTCCAGTTGAGGAGTCTAATGCTGAGGTGGTCCTGAGCTTCCTCAAAAAAGAAACAATTGAGCTGTTTGGTCTTCCAAAAAAGATCACCTCGGAAAGCGCCCTTTGTCTCACTTCAACGTATTGCTACGCTTTTTGAGGGAAAAAAGGACCCCATTGAAAGCAGTTCTCGCTTACGTTACTATGTCAAACGGGAGAGCGGAAAGGAATTTCGGAACCATTAAACGAGCAATATCGAAAACTATGTCAGAAAATGAGGTCTAATGGGAAGATGTCTTAAAAAAGGTATTATATAGTTATCGCTGGGGAAGCGGAAAAAGTGGACACCCACTATTTTAGCCAATATACGGAAGGGCTCCGAGAATGCTAAAAAGAGACATAGAAAAAATATTATCCATGAGGATAGTAGACTCCTGGCCACAGAAGGCTGGAGACAGCGCCTCGCGTTACCATAAACAAGAAACGATGGTACAGAGCATACAGTCCGAACCTTTTTAGTTGGCTCTAGAGTACTTATTATAAATGGAAAAGCCATGTAGAAGGCTGAGAAGTCGCAGGGCTTCCAAACAAAGCACTCGACCCCTTGCATACTCACGGAGGAGAGGCACCCACACTAGAAGCTCTGTTCAAGCTCAGACAAGAGATCAAGGGGGTCATCCATGCAAGTCTTCTCGCCCCTTACCGTTAAAGGCCTGAAGAATTCCTTCTCACACAGGACTATGTGCAAACACGAAGCATAATCATCTATAACTAGAGAATGATTCCCATAGGAGGAAAGGACTCTTCGAATGGATCATCTCGATAACGCGAGACTATTACGAACTACACCTAATAATGCGTTTCTGCAATAATGTACGCCTATTTTTTCGTACGTTGAACGGCCCATTGCCACCAAAAGAAGATTTCCAACTATTAATGATAGTTCTGCTTTCGAACCAAAACGAAAGGTTCATGGAAGCTGGTCTAGGGTTGGTGGAAGTAATACATCATTACTCTATAGGAAGATAGGGGGAAGTCGCTACAAGGGACTTATTGCAAATCTGAATATTATCCGCCCGTTTTTCATATTTCTCAAGAAAAATCAAGATATGTGACTTAGAGGATATAGCTTATCTTCGGATATGGAATATTGATTAGTACCTACACTCTATAGAAACCTTATCAAACGCCTAACAACAATGAAAGTTCAAGTAGGGAAAATGACACACTTGAGGCAGTGATGATGACACGAGGAGGACCTTCCGAATGGCCCAATGCGTCAAAGAGAGGCTCTGGACGTCCCCCGTGCAGATTCTTCTGCTGGACCCATCACAAAAAGGAATCGGAGCGAAAGTTCACCGGTGGGCTACGATTCATCTTCATCCATACAAATTCTTCATAATTATGCCCAGCATACTGTTGGTATGCATAGAATATCCTGCTGGCTGCTCAATTTTTCCGAGGATGCAATTGATGCACAACTTATTGCCTCTTTCATGATAAGTATCTTTCTATGTTTTTGAGCTCTACAGGGACTGCACTTGCCATACGAAGACTCATTTCTGTTGCTGCGTGGCTTTATTTTATTATATAATTCCATTTCTGCGGCATGTCCCAGACGAGTTCGCATATCACATACAATTTTTCACCTTTGAGAGATTTGGGGGAGTTACGAAAGAAGATTGTTTTCAGCCCCCCTAAAGGCCATCAAATCTACCTATGAAGCCGTGGTACGAACTCAAACTCCAGTGACGCGAACGTACTTTTTGGAACACCATGTTGGCAATCAGCTGCATCCTTATCCATTCGAAAGGCCTTACGTTGCGGCAATTAGGCAACGTACATTAACAGAAACAGAAGAAGAGCAATGACGAGACGGGACGATCATCCTGAATGGAAGGACGTCTTGTTATAAAGGAGGTCCTTTTTGTAGGAAAGCTGTCCTCTCCACAAACTTCTGTGTTCTTCATCCCCAACCTCTGATTTTCAAAAACAAATCTTCCCATCTTTTATCTTTTGAGAACAAAATACTGAAGCGAATTTTCCTCTGCGAATCCAAATTCAATGTAAAACTCTATTCTCGATTTTATCTCTGAGGATTTTGGTCCTCCTTTTTGAAAGAAGAAATATTTCGACTCTTGATCCGCTTCGTTCTCCAAATTCAGTTATGATATTTTATCAAGCAGATTTTTTTATAGCCCTGATTGCATTCAAATTCAAAGCTGCGGCATTGCCTCGGATTTTTTGATTTCGTCTTACGCTGTAAATCTTTTGGAAGAATTTGCCCTCTTTAAAGTCTAAATAGGCATTTTGAGACAAAAATAACGCCCTCGACTACCCCATCGGCTCATCGCCCCTTTTTCTCTCAACATGATCAACCTCCGCCCGTCCCTCACCATCGCCAAGTCATCCCGAGGCCTCAGCCCTCTCAACTCTCTAGCCTTGATGGCCAATAGAACAACTGAATATGATGATTATTGTAGAAAAATGAACCATGAACGCCTTTGAGAGTGGGTCAGCCGGTACTGCTTCGATGAGGCAAAGTAGGAGGCAGAGGAATTGGAGGCAGAAGAAGAGGTGCAAGAGGAGAAGGGTGAGGCTGAGGTGGAACGATTAGAAGGTGAGGAGGACTTCGTGGACCCGTGGGATCTAGTAGTGTACATCGGTGAAAGAGCTGCTTTGGAGGACGGAGGAGAGAGTGAGGGAGTAATCGTGATTTCTTATTCCTCTGATTTGGATGAAGAGGAGTGGTGGTGAGGAGGGATTGGGGGAGGTGGATCTCTCCGCGGGAGCTGTCTATTATTCGGGGCCATTAGACGGGATTTGTAGGAACTACATTGGAGATATGGATTTTTTTGAGTAATTGTTTGTCTCTGATATTGAGAACTAAGATTGCGAGGAGGAAATCTAGATATTTATCCTGATATTATCTTCTGTTAGTCTTTCATATTCACGTGATTCCATTTGATTCATTTTATGGTACTTAGTGTGCTAATTTCAGAATTTAAAGTTCGTCAGAGAGTCTATGTAAGCTAAGTAAACTAATTCCTCTTGTAGAGGTCAACGAAGTTGGCAGACAACTTCAATTCAAGTCCCAAGTAGCTAGGAAGCTGATAGTCAACTTCATACCCAAGAAAAGTTTTTCCTACTGTGGTCACAGAGCATAAGTGGTCCAACCTGCCATTTCTATACTCGCTTGTAGCCCTCTCAACTGTCTTCCTTAATCATCTCTTACTGTTTCCTCAACTATACCATAGTAACACTTTATTGCTCGCAACACATCCTTATTGGAGTAATTGGTTCTGAGTATCTCTTCTCCAGACTATTTTCCCCTATCAGTGGCCTAGTCAAGAAACAGATGAAGTTGAAAGTGAGCATTCACGCTCCGTTTCGTTCAAGGCGAAAAACCCGAAATGGAATTAAAATACTCGGATGGCGACCAATTTTATCACATCATTGGTCTAGAGTACGTATTTCGGCGCTGTGAGATTTACATACAAGTAGATGTAGTTCTTTAATATTTAAGATATGCGGTTCGGCTATCCCCCGCTGTATGCTTATCCCGCCAAGAATAATGTGTAGTGTCAGTAGTGCGCCTAAAGGGCTAGCTCGAAGTCTGTCAGAAGGCATGATGCATTGGATATCACCGCTGCTGCCCGATGCCTCTGCGTTAAAACCGCTCGACCCGTCCCGTATGTCTCCATTGCATTAACAGCCACGTTCCGAGCCACATGGGTTATTAATGCATCGGTGTCTGGGTGTCAGACCACGAGGGTGGATATAGGGATGGGCGTGAGTCTGCTTCGCGCGGAGGTCGCGATAAAAGATTAATATTTTCTTTAGTTTGCAGCCTTTACCGCGCTGAGGGATGTGGGCAGGTTAAAGGTGTGCACTCTCCTGTTGGATGACGAGAGCGGCCTGAAAAATTACTAGGGACACGGACTACATGTGATATCGAAGAAATAAGTGCCTCCAGTGCTCCAGAGAGCCCTGATTTCCGGTATTGTAAGATAAAGGGCATCCTTCGGCGCAGTGTAGGGGTCGCGAGCAGCTTTTTGCAGGTCGTGGGCAATTAAGTGAACTTGTTGGACATGTGTTCGTATTCTTTGGCCTCCATGAACACAGTGCAGAAGATGATCTCCGAAGCAATCAAGTGTTTCGGCGGCAGTTTCTCCTCATGCACGGTGTGTCCGGAGCGAAAAAGGGAACTTGAAGGTAGTATTGAAGTCATGTCGAGAATTAGCGGCCGTCAATATTAGCATTCAGTACCGATCACCCGGAATAGTACGGCAATTCCTTCACCCCGGTAGCGCCCTCGAAGAACGAAAAGACCGCCTCTTCTCGTCTCCGACAGGCTGTGAAAGTTGATCCGCGGATTCATAAACTTTCAAACTCATCTGCTTTCTATGTTTTGATGTTGAGTTTTTTTAAATGGTCCTCTCAAAAGTCTAAAAGGCATGTGAAGTCCATAGGTGCTGCTGAGGCACTTTCCGTAACCAACCACATTTTCCATATTTTACCCGTTCGGACTTTGGACTTTTTTATCGTCGAAGTTTGAGGTGGAGCGCATTTGGTTGCGATAGATGTTTCAAGGTGTGTATCTCTTTGACAAACCTTCCATTAGGGATGTATCATTCGAGTAGCGAAATTCTCGATGTCTATCACCGTATGCGCAACCTTCTTTTCGATAATAGGGTGTCTACAGAGGATAACTGGAGGAAAGCACATAATAATTATTGTCGAAATTAAAGGGCAAGAAAGAATGTTTAATTTCTTGGCTTTTCAAAATTTTGCATGGAATGGCAATCCAGTGGGGATCTGTAACCTTCATGGAATGAATAAATTAGTTTCACATAGGAATATATGCTACAGCACAATAATGTAGCACTTAATTGATTAAACAAGTACTGTATTTATTTGATAATTACACGATAAACCAGTGACCTTAAGATGTTTTTCTTATTCACAACCGCATGGAGCTTAAAACTTACCAATATTAGGCATCCGGATCTTTCATTCGGGTGCAATGGAATAATACATTAGTATCCTGCATCCAACATATGGAAAGAGGATTTTCCGATACATAATATCATTTTGGATTCCTTAAGCATAATTTTGGGACAATATTATTCGAAATATAAAATTCAGTAGATAATAATTGCTTTGTTATATCTAACCAGCAAATATCACCCGAATCTAACCAGTTTCTGTTGAATTAGACCTCTGCTAATAGCAACAGTGTCACAGTTAACTGTAGAGGTGTGACCGAAGGGGCTGCGGAGATTGATTGGAGGCTAGCGGATGCAACTGGGGGATGCATGGAGGTGGAAACTGTCAGTGGACAAAATTGGGGCCGGATATGGTTTGCATGCGGAGGCCGTGGGAGGAACGGGCTGTCATTGATGTACTTCCGTGCGTTAAAAGATGTGGAATGGAAGTCAAAATGCCGAAAAAACTGGTAATTTATAATATCGAAAAAATTATAATTCCGCCTTATTTTCGGGAGCTAAAGCCATTTTTATGTAACAAAAAATCGTGGAAAGGGAAATATTATTCTGAACACGTTTTTACACTGTAGCTTGTGATACAGTAGAAAAATGCCCGCTAATCCACCGTCACGTCTTACTCACGTGACATATGATACTTTACAATCAGGCTATGCTATAGGAGTCTGCGCAAAAATGGCATATATTAGTGTCAACGTCGATATCACTGATATAATCTGACAATCAACCGTTTGTTCATTTCTAATCGGAACTAACTTTCAAAAAATAATGATGAACTATTTCTACTACTAACTTGCAGGCTACTTTCCATGTTGAATTTGTCGCGGGTGGAATAAGATCCGCCTAGCAGCGTGGCCCAAACTTGCAACTTGGTCAAACTGTTCCCGCGCCATGAAAATATTTCAAACTTATCCAAATGTAGAGCCCCCAAACAGTCTTGCAAAGAATGATGACTGGTTTTTAAAAATTTAAATGACCCAAGCGAAGAGAATTCATCAAAAATCAAAGTCAAAAACATAAAACTTTTGAGTTTTTGACCATCTTCCAAGTCTTCTCCCCTCATTCACTTGCTAGAAAAGCACAAAACATGACGTTAGTGCTATTTTTTTACCACATATCCCGTTTCAATTTTCTTCAACCCTTTCTCTACTTTTTCCGTTCCCTCTTCCAGTCTTCTTACCTCAAATCCCAACGTGCTTCGATGTTTTTCGTCACAATTGCAGGCGCTTGGTGGAGGGGAACAGTTATTTCGAAAAAGATAGGCGCTGGCGAGTACGCTTAGCGCGCTATGGTACGCCGCATAATCTGTTCTGTGTCTACAAAAAGATTAGTGATCCCTATACGGCGGTTCCCACGTGTGCGGCTTGTCAGTTGACTTGTGCATTAAAGAACTGATACTCCGATTGAGGCTATTTCTTACACTTTCCTATGGAAGTGTATGCTTCTTTGACCGTGTGAAAAAAAGGAGTGCTCCCAGGGTTGAAAAACTTGAGCTGAGAGCGTGAGAGGAGGTGAAAATAGTTTCAACATGTATCAATGCTAGCATATCTAGAATTTGTTTTTGCATCTTCCAATATCATTATGAAATCAAATGCAGAATTCCTATAAGCCAAATTTCCTTTCATTGACATTGGTCATTCGTATGTGTAACAGCATAAAATCAATCTTGCAGTGATAATGCTTGTCGGCAAGCATCACAATACGATTGCAAGATCGTACCCTAACCTAGAAATATATATAGAAAGGGGTAACTCTGGCTGCTTGCGACAAAGCACATCAAAAAAGCTTAATTCAGCTATCCAAGAGAGGTGTTCTTTTAAGTTTGGCCATCAACTGCTAATATTCACGGATCTTTTGATCGCAGTATACGAATACACAAACACAATTCTGAATATCATCAACGCAAAAGCATGAAAGCGTAGAAAGTTGAGAAGCATCATATTCTCCACTAACTGGGCCGCTCGCCCTTCGAAAATTTTATCTGTCTCATCTTGTGTTAAGCATGATTAGTATTTAAGATTTCCTGAACCCTTTCACGGAAAATGGAGGCATAATTCTGATCTGCTGTGCTCCTGGACTGCAGAATCTTAACTGGATTCGAGCCATATCTACTTTGCAAGTCTACCTTTGCCATTGCATCCTCTTACTTATCCTCCATAGTAAATAGATCCACTACGAATGACACCACTCAATTAGATACAGTAATACCGTTCACAGTGACGCTTGCGATTAAAAACACTTTTCCAGTCTCTATATATCGATGCAGACGCTATTGGTTTCGCAAGTTCCCCCCGTAACTGCCGGAAGCAATGTGTACTATCCTTCCGCCAGATGTTTTTCGTTCCCAACGAACGCATCAGCTGGTCCATTATTTCATGGCTTCAGTGCTAGATTCGACGCATGTACTAATCCTCCAAACAACTTTACCAGTGCGGCTGCGGAGAAGTACATAGACAAGAAAAATAATGAGAATAATGGCGCTGTCGCAGGTATCAGCATGAAAAAGACTTGCACAACTCGTCTAAACCGTAGAATACCCACAATTCCCACAAACAGACGTTTTTACACGGAGAAAAAAAAGGAAAATAACCACGAGAGGATCAATTTTTGATTACTGATAGAGTAAGTATGTCGCCTCAAGCAAAAAGAGCCGTATGACAGAGAGATAGAAAGGATTAACACGATGTACTGCTCTGTAACAGGACAAACGCAACATTTAACATTATAACTGTACCCATGTGGTACAAAAGAGCCTGAGAACGAAAGTAAGGAGAAATTCACTCCATAGTACGCTCCCATAAAAATATGGGAAGAAACGTTCAATCAGTAACACTTCCTTCAAGTCCACTATAAAATTATTCTTGAAAACCTGAAAAACATCTAAGAATTCTTCTCAGCTAATTATGTTATCAGAAACTTCACCTAGAGCCGTTAACATCAGCTCTACTCGCTCGTCATCCGTATAGCTGTGTTTCCTTATCTTCCTTAGCTCATGAAACATAATCCTTCCATTCGATAGTCTGCAAAGTCCCAAATGGTCAGAGAAAACATCGTAGACACTTCTCCGAGATTTTGCGACAAGTATAGAGCTTCTAAATGACGACAAACTAAATACTAGCTGTATATGCGTTGTAAAAAACGGCAATTAACATATTTAAGAGAAGAAAAAAACAAACTAAAAAAAAGGAAACCAACATGTGATACACACAACACTGCCATGCTTTGAGTTGGACAGTATGAATTTAAGAGAGATATAAAAGTCAAGGAACGACTTACAGTGAGATTTTTAAAGTAACTATCCTGATTGGGTATTTTATGATACAGAATCGTCGCAAGCAAGCTGAAACAAGAAAAAAGATTGCTACAATCGTGATCGAATCGATGTAATGGTTCAAAATGACGATTATTCCAATCGTTAATTCCCTAAGTGCGTGTCCATAAAAGAGGGGAAGCAGCGCTCGCTTGTATAGAGTTAATCGAATTGGAGAGTATACTGAGTACTACCAAACGTAGATCAAAACTGAGACAAGCAAGGCCAAGATATCTCGCAATGCCTGTGCCCTGCTGTGCAGATCCGCAGCTGACAGGACGAGAAATAGAACACTACAAAGAAAATGAGTACTGCGAACAGCACCGCGTCGATCAATTGAGCATCGCTGCAAGGTATAGAATACTAGAAGGGAAAAGAAGGGGGCAGTTCGGAGCCAACAACCGTGTAGTGAAGTTTAACAAGCGGGAAGTTCAAGAAAATACGAGATAAGAAGGCTGAAAATCTCAGGAAAGCAGTTTCCTCACAGTAAAGATAGGACATACGATTTGATTCCGTCCTTGAGGCAAGGTGACAATGTTGAAAATCGTTGCACATCTCATTGCTTCATCACTGAGAAGTTCATTACTCTGTTCCCCGTGAGTTGGTAGAATTGGAATCAATTCAAAGTCTTGATCGGTTTGATCCCATCCTTAATTACAGATTGCGATTCAAATATGTAAGCAAAAAAAAGTGTCTTCACAAGCAGCGACTTCTGTGAACAAGTCATTGATGTCGTTGAATTTACATTAATTAAATCCATTTGTTGATAATTAACTTGAAAGTCATCTGGTTAAGGTATTTTGACTGATCCTGATGACTTCCACTGGCGGCGTTTGGTAATCTGGATTTCATACTACTTAAGTGTTGATTCAAACTCACACACGCAAATATCAGGGTGGAAATCTGTGCGCATCTTTGCTCTGTGAATCTTTATTATGATGTTGATCTGCTTCTCGCAGAATTTTCATCTACTAACGTGCAATTACATGTACTATGGGACAAACATGCACAATACGTTCGCTTCTACGTCTTCTGACAAATAGCTGGTAAACATACTCACATGAAATGCCGAAGATTTGACTTTCGGGGCCAGCTACTGTGCTTGGACATCGAGCTATTTGATTTAGGCAACAGATAGACGCGATAAACGGACTCATTATCTGTGCTTTGCCCATAATTATCTCTGTAAGCTGGGTTGGAGTGACTCTTAGGTAAGTCTGGAACAATTTACGAGCAATGCTGAAATACCAACTTGAATTTGTCGCATCTGGAATTCAGTTTCTTGCATTTGTTTCCCCATTAGTGAAGTTTTGAGGTTTTATCATGGAGTTAATTTCAGCTGGTGGAGTGGGGATTTGAGAGATGGAACAATGGTGATGAATTAGGTACTATTTGCCCTTTTTGGAGGCGTTTTTGTTGAACAGTCCTAGTACGCCGCTTGGAGAGCAACTTGATCGCTATCAATTTTCTGATATCGAAAGCGCGATCAGTCTGTATGAGAGGGTCACAAAAGGGATTAAGCGAGATTTGAGTCATTTATTATTCCATAGCTGCTCTGTGCTGTGCTTGAGCTTGATTTAAAGTCAAGTTACTATAGATTCTTTGGATCATAGCTCGGACGATATCTTCGACAAGTTCGTAGATAGTAGAAGTGATTTTGTCGTCTTTCATGGAGTAATCCCACCAACGGTACTGTATATACTCATTTTGTGAGTATTGTTCGTTTTGGTGACGCACATAAGCGCCGTAAGCGCCAAATGTATTAATAATTTGGACCCATTTGCTTTTATCCCTCGCAGGGCCGCATGAAGAGGCCTATTTATTTTTTAGGTTCTTTCTCTCTATGACTCTGTATGTAATTAGCGAAGGTTGCTTTGGAGTATTGAGCGCTGTTGCAAAATTTCCGAGTGGAGCCAGTTTCGTGAGATGGACAAGAGTTACTTCATTGGGGGCGGACTGAAAGGACGGAATGGATGAGGGTGAATGATTACGATGATTTTGATGATTGCTTGGATTAATCTAGGGAACTGAATTGTGATAATGGCGGCTAAAAAGAAGGTTTAAGTGTAGTCAAGCACGCGAAAGACTACTTCACGTTTTGCGTGATGGTTCCTTACAAGATTAATCCTTCGATTCGAAACGAAAGCTCTACTTTGTTCTACCACCGGATCAATGAAGACACTGATAGGCATTCCTGTGATGCCGATTAAGCTATAAAATGACCGAAGCCGCCCATAAAATCCAGCAGAAACAAAAGTCTCGCTTCGATCAGATTTGCCAACATTGCGTCGGGTCTAGGCATTGGACAAAGATTTTTCTCTGTCCTCAAATTGACAGAAAGGTCCATGGTGAATAAAAAATATTCAGGTTTGTCTTTCAGATCGATCAGAGGTGCATAGATTTACTTCGACGTCAGGTACAAGCCCATTTCAGCGTCGGATCCCTGTATGTGTATCCAAGCCATAAGAGCTCGTCGAATTTGGCTTTGCGGAAAGCAGTTTGATGTGGGGAGTACGTTTGCCAGTGAATATTCACCGGTTTGGTGTCCACTTCAAACTCGATCCTCATCGGCGAGACGCCCAGTGGTGGGTAGTCTGAGAGCTCAATGCGAAAGACATGAGATGCATTTGCGACGATCTGGCCTATTTGTTCTTGATACTATCGGCAGATTTTTTTTCGCACGTGTCACCATTTTCTCGATCGCAGATTGAAGCTCCGCAATATCTTGCGTGCCAATGTCGACATTCTTGTATTTGACATACTCTTCAAATATAGGAGAAACGTAGCCCTTCTGTATCAGAGTTATCAGAGTTCACAGTTTTCCAGCTATCGTTTCGTCTTCAGGGTTGAACAATGAGCCATCTTCTTGGAGGGAGACAGTTTGAAGGCTAATTTTTCCAATATTTGACGATGGTTGAGGCGTTTGGAGTGAGCCAAAGACGATGCACGCAAGCCTTTTGAGTTTTCCAGCCACAAAGTTATTTACATGAGGACCGGTTTTGATGAGGAAAGAATTTCGCACAAGAATCTCTCCTGCACATGCTACTTGTCGAAGAACGTTCGAATCTTCATCCAGTGAGATCAGAATACAAAAATTGCTCAATTGGTGAACGCATACTTGTTCATTATCGGGCTGATTCCCACTTCACCCGGACTGTTCAAGGTGCAAACTTCGACTGCCTTATAAGTGCGGACGTCGTTCCTCGTATGCATACACACGCATTTGTCGTGAAAAACTTGACTGTATTGTCCGAAATATCGGTTTTGTCTGCAGATGAGTCTATATGACAAGCGAAAACGTGACCAAAGCATCAAGGCAGCAGTTTTTGGCCGACATTAATACATTTGCATCGGTCGGAGATGGTGACGAAGATTGGTTAGGTTGTACCGAACTGGAATGTAGGAGTGCTAATAACATGGTAAAAGTTTCCGGCTTTTTAGTTTTCTCAGTTTCAGCTGCTCTAGGAGTTTTTTTTCTTCTCTTTGTGTAATTTAATCGGGAATTTTTTCACGATGTGAAACTGTCTGCACTACTTGTGAGACAAGATGTCAGCTTTTTCAATCCTTTCTCTCCATCTTTCGGCTTCCCTGGTGATAGGGTAAAATTGACGCCACCGGAAAATGGACTCACTAACTAGCGGAAGTGAGAGTCGTTGTGAGCGTCTAAATTGCTACAGTAGACGTTAGCGAGCGATGGTGAGAATTGGACGTTAGCGGGTGATGGTGAGGAATGGTTGTGAAAGCTCAGTGAATGCCCTGTAACCAATTCTAAATGGACAGGCTCTACCACATCGCTTAGAGGCTGGGGATCTGATTAAAGGTTTTGGTTTGACGTTGACTCCCAAGTTGCTTTCCTTCTCAGGAAGAAAGCAATTTACTTAACTTCTATGGACCTTTTTACAAACTAAAATCATGATAAAACTACTAGAAGCACAAGGAAAAGTAGGAAAAGACTTCGTGTGGAATCAAACAGATTGATTAAAATTACTTAAAAGAACAAAAATGAATTTACTCCTCAGAATCTTCATCCAATATATCAGAACATAGCGCTTCCCTGAATACATCATAAGTACCATGTACTCCCACACATACCCTTAAGTGACCCACAATTGTCTGAGACTTCGTGCGATGAATACAGCTCGCCTAAATCCCCTCCAATAGGGTCCATGGTCGGGACCACTTAGTCCAATCAGTTCATTTCATCACCTTCCATACGATCCAGTTCAATACCCCGGTCTTCATCTGCCGACGCCCCCTCTTCCTCTCCTTCCTCCCCGGCCTCCATCTCTTCTTCTTCCTCCGCAGACTAGTCTTCGGGTTACTTTTCTCCCATCCCATAGAGCAGCTCGGGGAGCCACCCACTCCTCGAGGCACTCCCCTACATTACCATACTGCTCCTTAGAGTCCCACCTACCGATTTCTGTGTTTCGTTCCCCACTAGGTGACGAGCCACGAGCTGCTTCAAACATTTCCTGGTTTGCCGACGGAGGTAGTCCACAAAGACTTTTGAGGCCGAAGGGAACGAGAAGAAATGGTGATTGGGCGATGATGACGGTTTTTTGAAATGGGGCAAGACGGCGGTAGTCCGTGTGTGATAGCGGTCAAAAGGGGTGTGAATTTTTGACTCTTCTTTGCAGGGATGTTAATAACTATTATGCCGCACCAAAAATGTTTAAATAGCGCCAAAGGCTCAAATTTATAGCCCCGTTGAATAACAAAGTATGCGGAAGTTGGCCTTGTAGTGACATTTTCGTGAAATCCGTCTTGAAAATGGTGATTTAAGGCGAAATCTTGTGCAAAAAACATTTATTATGGAAAAAACTTAATTACTGGTGAAGTAGATCAAATGAAAGGAGAGGGCAAAAAGAATTGACATTAAAGGAAAAGTCAATCGCTCATAAAAAGAGACACGAGAAATATTGTAAATAAACGTAAATTTTGGCTCGTAAAGTATAAGGAAGTGAAAGGAGAAACAAATGAAAAGGGAGTGAATAGAGAAACGTAAAGGGGGGTATTTTCTGCACGTAAAGACAACACCTCAATTTTCTCGCTACAAACCAGGATTTTTAAACGACGACCGCAATCTGATGTTTTCGAAGAGTCACCGTTTAAGGGCCATCTGGCTGATTGGAACGGCCCTCGTGTTTCCCGAACGACTTGCGTTAATCTGCTAGTGGTTGTAAGCGCTCGCAAACTTCGACTTCATTCTCGAGGAAGTCAGCGAAGCCAAATAAATCAGCCTTTAGGTTGCTTTGATGGGGGATTACTACGTCATCTATTCGTGTATAAGTTGTGGGGTCTGGAATACAGTGGCAAGATGTTTCGCTGCCACTTTTTGCGCCTTATCGACAAAATTACATCCTTGTCAATCACAGGTATGAAATGTATGCCTGCAATATAGTTATGCGCTGCTAAGCGTCGGTTTCGGATCCGCAGAGCTGCTCGTTGCGCTTTACATCTGCCATAGCTTTGTCGAATAACACGTGCCTTGTAGAAGACGGAAGAATCTAGAATTAAGCTTTCATGAAAGTGGCAGTCGGTTGCGCCGTAGTAGTGTACTGTGCGTCATACACAAGTCCGCACGGAAGCGAAGGTATGAAGAGAGCGTCGAAGCAAGCAGCCCATAGGATGGGTCTAGGGCCAGTTTGAGCTTCCATGATTGCTTCATACTGCTCGCGATGAGCAAGGAAGTCTTAGATGGCCGTTTTCCTGATCAGAATCAGCTTCAAGGCCTCTGTTTGTGCGAACAGATGAGTATAACCACCGATGGTCTCAACAAATAAACAACGGAACTGCCTGTGCATAACATTTTTAACTGTTAGGCAGTTGGTGCGACAGGTAGAGAGTCAAAAAGTGGAGCGTAATGGTCTGCTCGAGTTTTCCTTCAAATTCGGGACTGAGCGCTTACATTTTGAATAGAAAATCGGTCAGATTGGGAAATTATCTAAAAAGTGTAATGTACCAATTACAAAACTTAGGTGGGATCTGATAATCACATTATAATGCGATCATTTACGAATTTGGAACACACTGAAAATGTCAGAAGCCATATGCGTATATTACATGTGGCGCACTTGCTTATGTAAATTTCGCTGACCCAACAATCCAATCGTGGGTCGCTAAGTTGTGGTAGCATTTGGATGAGGAGCGAGAACAGCTAGGGCTTTTCCTGTCGCTGAAACATTAAAAGTTGCGTAAGAGCGTCCAAAAAGCCAAAACTACTCGATGATGATGGGAAACGTAGCAATTCTACCAAGTAGAATGGCCTAAGGACTGAGAATTTGGGAGAAGATGCTGGTTTAAATCACATGATAGCAGCAACGATGTCGTCATCATTGATCGGTCGGAAGATGCAGTTGGTAGAAAATAGCTCACTGACTATGGTCGTTAAATATGGGGAATTCTGGATAGTTTTATGAATAAGGCCGTTGATAACATCACTAGAGGCTCAAAGAACGCCCAAATAGTGCAAAGCTTGTGCAAGATTACCATACGCTCCTTCTTTGTCCAGTTTCAGCGCCATTTTAATTTTGACTGGTTGCTAGTTTGAAGTGGAACGATCTGCTGCCGTGCGGTTTTTGGACTCGTCGAGCACTTGCGCCCATAGTTTTTTGAAGTGACCTGCGTTACACGAATCTGTTCTTTACCTCATTTTGTCGGTAATGGAGTTCCATCGGTATTCACTGAAGACAGAATCTGACGTGTGAGTGTTCGTACTAACAATGGCTGGGAACAGAAATTTGTTTTGTCTCCTGTATTGCTCGTGAATTCTCAGCAATACATGCGTTCGGGGCATCTTCCATCGACTTTACATATGTCCCTGCTAGAAAACTGAGGAACTTTGTCGGTATATGCGATATGAATGAGGTGTACTATGTGAATTTCTCTCTTAGAGACGGCACACAGCGCGGAGCTAGGGACATTCTGGGCTCACTTGCCGCGGCATACAGAAAGAGGTCTTATGTATCGACGGTACTCACTTCGGGGCCCATTTTGTGTCGATTTTGGGTTTTGCCGTTTTGGCTGATTGCACCCCGTTGCTCCTAATGCACTGCTGTAAGAGACAACGGAACAAAAGTTTCCATTTTATTGCTTGTTTTTCTTGAAGCGGCCTACATTTGGCACCAGCCACGGAAATCCAACACTCAGAAACCCTATTTTCGTTTTGCTCTCACAGAATGAGTGCCATCGAGGCCAAAACCCAGCTGAGTATTAGTTACTGGTCTTGACCCTAATGCTTGTCTAAGGGATTTTTTCATGTAAAATATTTACACATACGCACGTTTGGTCATCTCGGAAAGTTTTTGCAGGATTGAATACCTGAGATGGATAGTTTTCTTTTTTGTCCGTTCTTGATTGGGAGTGTTGCTAGTCCACCTCATATATGTACTACACCTCAATAACTGCCGCGTTGCGAAATGACTCCTACCAAGGTTGCGCGTCATCTCAGTGAGCGAGAGCGAAGTGAGTTGAAATTGCGTGCCATATGATTGCTTGGCGATGAAATTAACTACTGACTCGGTACTTGCAAATGCGTCAGAAAAGTTACAAATAGCTACAAATGTTACACGAGACGCCCCCAAGAGAATTAGCAGGCGTGAAACACTACTAACCGAGACCAATAATTTTCGAACTGCTCTTCAATTAGTTGCTTAGGCGAATGAGTACGCGCGTTTATCAGCTTATGTAGTATGTAGTATCCCGACGAAGCCCTCATCAACAGATTCACGTACATATTAATACTTAATGCCAACTTGTTCTACTATGCCCAAGCCTTGGGCGTCCTCGGTCGACGTAGTGGCCGCAAAATGTTCTTGAAATATTACGGTAGGTTCCTCCTGATAACTTTCTTTCTCCTGTAGAATTGCAGAGTTTCACAGAACGTCCTGTTCGAATGATGAAAACGCTGTAAATTCAAAGTCCGATGTAGTCATCGCTATCGGTGACTGCAGTTTTGAAGACCACAGTATAGAGCCAGAGTTATAAAACAGCACACAACCGTAACATGAACGTCGGGTCGCATGATCGCGCGCCTAATCAGCATCTCACTACGCTTGTACGTCAACGCTTCCGGAAGAGCTAGGTAGATGTAGCGAGTAGTTCTTAATTGCCTAAAATTAGCGTATGACGTGCTGTACTACGCGCCAGTGCTATTGACAGGGGTCCGCTTGGTACTTTTCGAGCATAGAAACGGCAGCAGAAATATTGAGACGGGTTCTAGTAAACAGGTAGAGCCACACCCCGGAAGTTGGCAATACGGCTTACATTCCATAAAAGCATTTCCCTCATCCGTGCTCGTTCTATTTCAATCACACAAGGGATATGATAAAGTTAATGGCGAACGAGTGTATAAAAGAACGCACGCACTCGGTTACCCGGTTTAAACAAGTCTAGCGCGTTCTTGTTTTGTTGAGGCAAATCTACCTCTTCGTTTTTGGCAGTACGCCATACAGCAGGTTACAGACGTTTGAAATGCGGTGCGACATTCGCGGACGAAGATGGTACTGTACGAAGCGTAATTTGGTCATCCACCTCCGTATGTTCCACATCTCCGCCCATTTGGCTGTCGTGTGATGTTTCGTCCTAGTGGGCCACAACCTGTTGACAGAAAAGTTAATCACTCATCCACATGAGCTGGCTCTCTGGTGCAACTGAACGGACCACGAAATATATATATTTGATTGTATTTTGTATGAAGTTGTGTTTGGCTAGAGTGCAGCCGTATTTATTGCACCAGAAGGTGATAAACAAGGTAGCCTACTGTCCCCTCACTCTGATAACTTTCATCCTCTTAATGAGTTCAATTGCATCCCTCTTTGAGAAGCTACGAATTTTCAGTGGTTAATTAACGAATTCGTGATTGCAATAAGCTCATATAGATTCATTCCAGCACAAAACAAAAGTATAAATTACCGTAGACAGTTTTTATAATATTAACTGGTTTTAGATTTATCCTGAACCTTAATTCTGGAATTCTCCAGTAAACTCGATCGAAGAATTTGATTTCAAGTACAGTTGAAAAGCTCTACAATATGTACGTTGGTAAGAGAAAATCGGCGAGATCTAGAGTTGAGATCGAATTATCCTAAAATGGATGTGCTACATTCGATGAAAAGCTACCGTGGTATAGTTGTGAGAACACAAATAAAAAAGAAGGGGGTCGAGATGCTACAAGGAAAGCTGTAGGTGACAGGATCTACCATCTGCGCTCAGTGATTGACGTCACTGAAATGCTTCTTAGTTCAGAAGTTGACTTTAAACTTCGCAATCTGTTTAGACCTGCACTTGAGATTTTTTGCCAACTTGTTCGACCTCTCTTGAAGAACGCTGCTATCTCAGCTCATCCATACGTCATGCCTAACCATAACGTCTCATACAAATATACTAAATACCATAAAAGGTACTGTAGGGAATCTTTCGGACGAGAAATTTTAACAATATATATCATCAGGATAGATATCTACATCTACTTCTGGAAATCTCCACCTCGAGGCCAAAACCAGACTTTATCTACAAGAATTCGTTCCTCCAATAAAATCTAAACAAACTCCGTCGAACGGCTCATGGTCGTAGAAAGCTTCGTCAAACATAACTATATCTTCCAAAAAATCCTAATGATTTTCAACCGCCCCCACATCTCCAAGAAAAGATCTCGATACTACGAGCATAACTTTAATTTTGTATCCATTTCGCATATCAGCTCTTCCGCGATTGCACGCCGATTTTCTCAGCAGATCCAGGCAGTTCTCCTGTCCCTCGGCTCTCTCCATATCCATCTTTATCTCTTCCTCCTCTTTCGCTTTCACTGCGACCTCCACAAATTGATGACGATCCCACTCTCGAGCCCACTACTGGTCCATACTTCTCATGTATACAGTATGCTTCATAGTCCGTTGGTTCATTAGCTATCCCATCTGGGCAGTGCATGCGATGCAGAGCTTTGATTAATCTTCTGATATTGCGAGAGGGGTAGCAGTGGGTCATGCTGATGTAAAGTACGGCGTGTGCCGGTTAGATAATCGAGTGTTTAATGATAGGGGTGATACTTCAACGCCGTTGCTACAGAAATTTAAATTGGATATGTCCTAGATGCACTTAACGGATTTGGTAGAAAAAATTTATAACTACGCTGCCTATAAATTCGGATAAATTTTGGTAAAATCACTACTTCATGAAATATCACGGCTGATTCTTTTTTGGAGGAGAAAGAGAACGATTTGAAAGGTTTATCTTCGATAAAAGGAGATCAAATCTACAAAAATGAATTAGATAAAGGATTCGTACAGTGAGTTCGAATTTATAAGGAAAATGGCTTTTACGAATTAGTTTTGAAAGAAAAATTATGAAGACTTGTTTGAAAAATAATAGTTAAAGGGTGGCTCTTGGAAGGAAGGGAAAGGAAATTTACAGAAAAAACTTATTAATACCGGCGAGCCCACCGATTACGACGAACAAACTGGCTTTTCATTACTTCGTTTGGTTTTTTCTTTAGTGCCCGTTGCATTATTGCAAAATTACAATCCTTTTTAATGAATAATTATGCAGCTGAATACCAAACTGATGTTACGAATAGAAATTGCGCGTTACTGACACCTCATTTCGGAGTATGGCTTCATATATAGATATCAAAAAACCCAACTAGGTTTAGATACACTCTCCTTTCATAATATTTCCCATTCACGAAGTGGTAAAATAATGTATGTGATGCGCGAAATTATTCGGAGGGTTTCAGCGAAGTGGATGTCCATAAAAATACTTCCCGAAAAAATTTATCCTCGTGCCATGATTGCAGTTTGTGTAGTGCCCGAAAACATGCACAGATGTTTATCGTTAATTAAGTATTGAGGTGCAATTTTTTCCTGTCCTCGTAGATATTGCCCAGCCGAAAAGATGTTCTCCTCCTCCTTTCAACTATAATTTGTACTCAACTATGTGGAGGAGGCAGAGCTGAAGTTGCGCTATGTTTCATTGATGGATATTCGCGCCCGTTTCTCTGTGTACTGGGGCCTTCAAATGGTCTAAAGAACTTACAGAGCCTCTTCGTGGCGTTTCATAGCCCGTACATGATCCCGCTTGGGGGACCATAACTTTGTCTGGGAGTTATTCTCTTTTGTTCATTTAAGACCACAGAATGTGGTACGTAAGGCTCTCAAAAATTGTAAGGAACCAAATGATACTCTAAATCCAGTACAAGATTAATATTCATGAAATCCACTTCTGGAAGGCTCCTGGAAAAGAAAGAGATTTCCAAAAAAATTGGGTCATGACTAAGACAAATACTGAGAGGTAAACACCCATAAAATGCCACAGAATGTTGAAACATTACTTCTACTAATCTAGTGTAATGCCGATAAATCAACTATTTTTAGCTTGAAACAGCTTTAATAACAAATTATGGATATTTACGAGAGAAAAGCTCCAATGAGAGCCTTAAAACACAAGAGGATTCCGATTAAGGAATAGGTAATTATATGTGCCTCTGTATATTCCCTTTTATTTGAGGAACTACACCCCTACGCACGATTTTCACTGCTTTACAAAATATTTTAGACGTACGGTAATAGATTATTTTGTCCGACGCAGTTTACAATTTTATAGGAAAAATTTACCTTTCAGTGTCTGGGTACGAACAACGTCCTTTCTGTAGGAGAGTGGTCCCCTCCACAAACTTCTGTATTTTCTTTCTTGTATACCAAATTCCTGAAACAAATTTTCCCCATGAATCCAAACTTACTGTGCAACTCCATTTTCATCTTGTCTTTGAGCATTTTGGTCCTCCTTTTTCAAAATAGGAATCTTTCGACTAGTGATCAGCTTCGTCCTCCAAATTCAGTTCCTATATTTTATGAAGCATATTTTTAGTTATTGTCCTAGTCGCATGCAAATGCAAAGAAGTTTCATTGCCTCATATTTTTATTTGTCCAAGGCCGTGAAATTTTTCGGATACGTTGACCTATTTAAAGTCCGAAATAGACTTCGTTGAGGCAACCTCCCCGCCATCAACTACCTCATCTGCTCACCCCATTTTTGCCCTCAACATGACCAACCTCGGCCCGTCCCTCACCATTGCCAAGTCATCACGAGTACGCCGTCCCCCCAACGCTCTGGCCCTGATAGTAAATATTCCGACCGACTACGAGTACTACTGCGGAAGAATGGACCGGGAACGCGTTCGGGAATGGGTCCGCCGCAACTGCTTCGACCAGGCAGAAGAGGCAGAGGAGGAGTAGGAGTAAGAGGAGGAAGAGGAGGATGAAGAAGAGGACTGGGTGGACCCATGGGTGCCACTAGTGTACAACGGTGGGGGGGGCTCCCATGGAGAATGAGGGGGAGACTGAGGGAGTAATCGTTATCCCTAAATCTTCTGACAAAGATGAAGAGAAGGGTGAAGAGGAGGACGAGGAGGATGATGGATAGAGAGACACGGAAAATGCTGGAATAGTGAGGAGGGGGCCGGAAAGTATGGACCAGGTGGTCCCAACTCTGGAAACAGATGGGGCATCTTCAGTGGTCTAGATATTTCCCAGTAGGCAATGGAGAATTCTAAGCCGTCCGCGGATATTTGTGGGGACTTCTTGGATGGAATGGATATTTTGGGGGAAATTTTTGACTCTGATCTAGAGGGCCAAGATATTAAGGACGAAATCAGGATATTTATCCTAATAGTATCTGCTGTTAGTTTTTCTCGTTCACACGATTCCATTTGATGCATTTTATGGTTCTTAGTATGTTTCTTTGAGACTTGAGGGCTAGTCAAGAGTCTATATAAGCTGAGTAAACTGCTTCCTCTTGTTGAGTTTAAGCAAGTTGGCAGACAACTTCAAGCCAAGTCCCGAGTAGTACGAAGTTGAGAGTCAACTTCAGTCCCAAGAAATATTTTTCTTACGCTTGTCACAGAGCATCAGTAGTAGTCCCTTCCCTTTCTACACTTGCTTGTAGCCCTCCCAGCTGTCTTCTTTCTCCACTACTTTTTGTTCGTTCAACTATACCACGATAGCACTTTTGTCGCTTGCAACACCTCCTTCTTCGGGTAGTTGGTCCTAAGTATCTCTTCTCTCAACAATTTACCCCTAGCAAAGTACACAGGAAAAAGAATCTGCATATATATCCCTTATTGAGCTCTTTTCCAAGCCCGATTGTCATGAGTAAGCCTCTTATTTATGAAAATGCATGGATTGTAGCACTGTCAGGTGCTGAGGGTGTGAACTAGAGAGTGAGGATATCATTTGAGGCCCGGACTCCTCACTTAGGCATGGGAGGATAGTTGGACACTATGAGGAAGGATTAAATTATTTGGATATATCTGAAGATGCTTTGTACGATCGTGAGCCGTAGGGGGAATTTGTAGCGATTTTATTGGAAATGTGAGTATTTTCCACATGAAATTTGGTTCCGACCTCGAGGAGGAATATTGCCAGGAGTAGATCTAGATGTATTTCCCGATGGTATCTATTGTTAAACTTTCTCGTCCATAAGGTTCCCTTAATACATTCTATTGTATATAGTACGTGTATTTGGTACTTTAGTCCGAACCGGAAGTTATATGTAAGCTGTTTAAACTGTATGGTATTTAGGAGAGGTCAAACAGGCTGGCTGAAATAAATTCTAAATAAAATTCTAAATAGTTGCGAAGTGGAAAGCCAGCTTCTGACCAAAGAGGCGTTTCTGTGACGTTAGTCAATGAGCACATGTGGTAGAACCTGCCGCTTCTAGAATCACTTGTAGAAACTTTGTTTCCCGTTCTTATTCACCCCTTTGTTTTCACATACCTGTACCTCTATATAGCTATTTTTGTGGCTTGCAATACATTCGTTTTAGGATTATTGGTTTGGAAACTCTCATGCTTGCTTTTTTAAGTCCACTATGGGTTCCAAAAGTGGAAGATGTTCTCTTACAGCGACACTTTGCATTGGCAGTAATCTCAAATGCGGCTTGCTAGCTTGCTAGCCTCCCCTCTGCTCTCTGTTATAGTGAAGTTCCATCAAAGCCAGATGAAACATTTCATGTGCATTTACACTACCGTAGAACGGTGAATGCGTATCAACAAGCTTCTCTGTTACAGTTAGTGAAGCCCCGGCTTTACCCGTAGATTCTGATGCATAGGACTCTTAAACATAGTACCACACGCAGCAGACCAACTCTATTTCAACTTATACTCTAATAGGACTTTAACTTGCGCATGTGAGGCACATCTAATAACTTCCATACGCGTCAGAGACTACCATACGCGTCAGAGACAAAAATAACAGCAGGGAAGGCAATTGCGTTCAGTCGATGTCGATATGCTACGCGTGCGGGAAGGCACATGTAAGTTGGATATAACTGACCAATAAAATTTTAAGAATTTCTCATTAATATTGGCATCAACTATGATTAAGCCTGCAGTTTCAGATAGCTGAATATCACGGGATCTAAATGGACAGAGGGTTAAAAGGGTTTTACCGCGATTACTGCGAAGGTTGGGAGTCCCATGATTTTGTAAGCAATGGCAAAAGGCGGGCAAGTGGGTTGGGCGGGATAGGGGTGCTTCACTGCTTAGAGATGTAGGAAGGCTATTTTCCGAAGACTAGGGGGTCAGGTATGGGTATTAGAGAGTCTGTAATGAACGGTATGACCCTTCACAGCATTCAAACAAGCTGTACGTGCGTACGAAGGTCAGGGCTACAACACGGTACGCACCCGGGTTGGAAACTGGACAGAGTAGTTACGATGTGTCGGCAGCAGTCAATTTGCATGTAACCACTATATTTCTTAGTTAGGTTGGTGAGAGAAGTGCCTTCCACGCAGGCGCGCAAACCTGTAGAACCTATCAGAAAATGTTTTTAGAGGTAGTTATAAGAGAGGCACCCGACCGCAATACGCTGGCAACAGAGAAGAGAGGGCACATCGACTCCACTAAAATGTCTTTACTATTACAGGAAAACACCCGTTCAAGCGCAAACCGTTGTTAGTCCGAGTAGGTTAAATAGGATAGTCTTATTCAGTTTTCCAGATGAAAGTTGTTTTCGTCTGTGTTCCTAAGACTCTTCAATTATTGGCTATGTCGTAAACAGTAGATCGGATATATCTTCCAAGAGTAAAAAACCCAAGCCTTTCCCCTGTTGTAAACATGAATGCACATGCCTTAGCAACCAACAGCCTACTTACCGCTGCGACTTAATGAACCTCCGCGTCTTCCAGAGGCTCTAGCTCTCCTGCTGCGGCAAAATCGTCATTGACGTCATCGCCATCCACAGAATTAAGGTCGGACCAATCTAGTCAGCTTACCGGCACCCACACCCGCTCAGTTCCATGTGTTCCCTGCTGAGAAAGATCGGTGGCCACCCCTGTGCTCGTAATTACTTCACCTGTGCGCTCAAGTAACGTCTGCCCATAGACACCTTCGGGGTTGAATTTGATGAGAACGGCTCTTGGAGAAGATAGGGGCTGCTCGTCACCAGGATATGACGGGCGTCAGGGTTTCGGCATGCACAAAGGATTGACCTACGGCATGTCTGCATTGAGACCCAATGGAGCCGAGTCCAAACCCAAAGGATCCGAGTTGGTCGCAGCTCCGAGTTTGTAATAACCTCACCCGCACGCCAGAGGGGGAATTTTTGGGTTGTTTTAATGCATGGAAGATGTGGTCGGTTGTATCCACACCGCTAGTGCCAAAGGGACGCCTGTCCATAGACGCCTCCGGGGCTGAATTTGAATGGGGCGGCTTCCGGAGAAGATTGGAGCTGCTCGTCGCGAGACGATAATGGGCGTGAGGGATTCGGTAGACAGGGGTTGGAGACCTGAGGCCTATTGGTTTGGGGGACAGTGGGGCCAGCTCTTGGTCTGAGCGCCTTCCCCATCAAGATGACGACGGTCATCGCCAGCCCCAAAGTCTGAAATTGAGAAGTGAGCTTGGGTGGGGATGCGCAGGGACGATAAGTCGCCGCAAAGGCTAAACCGATTTCTACACCAGAGAAGGGGACGGAAGAAAATTCCCCCAATGAAATCTTGGCAAGCCGAAACATCAGCGGTTTAGAAAACTCCCGGTGTAATCGGCGTGCTTGTAGAAAGAACAGGTGGCGACGACGGTTGCTCCCAGTGAGCGATCTTGATTAGAACGAGCAGGACAGCGACGGCTAGGACCCATTGTGAAAATGGGAAACGTTTGGGTGTTTTACTGTTGGAAGATATTTCCGACCTATCCCGATTAAAATATTTGGTCAATTTTCCCATTGTGAAAATTGACCAAATATTTTAATCTCTATCCCGGTGTCCTACAGGGGTAAAGGGGGTAAAGGGGTGTTTACTTGAATGTGTAAATTGGGTCCATGCTTAGAATGCCTAAAACAAGGTTCCAATACTATTGCCAAGTCCCGCTCTTCCCTCCGGAAACACCATGCCCCAAGCGGAACTGCCCCGAAACTCTCGACTGTTTCGGCGACCATCTGTTGCACTGCTTACACGGGGGCGAGAGGACGCGAAGACACGACTGTCAGGTTCGTTTATTGGCAAGCGATCTCATGAAAGCCGCGCGACATCCAGTCATCGAGCTGCGAGAAGGGGTCCACCGCACAAGACCTGATATTCGCGCAATGGGACGAACCGGCAGAACAGACTTCTTCGACGTCACCTTTGTCAACCCACTAGCGCCCTCGAACAGGAGAGTGAGGACACTCAACCCACTCACCTCGCTTAACGCGGCAAGAACGGCGAAACACAGAAGATACGAGTCCTTTATCGCGTCTTCCGCCGGAAGTAGGCTAGTGCCCGTCCCTATCTCTACCCTCGGGGGATGGCACCCGGACGCCCACGCGTTGCTAACCGACGTCGCACGCAACGTCGCTACGAGGGCAAGGGAGACCTACGCAAAGGTCAAAGAAATATTAACACAGCGTCATGCCGCAGCAGCAGTAATGTCCAATGCAGCGTGCCTGTTGGCCGGCCTCCCGTCAGTTTTCTAGCGTTTTGACAACTTCCCGCCAACCCTTTATATTGTAAGCCTTTACCATCACGACATCCCTTAGGGAACAGCTGACCATATTTTTCATGCATTAAAAACACCCCAAATTCCCCCCCCTAAAACAAGGGTACTGCAATAACCTTGGTAAATCCAATCCTACTCAATCCTACGCTTACTCGTCACCGTTCTCCATCTCACATCTCTCCTCTCCCTCTGCGTCAGCAATGTCATCATCGATGTCATTACCTTCTTCAGAGTTCAAATCGTTCCAATCCATCCAACTTACCGGCACCCACAACCGCTCGGTTCCGCACGGTCCCCAAAGTTCCAATCCCGTTCCCTTCTCGGTGCTCGTACTGGCCCCACTCTCTCGCCAAGTTGACGCCGACCCGTAGACGCCTTGGGGTTTGTTTGTATACAGCGGCTTCCGAAGATTCGGAAGATTGGAGCTGCTCGCCACCAGAAGGTGGGGAGCTTGGGGTTTTCGGTTGTTGCGCCGGGATAGTAGAGGGCCTGTTCTTTTGGGAACAGATGGCGCCAGTTCTGGCACCGAGACGTAAGTGCGCGATCCGCAAGACGAGCGAAGGCACGAGTGCCCGGCGCCCGCGCCTAATGCGGCGCAGGCGCGAGCGTGGCAGGATGAAGGTTTCAGAAAGGCAGTCTAAGAGGGAAGGGGAAAGGGTTTAGGGGAGACCGAAGGAAATAGAGAGGGGTAAAGGGGTGGTTTATTGCGAGTAATGGAAAGGTTGGGAGTCCTCTGTACTTGCAATCAAACCATTGGCAGGACCTATAATGCAAGTGCTTGAGCGTGTGTACCAACTAGAGTGATGCTGAATTGGGGAGCAATATTTTTATTGAGGCCCACAATTTACATTTACTGTGAATCATCAAGGAATAACTTTATCTATTTTACTCTGGCCCTATTTTATGCTTAATTCAGTTTGAAATAATTTTTATGTCCTACAGTTGGGTTTTTATACTATACAGGCTATAATTATTACATTTATGCTGCCAACAAATTATTATCTGGACGAGTGCTTACCTGGAAATACTGCAGTAATTATTGTTAAGCCTGAATCATGTCTACCAGAACTATTGTACGGCTTACCTGATTTTTGTAGCAGGTTCACCATGGTGTAGAGTATAAGTAGTCCTAGGTTGTTAGAAATACTTTTTGTATCGTATGGCCATCGAAATATTCCCCTCGATCAGCTATCATTAAATTTGGGTTTCTATTCATTATTCATTCTAAGTCCAATTGTGGCATTTATTTATTTATTCAAGTTGTAACTATTTATTATTATTTGGATCTACCTATCCCAATTATTTTGCAGTTATGGGCCCAGATCGCCCCGAAATTCCTTCAAGGCCGAAATTTTCATGGGATCTTCGCACGGCTCCTTAGACGGATGGTAAAGGACCTCAAGAAAAATATTTGATGCTGTCCAAAAATGGAAATCTGTTCATGATTTATTACCAGCATCAAATTCTAATAAGGTTCCTAAGGCAGTACAAGGTCTTGTCTTACAATCACAATTATTTGGACGAGCTCTTGATATTTGTAAGAAAATTCCAGACACAGAAATTCAGTCTGAAAATGGTGCATTAGCGATGGCTAACGCTATTCATAAGGTGGATCCTCTATCATCTATATCAGATACATTTCAAAAATTCTTAGATCTATTACACACTACTCCTGGTGATAATGAGTCTTTCAAAAATTTTGAATCACGGTTTGATGCTCAAATTGCCCGATTTCATTCATCTACTGGTACTTCGAAATTACCTGAAGCATTGGTATCATTTTTACTCCTAGCTAATTCCAAAATTGATTCAAACCAGCGAGTATCTATTTTGGCTGCTGATTCTCCGAAGCATGAAGAAGCCGATTTGGAAAAAGGAAAAATCCTAGAATTAATCAAATATTCAGAAATATCATCTATTATTCGTGCATGTGATAAACCAAAAAATACAAATCAAATATATGGAAGTTCTCAATAATATATCTCTTCAAGTCAATCAAATATTGCATAAGGAGAAAGGAAAATTTTCAAGAAAAATAATAAGCAAAGATTATCTCCTGTAGACTATGCTGCCCTCAAGGCAAAATCAACTTGTGACCGATGTGGAGAAATTGGCTATTGGGCCTATGAAAAAGATAAATGCAAGGGTGGTAAAAATTATCGTAAAGGTTCATCATCTAAAATGAGAAATGCAGAAAATATCAAAGACAGAAATGATTCTGGTTCTGTAACATTTCATATGGTAAAAATAGTGCTTGATTCTCCGTCAAATACGTTATACCCAGGTCCGTTACTTGATGATGGAGCACCGTATAGTGGAATGGGGATTGTTGAATTACGAGCACTTTCGAAATTTATTTTACCGGAATGGAATGGAATTCTTGATGAACTTCCTGAATGTATCAAGGACACGCCATTCTGGCAATACGGAAATGTCGCCCACTCAAGCGAGAAAAGAAAAATGCTCGGTTCAATATTTTTATCAGCTATTTCAGACAATGGAAATCTGGTTAAAATAAGGCATCTAATAATCAGTGGATCATCACAATGGGTTACTGGAAGAAATATCACAAGAAAATCAAATATTATTCATCTGACGGACAACCGCATCGAGTTCAAGTCGGCAAATAATTCAATCGATTCGATAACACTGGTGGATCATGGTCATCATTGTTATGTACCCGGAAATATATTTATAAAACCATCCGAACCTATTGAAAACTCATTTCTATCAACAGTTTGTTCCAACAATATCAATACATCAAAAAATATATCTTGGGCTGAAAAGAAGAAAATAATTAATAAGGTGCACAAACATGTATGTGGTCACTCAAATTATGATGATATAAAACTATTGTTACAAAGAAATTTTATATGGGACGATGAATGCAAAAAGTATCTATCAAGCATAATTGACTCCTGCAAATTTTGCGATGTCTCAAAAAAACCATCTCATCCTCGTGCAGTATCTTTAAGCTCTATATCTCGCGGATTTAATGAATTGGTGTATGTGGATCACTTTTTTGTGGAAAACTTGGATATTTTTCTTATTATGGACTCAGTTACCAGATATTCAACTGGTTCAATAGTGCCCTCTTAAGTATGGAAAATTGCATTAATTGTATTGAGACTCTATGGTTAACATCATTTTGGGACCCTAACAATTTAATGGAGATCAGGCGTTTGACAATGATATTTTCAGAAGCTATCTTGAGGAAAGAGGAATTTCATTTTGTCGTATTAGTTCCCGCCGCCACAACAAAAACTCTATTGAGTCGAAACATAAAACATTGAGAGACATTTACATCCGTTTAAAAATATCCGATTTTTCTGCAAGTAATACGGTTCGTATTGCTCGAATGTTTCAAATATCGAATGATTTATATGGAAATGATGTTGTTTCTTCATACGAGCTTGCCACTGGTCACACTCAGCCCATCGGTAATTCTGGTCCTCGAAGTCTACCAAATTATTTAAGAGAAGCTCATAATGAGCTAATAGCCAAGAGGAAATTAAATCTTATTCTAAAATCAAATTCTGTGACCGATATTCCAAGTAATGTTGGCGATATTGTGAAAATTTTTATTCATCTACCAAATCAGAAAAAAGAATCTTGGTCATCGCCCAGATCAGTATTGAAATTCGACAAAAAATCTCTTATCGTCACAGTACCTGGATCCAATGGAAAATTTATACATGCGGCAATTGAAGATGTCCGATATTCCGTTTCATTTAATGAACTAGCTTACCAAATTCAATGGGCAATTGATTTATTGAATCAATCTATTGAATACTCTGCGGAAGATATTTCTGATGAAACGAATATTAAAGAAGTGAAGAATGGGGGCGAGACCAATTTTGACGATCACTCTGATGATGGTAATTTCAACCAAAATATGAATGCTGAAGTCGAAAAATATAATGAATCAGAAAGCTATGGAAACTTATCAGAACCTAAAAACATATTATCTCTTGAACATGTTCCGATTGAATCCGAACTTAATCCCCTACACCTTGAAAATTTAATTCATATCCCTGTTGATGTAAATGGTGGAATTGATGCGCATGAAATTGAGTTGTTACCTGGAACGGAATTGAAATCATCTGAACAAAAGGATCTGAGTTTTTTCATAAAAGATTTGGATCTAAAGAGTTTTTACTTCATCAAGCCTCTGGACTTCCATCTCATATTATTTCAAATGCATACAACACGGAAGAAAATAATTTTCTCAGTACCTGTTCAAAAATTCATGTTTCAAAAATTCCTCCCGACTCGAATGTAATATACAGTCACGTTTTATACAAAATAAAAGTTTTGGATGATGGAAAATACTATTGCAAGGCTAGAATTGCTCCACATGGAAATGAGGACAAGGAGAAAAATAATTTGAGAACTGATTCGGAATCTTGTTCTCCGATGGCAATTAGAATTCTCTTATCAATTGCTACAATTTTTAAATGGAATTTATCAAAGGTTGATGTCAAGTCTGCATTTTTACAATCTGGATCAGCATTACGAGATGTTTATGTGAGACCTCCTCGGGAATGCTCGGAAAAATCCTTTCATTGGTTATTAATGTCTGCTTCATATGGTTTAGTCAACGCGAATGCAAAATGGCAAATTCACTCCGATAATACATTCTTTGACCTCGGATTGAAATCAGTCGTTTATGTACCCCAATTATTTTTCATGAGTTCAAAAGGAATATTAATTCTGCTTGTCGTTAAATTGGCCGATGATATACTTATTACAGGACCAAAAAAATTTAAGAAGCAATTTATCCAAGATCTTGGAAAAGTATATAAGCTTGGTACAATCGTACATAGTCCTGGATCTTTTAATTTCAATGGAGTTAAAATTATGCAGTTTGATGACTATAGAATTAATTTCTCAGCTGATGGAAAACTAAATGGACTGGAACCTCATTCAATATCAAGAAATCGTCGAAAACAATCTGATGAAGAAATGAACTCTTTTGAAAACTTCGCTTTTAATTCGTTAAATGGTTCAATTATCTATTTGGGTATGGTTGAATCTCCAGTGTCTGCTTTTACAGCAAGTTATCTACAACAGAAAAGGTCAAATATATTGGTTCGTGATTTATCTATTCAATCTTCTATGCTTCGTAATTTAAAATCTTTTGGTTCTACAAGCACGTATCCGCGGCCGGAAGTTTCTGGAAATTTTAATTTATCAGTTGTTGTTTTTTCTGATGCAGGAAAACCAGTCGGATCGACAAATGCGCAACTTGGATGTATTGGTGGGTTGCTAATTGGCTCCTTAAATTGTAATTCAATATTTATACAATTTATTGGCATTCACATCTATCTCGGCGTCCTGTTAAATCTATTGCATCTGGTGAAAGATTGGCTGCTGGTGAAGCTATCGAGGAAGGAAAAATCCTTGCAGCAACATACAGTACAATTCTCAATATCAATATTCCTCTTCATGTTGCTGTTGATTCAAAAGATCTATTCAGCTCCATATCTACTTGTCGTGTGTCTGAAGAAAATCTATTAGAGCGGATTACCAATTCATTCGATATAATTTCGAAACGAACAAAATCAAGAAAATGCTATGGATATCTGGTTCAATTAATCCCTCCGCCCGTTCACAAAAAAGGACATTCCTGTATCTGACATGATCAAGCTCCTCTTATTTGATGGATCTATACCTATGGATATGGGTAATATTTTATCTCGGGATTTATCTCAGTCAACAGGATAAATGTAGTTCAAAATTTCAAAGGGGAAGTGGTGTGAAAATTGACCAAATATTTTAATCTCTATCCGGTGTCCTACAGTGATGCTGAATTGTTGAGCAATATTTTTATTGAGGCCCACAATTTATATTTACTGTGAATCATCAAAGAATAATTTTATCTCTTTTACACTGGCCATATTTTATGCTGAATTCAGTGTGTAATAATTTTTATGTCCTACAGTTGGGTTTTTATATTATACAGGCTATAATTATTACATTTATGCCGCCAACAAATTATTATCTGGTTAAGTGCTTACTTGGAAAATACTGCAATAATTATTGCTGAGCCTGAATCATGTCTACCAAAATTATTATCCTGGTGTAGAGTATAAGTAGTACTAGGTTGTTATAAATATTTTTTACATCCTCGGGCCATCTAAATATTCCCTCGATCAGATATCATTAAATGTGGTTTTCTATTCATTATTCATTCCAAGTCCAATTGTGGCATTTATTTATTTGTTCAGGTTGGAACTATTTATTTTTTTGGATCTACTGCATCCCAATTATTTTGCACCCATCGCTAGCTGTAACAAAGACAGCATTGGTTGGGTGTGGCAGGGTATACTA
This sequence comes from Kappaphycus alvarezii, assembly GCA_002205965.3. NCBI lineage: Eukaryota > Rhodophyta > Florideophyceae > Gigartinales > Solieriaceae > Kappaphycus > Kappaphycus alvarezii. Next base: position 257,857 of record NADL03000790.1, read on the forward strand.
AGCGTTGCAGGGCCTGATCGAAGAGGATGGCCTTCGTTACTCGCCTTTCCCAGCTCGACGCAACGTGCGCTGAGTGCGAGGGATGACAATCTAACCGAAACAGCAAGAACCCAAATCGACACAGTGAAGACCCCGAAGCGGGGACAGGGGATCTGTAGGATCCGTTAAGACTTGATGCTCGGCAGACGCCGAGCGATGCGGAATAAAGATTGGAAAGACCAGTGGTAGATGTTGATGATGACGTAACGTTTTGGTGTATGATCTCAGTGGGTTGGGTAACTGTGAGTGGTGCGACAGCTGGTAGTCCTATGAACTTGCATTCAAACCACGTTTCTGAATAGCATTACAAGTGACGGAAACTTTCTACAAACTAAAGCGATTGATGGTAGCAATTGGAAAAGGGAGAACTCGGGGGGTTCATTTACTCTAACATAAGCTGGTTGATATCCAGTCGACTTATATGATAGTGCGCCTGTACGTGAAATGTTGCGGTAGGGGCTGATGGCTCTTCCCTGTATCAGCAAGTAGATTATTGGGAAGGTGGTCTTTAATTCAGCAAACGAAGGGACAACATTACACTAATTGTATCGATAGGGAGAGTTCTAATTTTGCTCATGCTGACGAAACCCTGGAACGCCATACTCATGCTGATGCTGACGAAACGTTGGTACGCCATAAGACCATTTCGATCCTTAGACGGCGACACCCTTAAATCCGATGGGGCCTTCACCAGCATAGGTACAGGTACCCTTCAAATTTTTCCCATTGTCGCTGGAGGATACCTTCACGGCAATAATATTCTGATCATAGCGGTCTCCAATCAACCAATTTCCAGCCTTATTCCAAGGTGCGGAAGACCCACCCCACTGGTTCTCCACAGCGTAATTGTTTGCATCACTCAATTTACCCCTGAAGCCAATCGGCCCTTCGCCCTTGTACTTCATCGTACCTTCAAGTGTCTTCCCCCATCCGAGGACGTAATATCGACGCTAAGAACTCCCTGCCCACTGCGATCCCCGAGCGCCCAGATACCAGCTTTATTCCACGGCGCAGAGGATCCACCCCACTGATTCTCAACGTTGTAACTATCTCCACCAGACTGCGTGCCTTTGAACCCGATGGGCCCTTCCTTGTCGTAAGTCATAGTCCCGGTCAAGGTTTTCCTCCGTCTGAGGAGGAAATCTTCACCTCAGTTACTCCCTGTCCTGACCTCGAGCCGATGACAAAGTCACCTCCAGGGTGCCACGGAGCAGAAGAGCCTCCCCACTGGTTTTCAACCTCGTAGACGTTGGACTCGCCACGACGTGTACCTTTGAAACCGATAGGACCCTCACCTGAGTAAGTCATTGTTCCGTTGAGATTTGCACCCGCATCGTCGGAAGAGACATCGATGGCAATCACATTCTGGTTGCTGCGGCTGCCCAGAATATACAATCCAGCGTCATTCCAAGGGGCAGAGGAGCCCCCCCATTGATTTTGAACAGTATAACGACCCATATCTTTGATTGATGATTCAGAATGTAATGAAACTGTGGAGAGAAGGCAGAAACGGAATTGAAGTGCTGTTGTGACGAGAAATTGTTCTGTTTGGACTGGTCTAGAATCGTCTTCTCGAATCTGCAGCACTGCAGTATAAGTAGCGTTCTAACTATAATGGGCTTTCACGAGGTGACAACTAAATTACCCGCAGTGAATTCTAAACAGGGGCCAGACTCTCTCGCAAATCAACCAAGCACACGCAATATCATTCTAAACCGTCAATCTGTACGTTGACTGGTTCTCAATTATCAGACGCCATAGTTTGATACACTTCGAGCTAATTGTTTCAAACAGTTGGAGGACCGTGAGGTTGCCTTACTGCAATGGAACAGTAGGTTAAAGCCCTAGGAACTATGCGATACAGAGATGTCGAGGAATCGACTGTAAAACGAGGAGTGCAGGTTCTAGGTCAAATGCGTATTATGGACATTCGTTCCTACAGATACCGGCAATGCTGGGTCAAAGTCAGGTCGTTTTAGTTATAATAGCCTTTTGAACCGCTACCGGCTTTGTCTTTCCAGATCTGATGCGACCGCTCTTGTCTTGCATATGCGTCGAGGACTTACCGTACCAAACAGCACATCTCAATTCATTGCGACGCTGTTTCGAATTTGTAGAAAGAGTTTCTCTTTATCTGGTTGCCCTGATTCGGCGGAACATGAAAAATTATCAGTAACGCAAAATGGGTAAATGAGATTGGTTTATGGTGAGTTGTGCGAAGATTAGGAGTCTTTTGAACTTTATCATGAAAATGAAGAATTGCAATACAGGTCAGGCAAAGGTAGTTGTCGATGAAACTAGCGTCATTTTACGATCAGAAGGTCTCCGCGTAGTGTACCACAAATCTGCGACTCAGATGCAAATATGAAAAGCGCAGTGCATATTTGTGCCATCCCGCCACACGCAGTCACTATTTTTTTTTCGTTGCGGGCTGTCGATCTGAGAGAAATCTCTGTTGCTGGACGTAGGATTGGAAAACGGCCGATGAAGTCCACGGAGCAACTACTGTATAGCTAGCCCATTTATGAGATGCAAATTATGGTCTCTCTTCCAACTTGGATGGGACGGCATGGAAAATAAGAGCCTCATGTTGCACAGCTAGCTTAGTTTATCAAACATATGCTCAAATCAAAGAAGCGAAGCCTTTACGAAGGTATGAGAATGGGTATGCGGCACTGTCAAAAAAATCAAAAAACTATAAACCCAACAAAGTCTCGTGATGCATGGGATGTTTGGAGAGGGCTTCTCCCTTATCAATCTCTGAAGGTGCCAATCAAAAGGGGCCTACCTGATCCGAGAAATACCGAAAGAACCAAGAAAGCAAATCCTTGCAGGCGAGCAGTAATTGTTACTCATTAGGGGTTTATATTCTTGTAATGAGGGTACGTTAAGTTAATGGAGCTTTGAATCAGTTGCTTTGGGCGCGGGGTACTTTTACTGTACCATACAAGCTGGCTGATATCCAGTCAACTGGAGGAAAAGCTCTGGTACTTATGAAATTAGAGGCAGTAGCGGTTATTAACCATATAGGAGCATACTGTACCAGTCGACTTCTATGGTGTTTGCTTTGTAATTGGTTGAAATGCTCTGTCATTCGTACTGCAGATCCTGAAACATGGTTTGAATGCCAGTTTATAGGACTGCCAACCTTCGCACATTTCGCAGTAAACCTAGCAGGACTTACCTCCTTAAATCAGAGGGGAAATGGGGAAAGTGTTAGGTGTTTTACTCTTGGAAGATATATTCGACTCTATCCCAAAGTACTTCTGTCAACCACTATGGAGAGGGGAATTAGTTCCTTTTCTGGACAGCAGCATGAAGGCCCAGGGGCGCTAGCGTTCGATTCGGGAGAATACCGAGCTAAGGAACCCAATATTTTTTCAGCAACGTAAACTTTTTCAAATGTCAGGTTTGTAGAAGGGGAAAAGGTTTAGGTGTTTTACTCTTGGAAGATATATCCGGTTTGCAGAATGACAGGGGGAAATCGGGGTCATTACTGTTTGTGAAGGGAGTCAGTTGGTTGTGTCCTGGGCTATTCTGAGAAGATCCAGATTGCGATGAGCAGTGCAATGTAAGGAGCAGAAGATACGATTCTGGCAATATTCTTTATTCTTGTGCAATGCTTGTTAACTTGGAATTGGGGAAAATGGGGGGTTAATTTACTGTGGTAGATATGTGGGTTGGTACCCAGTAAATTTGTACCGGAGCGGTGATACCGTCTCATGGCCAAGCCAATTGTGAAACCGTACAATGCGTCGAAAACTGTAGATGGCACATGGAATTAGCCAATATATCTGTTACAAAAATAAACCCCCGAGTGCCCACCATTTATTTACCGCTTGAAAAGTGAACTCTTCTAGTTGGTACACACGCTTAAGCACTTGCATTATAGGTCCTGCCAATGGTTTGATTACAAGTACGGAGGACTCCTAACCTTTCCATTACTCGCAGTAAACCACCCCTTTACCCCTACGGTGCCGGTAAGTTGGATGGATTGGAACGATTTGAACTCTGAAGAAGGTAATGACATCGATGATGACATTGCTGACGCAGAGGGAGAGGGATGTGAGAAGGAGAACGGTGACGAGTAAGCGTAGGATCGAGTAGGATTGGATTTACCAAGGTTATTGCAGTACCCCTGTTTTAGGCATTCTAAGCATTGACCCAATTTACCCTTTGCAACTACCCACATATCTACCACAATAAATTACCCCTTTACCCCCTAAACCCCCCCTTTACCACCCCTTTACCCCCATGTCCGACTTCGGAGAGGATTGCGGCGACTTCGACGCCGATCAGGACGACGACTGGTTCAATGACTGGGACTGCCCTGAGGCTGCGTTTCTCTTCGCGAATACACAGGCCGCTTGGTCTGATGTGCCTCGCAACCTCCAACCGGCCGGGCACTCTTTCTTCTACCTCAGGATGGTCTACTCTGAACTGAACATGGAGATGCAAACGCAGCTCCATGCACCGGAGCCCAACTTCACAGACCTCAACACACATGTTCAACGCCTAGTCTCTGACCTTCATCGCTTTGTGCTCGTACACAAAGTGTCTGTGTGGCAGAACTATGGGCTCGGTCAAGTAGTGGCATCGATTTTATGCGATATTATTTCGAACGTGAAAGCCTCGAAGACCGCTACTCGTCGTTTAAATAGTGCGCTGCGAGACCTCTTGTTTACCATCTATGGTCGGTTACACTCGGTGCCAGAACTGGCGCCATCTGTTCCCAAAAGAACAGGCCCTCTACTATCCCGGTGCAACAACCGAAAACCCAAAGCTCGCCACCTTCTGGTGGCGAGCAGCTCCAATCTTCCGAATCTTCGGAAGCCACTGTTATTTCAAACAAACCCCAAGGCGTCTATGGGTCGGCGTCAACTTGGCGAGAGAGTGGGGCCAGTACGAGCACCGAGAAGGAACGGGATTGGAACTTTGGGGACCGTGCGGAACCGAGCGGTTGTGAGTGCCGGTAAGTTGGATGGATTGGAACGATTTGAACTCTGAAGAAGGTAATGACATCGATGATGACATTGCTGACGCAGAGGGAGAGGAGGATGTGAGAAGGAGAACGGTGACTAGTAAGCGTAGGATAGAGTAGGATTGGATTTAGCAAGGTTATTGCAGTACCCTTGTTTTAGGCATTCTAAGCATAGACCCAATTTACACATTCAAGTAAACCCCTTCACCCCTTTACCCCTTTACCCCCTTGTACTTTACAGTACTGTGCTGTACTGTATAATACATAAATTTTCATTAGAGATATTACAGTATCTTTCGCTTACATTCCATTATTTCGCAATTTCGTGAGTACATGGTCGTCGCCACATCTCGTCAAGTAGGGCTACCGCAGGCGCTGCTGCGACACTCGCAGAGCTCGAGAAACATCGTCATTACGGCACTTACTGCGACTGAAACGATATCCTCCTCGCCCCTGTCGGGATTGATATCTATGGCGCCTTGGGCGACGACGGCCAGTGTTTCTTCCGCCGCCTTGCTTCCATCGCTGCTTCCCGTCACGGTTCCTCCACTCAGCTCCGCGACTTCTTCACCCGTTTTGCGTTTAGTCTCCAAGTGATGCAGGCGCTACAGGTTTCCAGCCGCCGCCGCATCCATAGTTGATTTCTGAATACCCTCCGCACGCTTCTGTGCCAAACTGTACAAATCGTAAAGATTTACCACCACCAGTAAATGATCACCTAAATGCAGTTCCTTCCCCATTACGCTGTAGGTATACCCTTTTTGAGTCGATTGCGGTTGTCTGGAAACCCATGGGATAGGTCGGAAATATCTTCCAACAGTAAAACACCCAAACGTTTTCCCTAAATGCAGCGACGGCAATCATTTTTATTTTTTGGGCGTCCGAGCATGGTTCTGATGAGTATCAGAAGACTGTTTCCGCGAGATACTTCTCGCGAAGGTAAGAATTGTGTGATAAAGCTCGATGCAATGCACGCTGTTTGCCTTCTGACCCGTTTATGTTTTCTCCTTTCCTTCTCTCCAAACTTCGTATAGATTCCCCTCGCTAGAAGAGTCAGACGATGAAGTAAACTACCTCATCATTCCCCCTTTTCTGTATGCTTACGATCCTGATAAATGGGTTTTCCCTAAGTACACGTTTCTCCTCGCAATCCGTTACTACTTTGCCGATCGTATTTGGTTTTTCTATCGTCGTCCGTCTTCAGGAAAGAGCCTTATTGGTGTTTTGATACCAAGTATAAATCTTGAAACCCTTGCTTGGTGGTAGATCTTTACGAGTTGTACAGTATGGCACAGAAGCGTGTGGAGGGTATTCAGAAATTAACTATGAATGCAGGCGGCGGGAGGAACCCTGTCTCCCCTGCATCACTTGGAGACTAAACACAAAACGGGTAACCTAGGCTGTCTTGTCTGATGCGGCATGCCTCCTCGCCTGCCTTGACCCGTCGATGTCGTCAGAGGGTCACGGAGGCGCAGGCCCGTTTCTGTTTTCTCCTTTCCTTCTCTCCAAACTCCGTTTAGATTCCCCCCGCTAGAAGTGCCAGACGGCGAAGTAAACTACAGCATCATTCCCCCCGGCAACGAAGCGCGAAACTCCTGTTGAGGGGAGGAACTGCGACGGGAAGCAGCGAAGGAAACAAGGAGGTGGAAGAAACACAGGCCGTCGTCGCCCAAGGCGCCATAGATATCAATCCCGACCCTTTCTTAACAGCTTTCCTATATTTATCCGTGCTATCTGTTTCCCTTTGTAATATTCTCCTCATAACGGGCTTTGAGTGATTATTGCGAAAGAAACGGTCATTTTACTCTTTGTTTTGATCGAACGTGCGTGCAGGTTGACAAACTTGGTTCCTTCTAATACTTGGTGTTTCAGATTTCCACGCTGCCGCTTTTCACTGCGCACACGGTTCTCTTCGGCACCATAACATTCTCTGCGATTATCTAATTTCTGTGCTCTCAGGCCTCTCGATTTCTCTACGCCCAATCCTCGGATGTGAATTTTCACAAGACTCCAATATTCCGGCCCCATCCATCGCCGCCCTGATATGTTTACCGATGACTGGTGAAACGCTTCGCAGATTGACTGGTAGCTGCCCCACTGTAAGGGTCTTTGCAAAAGCCACTGCATACATCCAGCCGCTGCAAGCCTCTATCTCCACCAGATCCTGCATTGACACAGTCGTCTACGCCCTCGACGGGCTGTGAAGAAGTTTAGCCATAGCTCCGAATATACCATACTGACGGTAGATTTAAAGAATGCGTTCAAATTGTGCAGTCAACCAGCGTTCCTGGGAGCAGTCAAATTGCTATCCCCTGAATTGCTTCCGAGGGTTGCATACTGCTATGCGCATGATCATGCACCCCTACCCAGATGGTATTAAGGAAGAGTACAGCGAGGGTACTTCTGTCCTGAACGCCCCCGTCGGTATTGAGGAATACACCACACGGTCCTTTACGATTCATGTCTTATTTCTCAGACCGTTCCTCGATGCCATTGCTGACCTTGAGAATAGACAAGTGGCGTTTCAGCAACTGCGTAACTGTTTTGGCTTCTGCAAAGTAGGCTATTTAATGCGCGTACTGCCCCCGTCTTGCACCGGAGAAGGATCGAAAGAGTTCTACAGGATGATAAAGGACTGTGTTCGAAAATTGGCAGGGGGTACTTGACTCGGAAGTATTCCGAGAACTCCAGCTACTGTTCTAACCCGTGGACACGAAAAAACTATCTGTTTAGATCGGGCTCACCTCCGCGAACTGTTGAAAAAGGCCAGAGGGATGGTTCGATACTCAAGTTTTCGGTATCTCTTTTTTCAAGAATAGCGTCAGGTCATGCAGTACTTATACTATCGCAATCTCTGGATACCCGCGACCAAAGCTAGTCAAGATGTAGACTACGTTAAAACCCGCTGAAACCTATAGTCAGCATAAATGGTCACTGTTGTGGTGACCACAACTCGTAAAAATTCCATTAACACCCTCAAATAAACCTAAACCGTAATTGTAAGGCCACACTACACATAAGACATTTGCAAGCAATGCACGTGCTCGTGATCTTAAGGAACATATATTTCGACGGCTAAAACACCGGAATAGCCCGGCAGTCCTCAATTCTTTGTCACGAGTTCTCTGCTCAGTGAGAAAATAGCGTCTTAATCACCAGCACCCTTCCTCAACGGGTATGTTCATCACTTCTCGCACGCGCACAGTTTTTCGAACGATTTTCAATCTCTCTCCTGCGACAGGCTTTGTCATGAGGGTAACCAACATCTTCTCCATTGGACAGTACTGAATTTCGACTGCTCCCGTAATAACTTCATCCCTGACGAAATGATACTTAAGTCTACATGTTACTTCATGCGCTTAGACTTACTCCATTTGATCGCAGCAGTGTTTTACTTTAGCAAAACAGTCGGTCCGTCAGCCAGTAGGTTTAAATCCTTGAACATACCACGAGTACACTTCACGTGCTCGACAGCCTCCGAAATGGCGATGAACTCTGCTTCGCAGCAGGACCTTGCAATTCTCGTCTGCTTCTGGGACTTCCAAATCACTGGCCTCTTATTGACAGTAATGAGACAGCCGCTTGTTGACTTCCTTGTATAAAGATCGACAGCCTAGTCCGAGTCGCTACACGCCACAACAAAAGGTAAGCTCGTATTTGATCCCATATCAATTCGTAGACCAACTGCAGCTATCCCGCTGAGATACCTTATGATGCGCTTCAATCTTGTCCAGTCCCAAACCGTAGGGTGGCTGGCCCGACGGCCCATGACAGCAACTGCGACTGCGATGTCCGGCCTTGTCCTCGTATAAATAAACAGTAAAGCGCCGATAGCTTTTTGATACCTCATTACTTCACTGTGGATCAGTTGCGGGTAACCATCGGGTTTCTAATCACGTTGACTAAGCATTGATGTAGTGACTGGCTTGCATGACTCTAAAACGAACCTTTTAAGAACCTCCTTGACGTAGCCCATTTTGACGAAGGATGTCACCAGTCTCATCCCACACAAATGCAACACCTAAGAATAAAGTAAATCTCTCCAGGTCATTCATCTCGGAAAGATTAATCAGCATTTGCTTGACGTGTCCCACAACGTCATCCGAGGTGCCAAGCACTAGTATGTCGTCCACATAGACGAGAACCCAGGCAAAACTACCTTCAACTTTGGTTTGAAAGAAACAACTGTCGGAGCGAAGGTGAACGAAGCCCCGCCTCTTGATTGCCCTAGTTAAAAAGCTTTGTTCATATTCCCATTTCCTTCTTAAAACCATAGATCGCCTTTATCAGGCGTTGGGCCTATCCTTGTTCAACCCCAAGCTCAAGTTAGTTTGGTGGATTCACGAATACGACCTCCTTATCGTCTAACTTACTATTAAGGAATGCAGACTTAACATCCAAGTGGTGCATGGAAGCCCCGTTCGGCATACAAGCCAGTGCCAAACGGATTACAAAAAAATCAATAACTGGCGCATAACACTCCGAAACCGTCCTTTCTTGATGGCCTTTCACGACATTACGAGCTTTGCATTTGTCAAATATACCATCTGCATTACGTTTCAAATCGAATATCATTTTCGAATCCAACGCCTGTGCACCGTCCGGCAGATCCTCAACGCACCAGGTCCCCTTGTTACACAAGCTCTGTAGTTCTTTTTCTATGGCCTCATTCTATTTAAGACTATCTGGAGATGATAGAGCTTACTCGATACTCTCCTGGATGTCATCCCCGGCGTGGCCAATCATTACGCTGTCTCGGGAGAGTGGAATATGTTCCAGCACTAGTAGATCATCATTCTCGTGGTTGGAGTCATGTGATAATCGTCTACTGATCCTTAGACGGCTGAATGAGGTGAGGAGGAGGACGAGTTAATGAAAAAAACTCTGTATCGTCATCGATATGTTCATCAAAACAGCTTCCTTTGGCTCGATATATCGATTCTGGAACTCTACTATTGAAATTAGTCTGGACAGACTGTCCAACCCGGAGCAAACCCTCTACTTCTGCCGGGAACCGAACTACCGGGCAGGGAATACTTCCTCATTAATCCGTACGTGCCTCACATGCACAATTTGACGCTTCTCGATGTTTCAAACTCTATAGCTGCCGTAGGGCAAACACCTAAAAAGAATGCCTTCCTTGCTCTAGGGTCAAGCTTGAGATGTTTCCCTCTAACAAAAATCCACACCCCACAGCCGAATATCCTTAGGTTACGCACATCAGGACGTTTTCCGGTAGCCATTTCCTCAAGCGGTGTACCCCTAAATTTCTTAGTGCCCGTCATTTTGCGAAGTCGCGACGCAGTCACAATGGCCTCTGCCCAAAATTCATTAGGGAGTCCGGAATGAAACAATATGACGCAGGTAGTTTCCATCAAGGTCCGATTGAGGCGTTCTGCCACTCCATTTTGTTCCGGACTTTACGATGCAAAGTACTCCATTCAATCCCTTGATACTCCGAATACTTCCGAAAGTTGATATACTCCCCCAAATTGTCTGAATACAATAGATTGATCTTGCAGTCGAATTTTCGTTCCATGATTGCCTGGAATAAGCGCAAACAAGTGAAAACATCGGACATCGGCCAGCATCAGATGAAAATCTTTGTACCGAGACTTGGCATCTGTAAATGTAGCGACGTAGCAGTTTCCTTCCAGGCTTTCAACCGGAAGTGGGCCACATATGTCAGTATTTGGAACTTTCACTGGTGTCTTCGCATTGTGCGTTCGACTTGGAAAATGTCACCGCACTTGCTGACCCTCGGTGTAAGGTGCGCATGAAGCATCTTTTGCGGGACTGTTGCTCAGGTCTGTTCCATACATTGTTTCCTTGCGAACCATTTCCCGTATCGTTGAATTGTTCGCTTACCCAAAACGCGAATGGCACAAGTTTTCTCCTTCTGTGAGCTCACTGGCAACCCTAATCCGGGCATTCAGATCTGAATACTTGATCTCTTCCAGTGAGTATGGTCCATTGCGTACTTCTCCTTCGCAAACAACTGAACTTCCTCGTAATACTTGGCATTCCCCCGATCCGAACTGAACATCATACCCTTCTGCATCAAGTGCTGTAGCGGACACTAAATTCGCATCCAAACCTGGGACGTACAGGGTGTTCCTCAGTGTCAGTGTACAAGGCTTCGCCCTCACCTCAGTTTCTTTCATCACCGCAGACCGAATGCTACTTGCTGATACCATGCTCCCATCTTCTATTGTTACTGCTCTCTGCGCAGTCCTCTGGAATGAGCGAAATAGGCACTTATCCCTCATCATGTGTGATATGGCTCCTGAGTCAAGAATAAGCCTCCTTGTTTCTGGTTCTTTCGTTTTTGTGGCAACTAACGCCTAGTTTACGGATTTCACCCATGGAGTATTCCTGAAGTTTTCTCTGCCTGCGAACTTCCGTCTCAATTGCTTGCATTTTTTCCTAAAAGTCCATAATTTACCGGGGTTGTAACATTAGACTGATGCCTTGGTTTTGAGTGCGCGTTCAGGTTTTTTACCCTGGTGTACTCTGACTCTGGGTCTTCAGCCGGTCCCTTTCCTACCCGCGTGCTGCATTCTTGTAGCAACCCTGCAGTCGCCCTCCACCAAATCAGCTCGGCATCCTTCATATTCTGTAAAGCAGTTATTACAGCACTGTATGGAGATTTACTTGTACGTCCAAAACTGGCCAGCAAAGTTGCGACCTGCATGGACTCTGGGACTGTACTTCCCATCCTCTCCAAACGACTAAGTAGGGACTCAAGATGATGGACATGTCCAGACATTGAAGCGGACTAATCTTATCGGATATGTTGCAGCTCCGTTTACAACTGGACGCCGGTATCTGCGTTCACTGTTGCGCACCTTTTGCGTAATTTCTGATACATCAAATAAGGTTTTTTCCTTTCACCGGCAACACTACGAAGCGGTTCATCCAAAAGACACTTGACAGTATACATACGTGTTCCGGAGACCTTCGCCTTTATCTCTGCGGAGACTCTGGAGTTATCAGTTTCTAGTGGATCCAAAAAATAAGGCCCTTCGATTCCAAGAGAGCCTCAAAGCGTAATTTCCATTGTGTAAAATCTTCCCCTCGTCTAGCTAAAAAGTTTGCGAAGGCGCTTGGCCTCCTCATCACCAGAAGACTCCATACTGAAACTCAGTACCCGACAGGAACTTTTTTAATTGGCAGCTGTCTGGACAAAAAATACCACAGTAGTTCAGTGATGCTACCATTGTTGGAAAAAGCCAGAGGGGATGGTTTGATACTCAAGTTGTCGATATCTCTTTTTTCAAGAATAGCGTCAGGTCATGCAGTACTTATACTATCGCAATCTCTGGATACCCGCGACCAAAGCTAGTCAAGATGTAGACTACGTTAAAACCCGCTGAAACCTATAGTCAGCATAAATGGTCACTGTTGTGGTGACCACAACTCGTAAAAATTCCATTAACACCCTCAAATAAACCTAAACCGTAATTGTAAGGCCACACTACACATAAGACATTTGCAAGCAATGCACGTGCTCGTGATCTTAAGGAACATATATTTCGACGGCTAAAACACCGGAATAGCCCGGCAGTCCTCAATTCTTTGTCACGAGTTCTCTGCTCAGTGAGAAAATAGCGTTGTAATCATCAACATCCGTCGCGGCTTTCTTGGCTCCTGGCTCATCATTTAGCAAGCTTTGCAAGACCTTGCTTTCAGCTCCTACTAGGAGCTGGGAACATAAGAATCAGCTGAAGACGCCCATCGAAGATGGTCCACCCCTTGCCTGCCGCCTAGGGTTATCCGTTTCCGTTTAATTTTTTTCGCAAAAATCACCATCGCAAAATAAGTTAACTGATGCAATCCATGTGGAAATGTAAGAAAGAGTTCCTATTGGGGATTCCAGGAGGGAGCCGTTTCGCGCATCTATGGCCCTCCCAGGAGCTGAGGAATGGGTGTATTGACCCCATGCCCCGGACTCCAGACAAGCGATGAACGTCGAGAATTCTCGATGTGGCTTCAATACTACTATCTAGTCCCATTTTTTAAACCTTGCGTGCCATGCCCGAACTTAATTGCCCGAATACACTCGACTGACATGGCGATCATCTCATGCACTGCTTGCATGAAGCCCAAAGGATCAACCGACATGATCGCCAAGTAACCCTTCTCGGAAAAGAACTCACAAGAGCTGCTCATCATACTGTCGTAGAGCCACTACATGGTCCCCACCGCTCGAGACCCGATATAAAAGGAATGGGAAGCAGCGGAGTGGCCGAATCTTTTGAGGTTACCTTCTTTAATACCCTCGTTACATCCAACAGGAGAGTGAGGACCTTCAACCCGATGTCATCTCTGAATGCGACGCGAAATAAAAAGCAGAGAATATACCAATCTTTTATCGGGACCTCTACTAGAGGTTGGCTCGTGCCTGCGCCAATCTCCACTTTTGAAGGATGGCACCCGGATGCATGTGCAGTGCTAAATGACGTGGCAAGTAACGTGGCCGTGAGGGTATTGGAGACTTACGGAAAGGTTTGAGGTATTTTGATGCAAAAGCACTCTGGAGTAGCCGTCATGTCCAATGTAGCCTGCTTGATGGCTGGACTGAAGGCAGGCTTTCAGGGAGCGTAGTTCCTTCTCTATTACTGTTTCTGCATACATTTTTGAGTCGATTGTGGTTGTCTGGAAAACTATGGGATAGATCTGATATATCCTCCTAAAGTAAAACACCTCAACTTCCACCCCAACTCTGCTTACGGTTCAATGGTTAGATCATCTGAAGCAAACAAGGTACACCACAAGGCGATGATCTCCGTGGACACCAATTTGACCTGGCCCTACACCCTGGGATTTGCAAAATCCAAAAAATTGTGCGATAGAGGGACGAAGATAAACGGCATCTCGGCAACCTGCTGCTTCAACTCTGATACCATGAGGATGGGTACATCATCGCACGGTACGACCAGCTCCGTAGAGCGTTTGGAATTACCTCCTCTTCAGACGCTAAAGGAAGGAAATTACAGCTGTACTGTGTCGGCATAACTTTTTGAGTCGATTCTGGTTGTCTAGAAAACTTTAGGATAGATTGAATATATCTTCCAAGAGTAAAAATACTCAAACCTTTGGCGTTACACCTGGTCATATGGAAATGCCGAGACCGGTGGCCTGCTTCACCGCAAGAGTCAGTACAAAACTTGTACTCACTAGAAATCGCACAGGAGTACAGCAAAGGCACAGTCGTTTTGAACACCACAGTTGACTCCAATGAATTTAAGCAAAAGTACTTCACAGCTGTCTCTCGCCAAAATAATCGACTTCGAGGACATAAATATCCCTCTCCAGCTTCTCTACAACTGTTTAGGTGTCAAAAAGGTTGGCTATTTGTTACGCGTAGGTCCTGGTAGCAATAATTAGCCAATGACGAAACTTTTAAGACCATTATCCTAGAGTGGGGGGTTTGCAACGAAAAAAAGTAGAAAAAGTATTGTTGTGGGAGCAAGAAAAGGTGAACAGGGTTGAAAAGTATAGCGGCTACAAGTGAGTATAGATGAAGCAGTGCATAACACCTATACTCAGTGAGTAAGGTAAAAGAAATGCTTCCAAGATCAAAAGTTGACTTCCAATTTCTCAACTGTTGGGTCTGCACTTAAACTTGTATCCCAACTTGGTTTACTACTGCTATAGAAAACAGTTTAACCAGCCTATACAGACTTTTTTTGCTATCTCTGAAGTCTCAAACAACATAATGAATACCATAAAATGCAATAAAGGAAATCGAATGGACCAAAAGACGAACAGTAGACACTAGAATAGAGCCAGAGTAATTCTCCAAAATATCCATACCACAAATCCAGAACGTACGAATTCTGTCGAACCGCCTAAAATAGATAGCCACCTCAGGCATATCAAAATCCCCCAATAATTCCTCAAGACCTTCATTAATCGCCCATCACAAAAGAGGAGTCCGAGATTACGATTTCCCCTCACCATCCTCTTCGCTCTCCACACAAACTCCCCCACGACTGAATAAGAGTGACTCCCATGGGTCCATTGGGCACTAGGGCACTCTTTACTTGTTCTAAGGTTTTATTTAAATAGTTCGCGTCTCATCCTATGGCTTTTGCATGAAGTACTAGAACTGTAAGTTACAGATTAGGGTTATTAAGTGTAACTTACTACTGTAAAGGTTGACGTACATGCACTTCATCCGCAAATGAAGATTAGTGGCCCCATTTGATAGACCCCGAAATTCTTTATAAGGAAAAACTTTAGATCTGTATTTACCTAAGTCAGTTGCATAGTAGATTATTATTCCAGCTAACTTGATAAAAATCATTTCATTCAGGATTCTCTCGATCTTTGGTCATGGGCTCTCTCCCCTTCCTTTTTTCCGGCCCTCCTTTTTATAACCACGCTCACATTTAATGGTATAATTTATTAACCAGATTGCTGATAAACAGTCTTTTTTGTTGGTGAACTGACTTTGAAATTTTTAATAGTGAGAGATGAGCCTTGTGTTAATGAATAGTTCTATAAATAGTTCATTTAATACGTAAATATACTTTGAAATAGGTTTTGGAATACAAATGGGTGCCTGCGGGCTGAAATATCGCGTTATGTAGCTCTTTATCAAACAAAATCATAGCTTTACCTAATATAAAGCCGAAAATCATGAACATTAACAGAGGCGACCCTCGTTCTCCACTGATATTAAGTCTCGATTCCATGGTAATATAGCAAGCTGTCTGCTTTGTTTGAAGTCTTATTTTTACTAGCTAGTTTAACAATGTTGCCTTAGTAATGAAATCCTTCTGAAAATTCCTGTTATCCCTCGTAAGTATCTTCATTTATCCCATTGTCACTTTCTGTCTGCTGCTTGGATACAATAATTGCGTCACAGGGTCAAAAAAGCAAAAATACTGCGTAAATGTAGGGATTGTACTGCGAAGAACCAAACCGTCACTTAGATTAAATTAGATAGCTTCTAGGGGAGGTTAAGATCTTAGGGTTATTGTCTTATACTGATGCCATAAAGTTACTCTATTTTGCAACGTAAAGATAAGAATGAACTCTAGCCCATAGACTGTTAGGGATAAGTTGAACTCGAAAGGCGACTATTACCATTTACTAAGGATGAGTGGATCATGACTATTGGAATTTTTCCAAGTAGTATTCCGAAATCTGATTTATTCCAATATGGACAGGAAAAAGAGAAAGTTTAGTTTATGAACCAGTGAAAATCTAAATTTATCACATGTAACCTTTTTCGTTACACATTTAGTCCACTTACACATTCCTTAAGCATAAGTGAGGAAATAAAAGAAATAGTTTCAGGGTTGAAACCAGTAAATGTTAGTCTTTTGTAAGGTAGGATTTTTTGTTCGACAAAAAAGTCATCAGTCCATTTTGGCTATCTTTATACACTTTTAAAGCGCTAAAAGTGAGATTTGAAGGACAGAAAATTGCGCGTGAGAAGTACAGTGCTTTTAATACATCCAAAGCATTGAAAACTAGTGTAAAACCGCGACTATTGGAGGCTGACTGAACAATTGTGGTTAAATGTTTACATAAATATACCATTTCGGGTAAATTTACGTCAAAAGATCTTTGGTTGTAGTCCAGATTAATCCCAATGAAATACTCGCACGTGTTTTTGAGAAAATGGATTCGATTTTGAAATGATCTGCAAATTGGAGAAAAATGGGTTGAAATTTCTCTCATTATATTTTAACAGTGTCTACATCGTCTGCAGTAATGAGATGTGAAAAAATAAAATATAAAAGATACAACTTCTTATATAATTTCTTAACGTGTAAGAAAATAAATTGGAAAATGTTGTTGTGAATTTTGTTGGAAATGCATGTATGATGTAATCTCGACTTAAACTAAGCAGTTATATGATATTTTCACTCAGCGAATCCCAGAAATAGAAACAAAGCAGAACAAACAAAAAGTTATTCCCCGCGGAAATATGGAAGTATTTGGGCGTACAGAAAATCAGTATTGGATCTAGATAGCAAAATTGAGTAAACTATCTGCAATAAACTAATACAACTTTCTGTGATGCAGAGCTACAAGAAAAAAGGAGGAGATATTTACTTTATTGTAGAAACCAAGTCACTGATGCCATGAAAAGAAATAATTCATCGGGTTCTCTTCACTTGAAAAAGAAATTTTGGATTAAATGCTACAAATCTTGAAGTTCTCAGAATTTTGAAATATCGCCATTTGCACTTTATCCTGTTGACTATCTAATTTTACTCTATATGTTCTAACCTGTAGTGAGGCATGCTTTTAAGGCATTAAAAAAATTTAAAAGTTACGTAGTGACTCCGCTTAGGGAGCCAAGAGCTCGTGAAAATTTGGTTAATCACAAGAAAAATGTGAAAAAAGATAAAATACTAAAATACAGAAATTGCACTTATTGATCCCGTCTTGTGGAGTTTTGACAGCACAAAAGGTAATCGATAGTCAAACCGTTGGTTGATGCTTCCGGTAAGCAGGTCGAAGCATCAGACCAGGGTTCATATAGGAAAAGTACTCAACACCAGCAGAGATAAATTGTAAGCAAACGGTACTGAATTCGAAGTATTCCAGAAAAACCGACCCTACAGGTATCAAACTTAAGCGTTCTGACGGCTCATGTAGCAGCTCGCGGTGATTACGACAGCACTAAACATCATGGCAAAGTTCCGTTTGTCCAATTGGCAAGGAGGCATAGCGTAGTTGCTGATTGGTGGGATGGTGGGATTCGAATTGTTTCGAGAAACACGCGAGAAAGCCACGACATCTCTATGTAATTGGCTTGGCACAAAGTGGTATGATCTTATGTTTTACACCGGTGCGTGGGTACAGTGCACAAATTGCGCCGAAGTCTTCTTACAGTGTAAATCCTTGGTAACGGGTACTGAAGGGATACTGTCAGGTTATTTGAGGTAGCTTATGGGCATAATCGTTACCCGTTTAGAGCTTCTCATTAAACTATTGTTGGCTAAGTATTCCTAAGCAAGGTTAAAGAGAACCTGGAGTTCACAACTCGCAGATTTGGTCCATTTATGTTCAGAGATCTCGTTGAGAAGAACATAGCTAGTTCTGTTGGTTTAACTCGCCAATAGTCTTATCTGTCATCTCATATATTACGTTAGACATTTTTTGGTAGCGCATCAAATTAAATTTCACTGCTAGTATCTCTTATACTTCTTCTCATCGTAAGATAGAAAGCGAGAAGTATAAATAGAAAGCTATTTTGAGCCATTTCAAGCTAAGGAAGGGATAGTAACTCCGGAATATATGAAATTTACCGTTTCTCACATTCTAGATTTTGAACAAAGTAGAAACTTTGTAAAAGAAGCTGAAACCAAAACCAAAACTTTCCCAACGTACAGCAAAAGATATTTTCATATCCATACAGTCATACATGATTTGATTTTGTGTTAGCAAGGATATAAAAAGCATGAAACAGTTATCATTTCAGTATATATATATATGTAATAGCTTGAAGCGGAATGTGCCAGTTTTACCTTGAGATAATATTATAGATTTTCACAGAAATTCATCTCTTGCTGTTGTAAGGCAGCTTTTTTAAACAATGCTCACTATAACGGCTTTGTTACACAGTGTGTGCTACACGTGGAACTGAAGTACCCTATATCTACAGCTATTACAATTTAAGCTTTTTTAGAGCGGTCTGAAATACACTATGAGGGGCATTTCTGAATCAAACCACAACAAAATTATACACGCAGTTCAATGTCAATCCGACAGACTAGCTACGCATAATAATATTCTTGAATCCCTCTATCGTAGTACCAATGCCTATCTCACCAGCTTACCAGTTTTTCTAGCAGGACCCAGGCTCCAATATTTGGATTCACTAGTCGGTTTTTCGATACACATAAATTGAAGACAGAAGAATCGTTTCATTATAATCTTGGTTTGAATTCATCTACAGGAAGTCATTTTCTAAACCAAAGGGATTTCTGTCCGAGTTAAGTGTGGCGGCATAGTTGCTGTGAATGGGGGATAAGTGTTGGAAGTATAATATTTGGAAAGATAAAAGAGGCCAGATGCTGTGAAGTTGAGCGATTCATTGAAAAAAGAAATAAAAGAACGAATAGAGCAGGTGTAAACTTGCCCTCTTGAGTTACCCTCCAAAACCCAAAACTTACGTACACGGTGGATTTTTGTTAGTTTCTTACATGGGGGAATGCTTGGGTTAAATGGGGCGGTTTACTTAATTTTCTTGGTAACAGGAATGTTTGGGTTAAATGAGGTGGTGTGCTCAAATTTCCTAATAACCGAGGTTGAGTGCAAAGTCGAACGTGTTGAACATACTACCGGTCCGTGCAGCAAACAGGCACCCACAATCGCTCGGTTGCGTACAATCCCATCAAAGGCAGGTTAATGTCCTTCTCCGTGGCAATAATAACCCCACTCCCGCGCTTGGGTGGGTTTACTGCGAGTGGTTACATGGTGGTGGTAGACCTTTACGAGTTGTACAGTCTGGCAAAGAAGCGTGCGGAGGATATTCAGAAATCAAGTACGAATGCAGGCGGCGGGTGGAAACCTGTCGCGCCTGCATCACTTTGAGACTATGCAAAATAATTGGGATAGGTAGATCCAAATAATAATAAATAGTTCCAACTTGAATAAATAAATAAATGCCACAATTGGACTTAGAATGAATAATGAATAGAAAACCAAATTTAAGAATATCTGATCGAGGGGAATATTTCGATGGCCCGAGGATGTAAAATATTTCGAACAAACTAGACTACTTATACTCTACACCAGGGTGAACCTGCAACAAAAATCAGGTGAGCCGTTCAATAATTTTAGTAGACATAATTTAGGCTCAGCAATAATTATTGCAGTATTTTCCAGGTAAACAATCATCCAGATAATAATTTTTTGGTAGCATAAATGTAATAATTATAGCCTGTATAATATAAAAACCCAACTGTAGGACATAAAAATTATTTCACACTGAATTCAGCATAAAATAGTGCCAGTGTAAAATAGATAAAATTATTCCTTGATGATTCATAATAAATATAAATTGTGGGCCTCAATAAAAATATTGCTCCACAATTCAGCATCACTGTAGGACACCGGGATAGAGATTAAAATATTTGGTCAATTTTCACACTAAACGCAAAATGGGTAACGCAGTCGCGGAGCTCCTGTTTAGGGGAGGAGCCGCGACGGGAAGCAGCGAAGGAAGCAAAGCGGCGGAAGAAACCCTGGCTGTCGTTGCCCAAGGCGCCATAGATATCAATCCCGACAGTGGAGAGGAGGATATCGTTTTGGTCGCAGTAATTGCTGTAATGACGATGTTTCTCGCGCTCTGCGATTGTCGCGGCAGCGCCTGCGGTAATCGTACTTGGCGAGATGTTGCGGCGAGGGGAGAGGTGGGCAACAATAATGTCGCAGTCGACGGCGACATCAGTACTGTGAAGCCCATAGGCAGCGGGAATGTAGATGTCCCTTCGTAACGCGGGGGACTCCAAATGCACAGACGAATTGGGAACCTGGTAGAGGAGCGGATGCTCGACGAGGGCGACGATCTCAACTTCCTTACAGAAGTGGGCGAGAACGTTGCGGAGGATGTGATGTCGGCGAATCATGTCGTCTTCGTATTTGCAGGTCAAAGCGTGTAGGCAAGTACTGTAGAACATAGGGTGAAATTCCCATTAGCCTGTGCAGTATATTTCTCATATTGGCTGACCGACGTTTTGTACCGTGTGATTTGAAGCCAGGTGGGCCGCGTCCTCTCCATGCCGATTTCTGTACTTTTTACATTGGTGTTTCAACATCATTGGCATTTGCGCACCTAATTGCAAGCTTATTATTCGCTTGCTATTTAACCATCGTTGACTGTGGCTGGAGTACATGTGCTCCATTTACTTAGTTTAGTACATTCCAAGACAAAATTGAATAATCGACTGAATCTCTTCCAGTTTTTCTATTCCAGGATTTATCAGAACCCATCTTACTAGACAAAATAAATAAAAGGGAGTACATTTTGTTTCAGTAGTACCATTGACAGGAGACGTACATTTCACTAGCATATTCTACAATAATTTACTGATCTGTCATTTGCAATGCTCGGATGTTGAAGGTTCGCAAGGGACGCGGGGGGAATCTTAATGTGTTCAAGAACCTGAACCATATAGGTAGACGGTTACACCACAACGAAACAGGTTCGTAAGGCACTGCAAAGTGAACTATATCTTGCGTTACAACAGGGCGGCCCCTGTCGCGATATGGTAATTGCGTGGTGGTATATCTTCACGAGTTCTAAAGCACGACTGATAATTGCAAGAGCAGTTTTCTTCTACGCCTCGTAAATGTTGACATAATATCTCAACCTTTACGAGGCGTATCCAAATCCAGGTCTTAAAATCAAAAAACCATGGGCCAATAATTACGTATGATTCGCTTGAAGAAATTCAGTGGACGACAAGCATACATAAGCAACTGAGTAACAATGCACTGTACTATGCTGTACTGTACTGTAAAGTACTATAGTTTAAAACTCAATAAATCACCCCCAATACTGTAACTTTATGGCATCAATATAACGGGTATACAGTACTGTACTGTACAGTATACAGTACTGAAACGGATGACTGGTAGATTGGGTGGAACAAGGTGGAACTGGACATAACAGGGAAGAGGCCTAACTTGCGTAGGGACGAAGATACCATGAGAACAGAGGTTCTCTGGAACATACTAACTTGCACGTTGCGGCATTAAGACTCACTCGAGACCCCTTCCAGCAGACAACTGGCCTGTATGTACTGAGAGTAACTATATGGCATCAGTATACCGTACTGTACTACCACAATACATTAGCTGTTGTGGTGGTGGACCTTTACGACCTGTACAGTACTCATGTTAGTACTGGTAAAGTCTTCTTCTTCTTCTTCTTCTGTGCAGTATGGCACAGAAACGTGCGGAGGGTACTCAGAAATTAACTACCAATGCAGGCGGCGGGTGGAAACTTGTCGCGCCTGCATCACTTGGAGACTAAACTCAAAACGGGTAACGAAGTCGCGAAGCTCCTGTTGAGGGGAGGAACCGCGACAGGAAGCAGCGAAGGAGGCAAGGCGGCGGAAGAAACCCTGGCCGTCGTTGCCCATGGCGCCATAGATGTTAACACCGACAGGTGAGAGGAGGATATCTTGTCGCAGCTGTTGTACTGTATTGTAGAGTACAGTAGTTCATGTTAACTTCCCGCTCACAAGAACGCCTTTTGAAGTTTCGCAGTTAACAAACGACCGAATTTCCCATTACGAAACCGGGTTTCAGCCATCCGAATACTTGCAGAAAGCGCACCCCATACTCCCTCTAGAAACAGCCAAGCATCGAAAGTTTTGACAACTGTACCCCTTCTCTATGTCCAAGCTTTCCGATACCTACAGCCTTTTGAACTATATCGGTTGGGCCACTGACTCTCCGTCAAAATTGGTGGTGGGTTGAACGTTTATTGAAGAAGGGAACTCTAACAAGGGGCCGACGTGGGCCATAGCATTGGGGGATGGTGGTAAATCTTTAGGAGTTCTAATGATCTATGTCAAAATTCGCCTGAAGATATTGAATTGCATGTGGCCTTGAGGTACATACAGCCGAAGAAACAAGGACTCTTGCTGCGTACGGGGCAGTAGAGCGTGCAGTTATCGAATAAAGGAAAGGTTTGGGTGTTTTACTCTTGGAGGGTATATTCGACTCTATCCTAAAGTACTCCATACAACCACAAGCGACTCAAAAGGGCATTACGATACCGTTATGGGGAGGAATTACGCTGATCCAAGGCCACCATACGGCCAGCTTTCGAGCAGGCTGCACTGGACATGACGGATTCTGAAGCGTGCCTTTGCCCCAAAAACTTCCCATAGGTCTCCATCTAATAAATGGAAAAATAAATGGAAGAAGGGAACGGTCTGGCACAGTCATGGCCCACAAAACCAAGAGCTGCTCGTACCCCCGTCCTCTCTGTTTGGCCCCTTTTTACGGAACTCCGCCACGACGGTACCTGTAGGGACATAGACCAAGGTGGTGAGGTGTGCCAAAGAAACAACCGTGCTACGCCGCACCGATTCAGGTCTTTGATTTTACCTTTTCTGCTCTCAGCACTTGCGAAAAAAGGTTAGGCTCCGCTAGGGACCAGCTGGATCACTCGAGGTTTAGATGTTTGCGGCTATTGACAGTAAAGCACCTAACATTTCTCCCCTTGCGGAAAGGGATCCTGTACAAGACTTGGATACAAACCCGTGCAACTAATTAAGTCGTTGATAATGGATATTTCCTTGTTCCTTTTGGCAGGGTTTTGTGAGAAGTGGCTAAGCTACAGATCACTCAATATCGCAGCGGGCTTTGAGGCTCTCCGTATAAGTTCTACCGCACATAATTGCATGCGTTTGGATTATGGGAAACATCTTTGCGCGTCACGAGGGTACCAGTTTTACCCTTTAATATAACCTCAGGATAATTTCAGTGAATGATTGCGTCATTCGTTCTGTGGTGAAATTTTCAGAGGTGGAAGTGGCCCATGGGATCATATTTTAGTGACGGGCAAGCATATGGGTGGAAGAGCGCACAGGATGCGGAGGAAAGGTGCTTGAGTCATCCGTATGATGGCCGGATCACGATGAATGCCAGGGAAAAGTGATCCGCCGAAATGCTATTTAAGCTCGCGGCAATCGCCTGTTCAGTAGCCCTTTGCCACATGCCAGTCACTATCCAAGGTCGGAAATATCTTCCAACAGTAAAACACCCAAACGTTTCCCCCTATCCAAGGAAACTTCTTCCAGACTCCGGCAATTTAGCAAGACAATATCCCTCGCTGCACATTCGCTAACTGATGGGGCGCTACGCAGTTCAAAACCAATGGGGAGGCTCTTCAGCTCCATGGAATGATGCTGGAGTGTGGATTCTCGGCAGCCGTCCCAACCAAGGTGTGATTGCAGTGGATGTTACGTCAAATGATGGCGGCGCCACACTTACCGGCACAATGACGTACGCAGGCGAAGGTCCTATTGGATTCAAAGGGACTCGCCGTGGAGAGTCGAACATCTATGAGATTGGGAACCAGTGGGGAGGTTCTTCAGCGCCATGGAACCCTGTTGGCGAATTCGTCATTGGATCCAGGTCTGGACAAAGTATTGTGGCTATTCAAATTTCCTCAAACGATGGAGGGAAAACATTGACAGGCACCATTACATATGATAAGGAGGGCCCTATTGGATTCAGCGGCACGGATGCAGGATATGATGCCTACAACGTTGAAAATCAGTGGGAGGTTCCTCGGCTCCGTGGAACAAATCAGGCATCTGGGCTCTTGGCGACCGCAAGGATCAAGAAATTATTAGTATGGATGTCTCGTCTCCCGATGGTGGAAAAACATTGAAGGGTACGGTGCAGTATAAGGGAGAGGGACCGATTGGATTCAGAGGACAGTTGAGCAGTGGCAACAACTATGCTGTCGAGTACCAGTGGGGCGGCCCGTCTGCCCCCTGGAACAAGGCGAGCGAATGGCTGATTGGAGACCGTTCCAACCAAAACGTTACCACCGTAAAGGTGTCATCTGCCAACGATGGAAAAAGCCTTGATGGCACTTGCACCTACGAAGGGGAAGGGCCCATTGGCTTCAAGGGGACAGTCATTTCCTAACAACGGAGGCGAGTAAGCCGTAATCGCGAAATTCTTGACCGCCCAGGTAAAGATATTTTAAGATAAGAGAGTAAACGAGCGTGAGGCATATAATGAACCCCATAACGACTCTGTAGCCGCCTTTCGGTCTCAGTGACTTTACGATGCTTGTAAAGCGGTACATATTGTTACAGCAAGGTAACACCACTACATTTAACTATTCAGTTAGCCATCATCCTCCAATCATTATTGCACCATCAGTTGTTTGCCTGGGAATATGGAGTATTTACTACATTACGTTCCCAATAGTAATTTCCCAAGAAGAAAATTATCTTATGCCAGAGGAGGAACCGATTTCTTCGGTGTCGCCTTTGTGAACCTCCTTGAACCCTTCCATTGAAGAGTTCGCTTTTTCAACCCGTTGACTTCCTTGAACGCAGCAAGGACTGCAAAGTGCCAAGTATCAAGAGTTCATCCCGAATTCTGTGAGAGTTAGGCTCATCCCAATTTCTATTTCCATACTTGGAGGATGGCACCCAGAAGCATATGCTGTAGAAACGGGCTTTGCTAGGAACTTAGCTGTAATAGCAACGGAAACGTTCGGAAAGGTTAGTCCGGTACGAATTGCAATGGAACGCTGCAGATGCCGTGACGACAAACGCTGCACGCCATGTCCCTACTGTTAGATTTTAAGGGCCACTTTATTGCACCTTAGGTTTGCAAGCCAGCACTTGATCAGTATTGAGACATATCCAAAAACTGACCCAATAGGCCCTCTGCTGGGATTACTGCCCGTTCGTCTGCCAAATTTCAAACCGATTGGACAATCAGAGACCCAACTTTCAGGGGTGTAAAGTTGGGGTTCCCAACACCTATTCAGAGGGATGAAAGGCTGTTATCGCCAAAATAGTGGACTTTATTAACACGTTTCCGCTACCCTATGAGCTTCTCTCCCAGCTTCATCTCTTGCCTTCAGTCTTTAATCCTCTCTTCTTTTCTTCACCAGTGGTGCAGTTTCCACTTCTGAGCTGGCAGACCGGCGACGAGACGGTCTGGCAGACATCAAACTAGATCCCCTCTCGAGTCTACCCGAACTAACAGACTTTCCCCGCGCTTTATTCCCCTCCGCAGTACTCTGCTGCTCCTCTTTCTCAGAGATGTGAGCTGCAGCATCATCACTCCTTACCTGAGGCCCAGTTCCGTTAGATGCATATCCGCTACTTGACGTAGATGGAGCTTTTGCGGGAACCAAACGCGCCTTAAGTACCTTTTGCGTGTGCCAAATCTGCGAGCAACTTTTCCTGTAGCCTGGGTGTACCTTAAGGCATAGGTGCACATCGCATGTCTTACATTTTCAATTCGTACGATGACCTCGATAGCCTTTTTTGTGGCCACCACAGAGCGCGCAGTGCTGTATTGCTCATGAACAACTTGATGACCTTTTACAGAGGCACGTTGTAACAATCCCTTGTCAGGGTTGAAGAAATCCCAACGATTCCGCTTCTTACTTTTGGCAAGCAACATCAGTCGCTTGGCCTCCTCATCATCGGTCTAAGGAATCTTTTCCGTCCCGTCTTCACCTCCTGCAGTATTTTGAATGCTAGATGCAAAGCTGGGTAACTCTTGAGGGTCATCAAACATGAAATCCGTTGTACTCTGAACATGATTGAGAGCATCACGGTAACTTTCGATAGACTTGAACTGTTCGTCTGATTCTAGCAGGTCTCTTCGTTGGTACATCCTCCACGAAATGAAAGAATTGATGGCAATTGTCTTAATTGTTTGTGTTACAAGGTTTTGCTCCCATTGAAGGTGAGAGGTAGAACTTCTGGGATTTGCTCGTTGTTGAGTTGCACCATCAACGACACTCTTTGTCTTGGGGTACAAACTTTGCGCCGCATGTTTGAACAGCTTTAGAGGAACAAAGCAACCATTATCCTGCACATGCTTGTTTATCACCTTCCAGAAACCATGTACGGTGTGCAAATTTTGTCTACACTCTTTTGAAACAAACGATGGAAACTCTAAATCACCAAAAGCATAGGCCCAATCCACTAATGGTTTTGCCTGAAGCACAATTGAACTCTTAAACCTTTGGCGTGCGGCGAGAGGGACTCTAACGGCGACAATGTATAACATACCGGTCTCTGCACGTACATACAAAACTCCAAGTCTAGGACAACAGCTTGATGGATCAATTGAGCCATGTGTTCCTCAGGAACGTACTTTTGGAACGTATCATCTCTCAAATTGCATCGAATCATGTCAACGGATGATAACTGCACAGCATTACCAAGTGTGAAAGATGCTATCTTCGTCTTAATCTCAAGTGTAGCGAAGACACCCCTCTTTCCCTCGAATGCATCCAAAACCTTCGCATCTTCCCACTCTGCGAAGGATCCTATGTCAAGAAGTATGATAGCGTCTGGGGAGCATGCCATATACCCTTCGTCCCTCATCGCGAGAATTCCAACATCAAACACCGCCAGAAAGGAATCCTTCGCCCCGACAGCACTTATCAATGCGCTTTTATTTGCCATCCCCCGCTTCATCGTTTCAGTTGACACTTTTGAGCTGAACTAACCGCCATGAAGCAATCCATACCAATCCGCAAGTGTCCTGTCCGTTTCTCCTGACTCAATCCCAAGTTCACGCCTTGCTGTCGGATATGCCATTAGCAACAGCCCCGCACTCGTTCCAGTTATCCGAAACTGTCGGCACGAACCAATCTGCACAAAGCTGGCCGAGAGTTAGTACTTCCAAGCTATTCCGATCTCGTTTTCTGCCGACAGCTTCAACCTTTCAATTTCCTCGTTCTTGTGCTTGGTTCCTGAAAAAAATGTCAACGGAAGCTTCAATCTGTCCTTCGGGACTGCGATACATGAGTTCAAATTCTCTTTCAAGGAAGGTGGGGTGTTATACATAAACCGCAACACTTTGGAGAATTTCTCCATGCCATGCTTACGAACAGCAATTGCTGTAACTCGATTACTTCCAGTCCTAGCACCAGCACCCACAAGCGCTTCCGAAGCGAAGAACACATCCGGACCCATATCCGGCAAATCATCAATTACAAACTCTTTGCGTCTGTCAAATAAGAGTTGTTCACTTCTCCACGCAGCCTGTTCCACCTCACTTCCCTGGTTAACTGTCGCCCGTTCATTTCGCGGACTTCCGTTCTCTTGGACAGCAACTTCAGCAGTAGGTACTCCACTTTGGTCTTCTGAAACTTCCCTTCCCGGTTGACCACGTTCTTCATTTTCTGCCTCTGGAATTCCTTGAGTTCCCGATTGGTCCCTAATCAACTCCGAATCATCCTGATTAATGTCTTCTCTGAATGGGGTGTAGAAGGACTTAGCCATGCAAGGATGGCACCTTAAGATGCTATCAGGCATAATGAAGATCGAGCAAAGTCCGAACTCCATGAGAACCCTAAGCACTGACTCTTTTCCATAACCTCTGTCAGCCGTGACGATGCATCCGCCGAATGAACTCTTCCCTCTTCCTTCGAACAACTTCTCGATCAGCTTTTTCACTCCTTCCAATTGCTTTTCTCCCCTTCTTCTGAACCTTATAGCCAGCGACAGTCGAAACAACGCATCAGCAACCGAATCGGCAATGTGACCCTGGCGATCTGCCTTCCTTGAGCTTATAGTCTTAACTTGATTGTCTGAGGCTCTAGTTCCATAAGGATCATCGTCCAAAGTAATAACGGGATGCAATGGAACAAAGAAAACCTTTCTGGTTTCCACAAATACAATATTCTCGAACTCAGTCAGCTTTTGAGTCTGATTCCGTTGGGAATTTCAAGTCCCTTGTCCAGTACGAACTCTTCCAGTTGCATAATAAACAATAAAGCTTTTCGCTATAGTTCGCACACTGTCAAAGTCGGGTGCAACACTTCCAATTTGCCTCAAAAGGTCGATTGTCTTCTCAAAGCTAAAACCCGTCGAATGGGATAGAAGAAAAACCGCGACATATCGATACATATCGCAAAGACTATAGCCAGATCGTTTGGGCATTTTTGCCTTTGTAAGGGGCAAACTTTCATTCATCCATTCAAGTAGTTGACTAAGTAGCCGTGACATGAACAGCACCAGAACTCCGCATTTTGTCTGTGACAAACCTTTTACCTCCATCTCTACCTTCAAGTTGCTCATTTATTCTTTGCAAAAAAGACGAGAAGGATGCCGCAATAAACTTTAGAAGAATTCTTTCTCCATCATGACGGTATTACACGGCATGCTTTTCAATGTCCAACCCTCACTAGCGTCCTCAACCAACTTGGTCGACCTCCTTCTGCCACCACCCTGCCTACTACGACTAGTACTCCCGACACCTCTTCCACTTGCACTTCCAGCCCTATCAGCCCTTCCAGCCTGTCCGCGGGCCCTCCCTGTCGCTCTTGGACGTCCTGGTGAGTTTCCTTTCCCCCTTCCCCTCCCTCTTCCCTAAGTTGATGCGCTTGATCCCGCACCATCTTCATCATGCACAACTGCTCCGGAAGGCGCCTGCGCAGGTGTTTGACGTAGATTTTTTGGCTGGGAGCCTTCTCCAGATGCCTGATGTGGTGCTTCACTGGACACCATAAGGATCGCAACAGGCAGGCGCAAACTAGATGTCACAGGAGGACAGTTAGTATCCTCTGTCTGTGCAATGTGGGCGGATGGGCATAAATATGGCACCGCTCGGCCGATTTCAGAAGTTAAAAGCCTGGAAGGTAGGAAATGAGATTCCAAATCCGGATGTTCCACAAAAATTGGATCCAAGTAGCCCGCTTTAGAGATTGCCAAAGCAAAACATGATGGCCCAAACGGGTGTTAAGGCCACCAAAGTGCGAATAACGGCATAACGGTTATTTTTTTAAGTTAAAATTAAGTCCATATTTTTTGCCCTAACGCACATTAGGGATATGGCCGGTCTTACGACAACCTTTTCGGGACATCGTGAAAGTCCTTTGATCCGCGACTTCGTTACCCGTTTTGCGAATAGTCTCCAAGTAATGCAGGCGCGAAGGGTTTCCACCCGCCGTCCGCATCCGTAGTTAATTTATGAATACCCTACGCACGCTTCTGTGCAACATTGTACAAACCATAAAGATTTACCACCACTTTGCGGCTTCCCATCATTGAGCCTTTCTTACACATTATGACTCCGGTTAATAGCTACGATATATTTCAAAATTAAACCACCCCGCATTTTCTTTGACTCCTGTTAGGCGCGCGCGAATAGGAACGGATTTTTTATGGCGGAAATATTAGAGAATCTGACTGTGAAGGAACTAGAAGAGTTTGATAAAGACGAAATGTTGATAAATCAAATGCTAAGCTGTAGCTTACAGCAAAAATGGGAGTGATAAGCTAAAATTCCATAGTAATGCGCTTCTCTCAAACTGTGAGTAAATTTCTGAGGCGCTTAAGTGCATTATTTACTTGTTCTAAGGTTTTATTTAAATAATTCGCGTCTCATCCTATGGCTTTTGCATGAAGTACTAGAACTGTAAGTTACAGATTAGGGTTATTAAGTGTAACTTACTACTGTAAAGGTTGACGTACATGCACTTCATCCGCAAATGAAGATTAGTGGCCCCATTTGATAGACCCCGAAATTCTTTATAAGGAAAAACTTTAGATCTGTATTTACCTAAGTCAGTTGCATAGTAGATTATTATTCCAGCTAACTTGATAAAAATCATTTCATTCAGGATTCTCTCGATCTTTGGTCATGGGCTCTCTCCCCTTCCTTTTTTCCGGCCCTCCTTTTTATAACCACGCTCACATTTAATGGTATAATTTATTAACCAGATTGCTGATAAACAGTCTTTTTTGTTGGTGAACTGACTTTGAAATTTTTAATAGTGAGAGATGAGCCTTGTGTTAATGAATAGTTCTATAAATAGTTCATTTAATACGTAAATATACTTTGAAATAGGTTTTGGAATACAAATGGGTGCCTGCGGGCTGAAATATCGCGTTATGTAGCTCTTTATCAAACAAAATCATAGCTTTACCTAATATAAAGCCGAAAATCATGAACATTAACAGAGGCGACCCTCGTTCTCCACTGATATTAAGTCTCGATTCCATGGTAATATAGCAAGCTGTCTGCTTTGTTTGAAGTCTTATTTTTACTAGCTAGTTTAACAATGTTGCCTTAGTAATGAAATCCTTCTGAAAATTCCTGTTATCCCTCGTAAGTATCTTCATTTATCCCATTGTCACTTTCTGTCTGCTGCTTGGATACAATAATTGCGTCACAGGGTCAAAAAAGCAAAAATACTGCGTAAATGTAGGGATTGTACTGCGAAGAACCAAACCGTCACTTAGATTAAATTAGATAGCTTCTAGGGGAGGTTAAGATCTTAGGGTTATTGTCTTATACTGATGCCATAAAGTTACTCTATTTTGCAACGTAAAGATAAGAATGAACTCTAGCCCATAGACTGTTAGGGATAAGTTGAACTCGAAAGGCGACTATTACCATTTACTAAGGATGAGTGGATCATGACTATTGGAATTTTTCCAAGTAGTATTCCGAAATCTGATTTATTCCAATATGGACAGGAAAAAGAGAAAGTTTAGTTTATGAACCAGTGAAAATCTAAATTTATCACATGTAACCTTTTTCGTTACACATTTAGTCCACTTACACATTCCTTAAGCATAAGTGAGGAAATAAAAGAAATAGTTTCAGGGTTGAAACCAGTAAATGTTAGTCTTTTGTAAGGTAGGATTTTTTGTTCGACAAAAAAGTCATCAGTCCATTTTGGCTATCTTTATACACTTTTAAAGCGCTAAAAGTGAGATTTGAAGGACAGAAAATTGCGCGTGAGAAGTACAGTGCTTTTAATACATCCAAAGCATTGAAAACTAGTGTAAAACCGCGACTATTGGAGGCTGACTGAACAATTGTGGTTAAATGTTTACATAAATATACCATTTCGGGTAAATTTACGTCAAAAGATCTTTGGTTGTAGTCCAGATTAATCCCAATGAAATACTCGCACGTGTTTTTGAGAAAATGGATTCGATTTTGAAATGATCTGCAAATTGGAGAAAAATGGGTTGAAATTTCTCTCATTATATTTTAACAGTGTCTACATCGTCTGCAGTAATGAGATGTGAAAAAATAAAATATAAAAGATACAACTTCTTATATAATTTCTTAACGTGTAAGAAAATAAATTGGAAAATGTTGTTGTGAATTTTGTTGGAAATGCATGTATGATGTAATCTCGACTTAAACTAAGCAGTTATATGATATTTTCACTCAGCGAATCCCAGAAATAGAAACAAAGCAGAACAAACAAAAAGTTATTCCCCGCGGAAATATGGAAGTATTTGGGCGTACAGAAAATCAGTATTGGATCTAGATAGCAAATTGAGTAAACTATCTGCAATAAACTAATACAACTTTCTGTGATGCAGAGCTACAAGAAAAAAGGAGGAGATATTTACTTTATTGTAGAAACCAAGTCACTGATGCCATGAAAAGAAATAATTCATCGGGTTCTCTTCACTTGAAAAAGAAATTTTGGATTAAATGCTACAAATCTTGAAGTTCTCAGAATTTTGAAATATCGCCATTTGCACTTTATCCTGTTGACTATCTAATTTTACTCTATATGTTCTAACCTGTAGTGAGGCATGCTTTTAAGGCATTAAAAAAATTTAAAAGTTACGTAGTGACTCCGCTTAGGGAGCCAAGAGCTCGTGAAAATTTGGTTAATCACAAGAAAAATGTGAAAAAAGATAAAATACTAAAATACAGAAATTGCACTTATTGATCCCGTCTTGTGGAGTTTTGACAGCACAAAAGGTAATCGATAGTCAAACCGTTGGTTGATGCTTCCGGTAAGCAGGTCGAAGCATCAGACCAGGGTTCATATAGGAAAAGTACTCAACACCAGCAGAGATAAATTGTAAGCAAACGGTACTGAATTCGAAGTATTCCAGAAAAACCGACCCTACAGGTATCAAACTTAAGCGTTCTGACGGCTCATGTAGCAGCTCGCGGTGATTACGACAGCACTAAACATCATGGCAAAGTTCCGTTTGTCCAATTGGCAAGGAGGCATAGCGTAGTTGCTGATTGGTGGGATGGTGGGATTCGAATTGTTTCGAGAAACACGCGAGAAAGCCACGACATCTCTATGTAATTGGCTTGGCACAAAGTGGTATGATCTTATGTTTTACACCGGTGCGTGGGTACAGTGCACAAATTGCGCCGAAGTCTTCTTACAGTGTAAATCCTTGGTAACGGGTACTGAAGGGATACTGTCAGGTTATTTGAGGTAGCTTATGGGCATAATCGTTACCCGTTTAGAGCTTCTCATTAAACTATTGTTGGCTAAGTATTCCTAAGCAAGGTTAAAGAGAACCTGGAGTTCACAACTCGCAGATTTGGTCCATTTATGTTCAGAGATCTCGTTGAGAAGAACATAGCTAGTTCTGTTGGTTTAACTCGCCAATAGTCTTATCTGTCATCTCATATATTACGTTAGACATTTTTTGGTAGCGCATCAAATTAAATTTCACTGCTAGTATCTCTTATACTTCTTCTCATCGTAAGATAGAAAGCGAGAAGTATAAATAGAAAGCTATTTTGAGCCATTTCAAGCTAAGGAAGGGATAGTAACTCCGGAATATATGAAATTTACCGTTTCTCACATTCTAGATTTTGAACAAAGTAGAAACTTTGTAAAAGAAGCTGAAACCAAAACCAAAACTTTCCCAACGTACAGCAAAAGATATTTTCATATCCATACAGTCATACATGATTTGATTTTGTGTTAGCAAGGATATAAAAGCATGAAACAGTTATCATTTCAGTATATATATATATGTAATAGCTTGAAGCGGAATGTGCCAGTTTTACCTTGAGATAATATTATAGATTTTCACAGAAATTCATCTCTTGCTGTTGTAAGGCAGCTTTTTTAAACAATGCTCACTATAACGGCTTTGTTACACAGTGTGTGCTACACGTGGAACTGAAGTACCCTATATCTACAGCTATTACAATTTAAGCTTTTTTAGAGCGGTCTGAAATACACTATGAGGGGCATTTCTGAATCAAACCACAACAAAAATTATACACGCAGTTCAATGTCAATCCGACAGACTAGCTACGCATAATAATATTCTTGAATCCCTCTATCGTAGTACCAATGCCTATCTCACCAGCTTACCAGTTTTTCTAGCAGGACCCAGGCTCCAATATTTGGATTCACTAGTCGGTTTTTCGATACACATAAATTGAAGACAGAAGAATCGTTTCATTATAATCTTGGTTTGAATTCATCTACAGGAAGTCATTTTCTAAACCAAAGGGATTTCTGTCCGAGTTAAGTGTGGCGGCATAGTTGCTGTGAATGGGGGATAAGTGTTGGAAGTATAATATTTGGAAAGATAAAAGAGGCCAGATGCTGTGAAGTTGAGCGATTCATTGAAAAAAGAAATAAAAGAACGAATAGAGCAGGTGTAAACTTGCCCTCTTGAGTTACCCTCCAAAACCCAAAACTTACGTACACGGTGGATTTTTGTTAGTTTCTTACATGGGGGAATGCTTGGGTTAAATGGGCGGTTTACTTAATTTTCTTGGTAACAGGAATGTTTGGGTTAAATGAGGTGGTGTGCTCAAATTTCCTAATAACCGAGGTTGAGTGCAAAGTCGAACGTGTTGAACATACTACCGGTCCGTGCAGCAAACAGGCACCCACAATCGCTCGGTTGCGTACAATCCCATCAAAGGCAGGTTAATGTCCTTCTCCGTGGCAATAATAACCCCACTCCCGCGCTTGGGTGGGTTTACTGCGAGTGGTTACATGGTGGTGGTAGATCTTTACGAGTTGTACAGTCTGGCAAAGAAGCGTGCGGAGGATATTCAGAAATCAAATACGAATGCAGGCGGCGGGTGGAAACCTGTCGCGCCTGCATCACTTTGAGACTAAACGCAAAATGGGTAACGCAGTCGCGGAGCTCCTGTTGAGGGGAGAAACCGCGACGGGAAGCAGCGAAGGAAGCAAAGCGGCGGAAGAAACCCTGGCGTCGTTGCCCAAGGCGCCATAGATATCAATCCCGACAGTGGAGAGGAGGATATCGTTTTGGTCGCAGTAATTGCTGTAATGACGATGTTTCTCGCGCTCTGCGATTGTCGCGGCAGCGCCTGCGGTAATCGTACTTGGCGAGATGTTGCGGCGAGGGGAGAGGTGGGCAACAATAATGTCGCAGTCGACGGCGACATCAGTACTGTGAAGCCCATAGGCAGCGGGAATGTAGATGTCCCTTCGTAACGCGGGGGACTCCAAATGCACAGACGAATTGGGAACCTGGTAGAGGAGCGGATGCTCGACGAGGGCGACGATCTCAACTTCCTTACAGAAGTGGGCGAGAACGTTGCGGAGGATGTGATGTCGGCGAATCATGTCGTCTTCGTATTTGCAGGTCAAAGCGTGTAGGCAAGTACTGTAGAACATAGGGTGAAATTCCCATTAGCCTGTGCAGTATATTTCTCATATTGGCTGACCGACGTTTTGTACCGTGTGATTTGAAGCCAGGTGGGCCGCGTCCTCTCCATGCCGATTTCTGTACTTTTTACATTGGTGTTTCAACATCATTGGCATTTGCGCACCTAATTGCAAGCTTATTATTCGCTTGCTATTTAACCATCGTTGACTGTGGCTGGAGTACATGTGCTCCATTTACTTAGTTTAGTACATTCCAAGACAAAATTGAATAATCGACTGAATCTCTTCCAGTTTTTCTATTCCAGGATTTATCAGAACCCATCTTACTAGACAAATAAATAAAAGGGAGTACATTTTGTTTCAGTAGTACCATTGACAGGAGACGTACATTTCACTAGCATATTCTACAATAATTTACTGATCTGTCATTTGCAATGCTCGGATGTTGAAGGTTCGCAAGGGACGCGGGGGGAATCTTAATGTGTTCAAGAACCTGAACCATATAGGTAGACGGTTACACCACAACGAAACAGGTTCGTAAGGCACTGCAAAGTGAACTATATCTTGCGTTACAACAGGGCGGCCCCTGTCGCGATATGGTAATTGCGTGGTGGTATATCTTCACGAGTTCTAAAGCACGACTGATAATTGCAAGAGCAGTTTTCTTCTACGCCTCGTAAATGTTGACATAATATCTCAACCTTTACGAGGCGTATCCAAATCCAGGTCTTAAAATCAAAAAACCATGGGCCAATAATTACGTATGATTCGCTTGAAGAAATTCAGTGGACGACAAGCATACATAAGCAACTGAGTAACAATGCACTGTACTATGCTGTACTGTACTGTAAAGTACTATAGTTTAAAACTCAATAAATCACCCCCAATACTGTAACTTTATGGCATCAATATAACGGGTATACAGTACTGTACTGTACAGTATACAGTACTGAAACGGATGACTGGTAGATTGGGTGGAACAAGGTGGAACTGGACATAACAGGGAAGAGGCCTAACTTGCGTAGGGACGAAGATACCATGAGAACAGAGGTTCTCTGGAACATACTAACTTGCACGTTGCGGCATTAAGACTCACTCGAGACCCCTTCCAGCAGACAACTGGCCTGTATGTACTGAGAGTAACTATATGGCATCAGTATACCGTACTGTACTACCACAATACATTAGCTGTTGTGGTGGTGGACCTTTACGACCTGTACAGTACTCATGTTAGTACTGGTAAAGTCTTCTTCTTCTTCTTCTTCTGTGCAGTATGGCACAGAAACGTGCGGAGGGTACTCAGAAATTAACTACCAATGCAGGCGGCGGGTGGAAACTTGTCGCGCCTGCATCACTTGGAGACTAAACTCAAAACGGGTAACGAAGTCGCGAAGCTCCTGTTGAGGGGAGGAACCGCGACAGGAAGCAGCGAAGGAGGCAAGGCGGCGGAAGAAACCCTGGCCGTCGTTGCCCATGGCGCCATAGATGTTAACACCGACAGGTGAGAGGAGGATATCTTGTCGCAGCTGTTGTACTGTATTGTAGAGTACAGTAGTTCATGTTAACTTCCCGCTCACAAGAACGCCTTTTGAAGTTTCGCAGTTAACAAACGACCGAATTTCCCACTACGAAACCGGGTTTCAGCCATCCGAATACTTGCAGAAAGCACACCCCATACTCCCTCTAGAAACAGCCAAGCATCGAAAGTTTTGACAACTGTACCCCTTCTCTATGTCCAAGCTTTCCGATACCTACAGCCTTTTGAACTATATCGGTTGGGCCACTGACTCTCCGTCAAAATTGGTGGTGGGTTGAACGTTTATTGAAGAAGGGAACTCTAACAAGGGGCCGACGTGGGCCATAGCATTGGGGATGGTGGTAAATCTTTAGGAGTTCTAATGATCTATGTCAAAATTCGCCTGAAGATATTGAATTGCATGTGGCCTTGAGGTACATACAGCCGAAGAAACAAGGACTCTTGCTGCGTACGGGGCAGTAGAGCGTGCAGTTATCGAATAAAGGAAAGGTTTGGGTGTTTTACTCTTGGAGGGTATATTCGACTCTATCCTAAAGTACTCCATACAACCACAAGCGACTCAAAAGGGCATTACGATACCGTTATGGGGAGGAATTACGCTGATCCAAGGCCACCATACGGCCAGCTTTCGAGCAGGCTGCACTGGACATGACGGATTCTGCAGCGTGCCTTTGCCCCAAAAACTTCCCATAGGTCTCCATCTAATAAATGGAAAAATAAATGGAAGAAGGGAACGGTCTGGCACAGTCATGGCCCACAAAACCAAGAGCTGCTCGTACCCCCGTCCTCTCTGTTTGGCCCCTTTTTACGGAACTCCGCCACGACGGTACCTGTAGGGACATAGACCAAGGTGGTGAGGTGTGCCAAAGAAACAACCGTGCTACGCCGCACCGATTCAGGTCTTTGATTTTACCTTTTCTGCTCTCAGCACTTGCGAAAAAAGGTTAGGCTCCGCTAGGGACCAGCTGGATCACTCGAGGTTTAGATGTTTGCGGCTATTGACAGTAAAGCACCTAACATTTCTCCCCTTGCGGAAAGGGATCCTGTACAAGACTTGGATACAAACCCGTGCAACTAATTAAGTCGTTGATAATGGATATTTCCTTGTTCCTTTTGGCAGGGTTTTGTGAGAAGTGGCTAAGCTACAGATCACTCAATATCGCAGCGGGCTTTGAGGCTCTCCGTATAAGTTCTACCGCACATAATTGCATGCGTTTGGATTATGGGAAACATCTTTGCGCGTCACGAGGGTACCAGTTTTACCCTTTAATATAACCTCAGGATAATTTCAGTGAATGATTGCGTCATTCGTTCTGTGGTGAAATTTTCAGAGGTGGAAGTGGCCCATGGGATCATATTTTAGTGACGGGCAAGCATATGGGTGGAAGAGCGCACAGGATGCGGAGGAAAGGTGCTTGAGTCATCCGTATGATGGCCGGATCACGATGAATGCCAGGGAAAAGTGATCCGCCGAAATGCTATTTAAGCTCGCGGCAATCGCCTGTTCAGTAGCCCTTTGCCACATGCCAGTCACTATCCAAGGTCGGAAATATCTTCCAACAGTAAAACACCCAAACGTTTCCCCCTATCCAAGGAAACTTCTTCCAGACTCCGGCAATTTAGCAAGACAATATCCCTCGCTGCACATTCGCTAACTGATGGGGCGCTACGCAGTTCAAAACCAATGGGGAGGCTCTTCAGCTCCATGGAATGATGCTGGAGTGTGGATTCTCGGCAGCCGTCCCAACCAAGGTGTGATTGCAGTGGATGTTACGTCAAATGATGGCGGCGCCACACTTACCGGCACAATGACGTACGCAGGCGAAGGTCCTATTGGATTCAAAGGGACTCGCCGTGGAGAGTCGAACATCTATGAGATTGGGAACCAGTGGGGAGGTTCTTCAGCGCCATGGAACCCTGTTGGCGAATTCGTCATTGGATCCAGGTCTGGACAAAGTATTGTGGCTATTCAAATTTCCTCAAACGATGGAGGGAAAACATTGACAGGCACCATTACATATGATAAGGAGGGCCCTATTGGATTCAGCGGCACGGATGCAGGATATGATGCCTACAACGTTGAAAATCAGTGAGGAGGTTCCTCGGCTCCGTGGAACAAATCAGGCATCTGGGCTCTTGGCGACCGCAAGGATCAAGAAATTATTAGTATGGATGTCTCGTCTCCCGATGGTGGAAAAACATTGAAGGGTACGGTGCAGTATAAGGGAGAGGGACCGATTGGATTCAGAGGACAGTTGAGCAGTGGCAACAACTATGCTGTCGAGTACCAGTGGGGCGGCCCGTCTGCCCCCTGGAACAAGGCGAGCGAATGGCTGATTGGAGACCGTTCCAACCAAAACGTTACCACCGTAAAGGTGTCATCTGCCAACGATGGAAAAAGCCTTGATGGCACTTGCACCTACGAAGGGGAAGGGCCCATTGGCTTCAAGGGGACAGTCATTTCCTAACAACGGAGGCGAGTAAGCCGTAATCGCGAAATTCTTGACCGCCCAGGTAAAGATATTTTAAGATAAGAGAGTAAACGAGCGTGAGGCATATAATGAACCCCATAACGACTCTGTAGCCGCCTTTCGGTCTCAGTGACTTTACGATGCTTGTCAAGCGGTACATATTGTTACAGCAAGGTAACACCACTACATTTAACTATTCAGTTAGCCATCATCCTCCAATCATTATTGCACCATCAGTTGTTTGCGCTGGGAATATGGAGTATTTACTACATTACGTTCCCAATAGTAATTTCCCAAGAAGAAAATTATCTTATGCCAGAGGAGGAACCGATTTCTTCGGTGTCGCCTTTGTGAACCTCCTTGAACCCTTCCATTGAAGAGTTCGCTTTTTCAACCCGTTGACTTCCTTGAACGCAGCAAGGACTGCAAAGTGCCAAGTATCAAGAGTTCATCCCGAATTCTGTGAGAGTTAGGCTCATCCCAATTTCTATTTCCATACTTGGAGGATGGCACCCAGAAGCATATGCTGTAGAAACGGGCTTTGCTAGGAACTTAGCTGTAATAGCAACGGAAACGTTCGGAAAGGTTAGTCCGGTACGAATTGCAATGGAACGCTGCAGATGCCGTGACGACAAACGCTGCACGCCATGTCCCTACTGTTAGATTTTAAGGGCCACTTTATTGCACCTTAGGTTTGCAAGCCAGCACTTGATCAGTATTGAGACATATCCAAAAACTGACCCAATAGGCCCTCTGCTGGGATTACTGCCCGTTCGTCTGCCAAATTTCAAACCGATTGGACAATCAGAGACCCAACTTTCAGGGGTGTAAAGTTGGGGTTCCCAACACCTATTCAGAGGGATGAAAGGCTGTTATCGCCAAAATAGTGGACTTTATTAACACGTTTCCGCTACCCTATGAGCTTCTCTCCCAGCTTCATCTCTTGCCTTCAGTCTTTAATCCTCTCTTCTTTTCTTCACCAGTGGTGCAGTTTCCACTTCTGAGCTGGCAGACCGGCGACGAGACGGTCTGGCAGACATCAAACTAGATCCCCTCTCGAGTCTACCCGAACTAACAGACTTTCCCCGCGCTTTATTCCCCTCCGCAGTACTCTGCTGCTCCTCTTTCTCAGAGATGTGAGCCGCAGCATCATCACTCCTTACCTGAGGCCCAGTTCCGTTAGATGCATATCCGCTACGTGACGTAGATGGAGCTTTTGCGGGAACCAAACGCGCCTTAAGTACCTTTTGCGTGTGCCAAATCTGCGAGCAACTTTTCCTGTAGCCTGGGTGTACCTTAAGGCATAGGTGCACATCGCATGTCTCACATTTTCAATTCGTACGATGACCTCGATAGCCTTTTTTGTGGCCACCACAGAGCGCGCAGTGCTGTATTGCTTCATGAACAACTTGATGACCTTTTACAGAGACACGTTGTAACAATCCCTTGTCAGGGTTGAAGAAATCCCAACGATTCCGCTTCTTACTTTTGGCAAGCAACATCAGTCGCTTGGCCTCCTCATCATCGGTCTAAGGAATCTTTTCCGTCCCGTCTTCACCTCCTGCAGTATTTTGAATGCTAGATGCAAAGCTGGGTAACTCTTGAGGGTCATCAAACATGAAATCCGTTGTACTCTGAACATGATTGAGAGCATCACGGTAACTTTCGATAGACTTGAACTGTTCGTCTGATTCTAGCAGGTCTCTTCGTTGGTACATCCTCCACGAAATGAAAGAATTGATGGCAATTGTCTTAATTGTTTGTGTTACAAGGTTTTGCTCCCATTGAAGGTGAGAGGTAGAACTTCTGGGATTTGCTCGTTGTTGAGTTGCACCATCAACGACACTCTTTGTCTTGGGGTACAAACTTTGCGCCGCATGTTTGAACAGCTTTAGAGGAACAAAGCAACCATTATCCTGCACATGCTTGTTTATCACCTTCCAGAAACCATGTACGGTGTGCAAATTTTGTCTACACTCTTTTGAAACAAACGATGGAAACTCTAAATCACCAAAAGCATAGGCCCAATCCACTAATGGTTTTGCCTGAAGCACAATTGAACTCTTAAACCTTTGGCGTGCGGCGAGAGGGACTCTAACGGCGACAATGTATAACATACCGGTCTCTGCACGTACATACAAAACTCCAAGTCTAGGACAACAGCTTGATGGATCAATTGAGCCATGTGTTCCTCAGGAACGTGTTTTTGGAACGTATCATCTCTCACATTGCATCGAATCATGTCAACGGATGATAACTGCACAGCATTACCAAGTGTGAAAGATGCTATCTTCGTCTTAATCTCAAGTGTAGCGAAGACACCCCTCTTTCCCTCGAATGCATCCAAAACCTTCGCATCTTCCCACTCTGCGAAGGATCCTATGTCAAGAAGTATGATAGCGTCTGGGGAGCATGCCATATACTCTTCGTCCCTCATCGCGAGAATTCCAACATCAAACACCGCCAGAAAGGAATCCTTCGCCCCGACAGCACTTATCAATGCGCTTTTATTTGCCATCCCCCGCTTCATCGTTTCAGTTGACACTTTTGAGCTGAACCAACCGCCATGAAGCAATCCATACCAATCCGCAAGTGTCCTGTCCGTTTCTCCTCACTCAATCCCAAGTTCACGCCTTGCTGTCGGATATGCCATTAGCAACAGCCCCGCACTCATTCCAGTTATCCGAAACTGTCGGCACGAACCAATCTGCACAAAGCTGGCCGAGAGTTAGTACTTCCAAGCCTTTCCGATCTCGTTTTCTGCCGACAGCTTCAACCTTTCAATTTCCTCGTTCTTGTGCTTGGTTCCTGAAAAAAATGTCAACGGAAGCTTCAATCTGTCCTTCGGGACTGCGATACATGAGTTCAAATTCTCTTTCAAGGAAGGTGGGGTGTTATACATAAACCGCAACACTTTGGAGAATTTCTCCGTGCCATGCTTACGAACAGCAATTGCTGTAACTCGATTACTTCCAGTCCTAGCACCAGCACCCACAAGCGCTTCCGAAGCGAAGAACACATCCGGACCCATATCCGGCCCATCATCAATTACAAACTCTTTGCGTCTGTCAAATAAGAGTTGTTCACTTCTCCACGCAGCCTGTTCCACCTCACTTCCCTGGTTAACTGTCGCCCGTTCATTTCGCGGAAATGCCGCCGTTTACAACGTTATATCAGCGCCATGGAGCATTACCAATACCACAACCAACCCTTTGGATAATATTCACTCTCCTTTAACTTTTCATCTAGTTGACCAACCTTTACCCGCCCTGCATAGTCAAAAAAATTCATCCAGACACACGAGTTGCATTGACGGCCTTTCTTTCGTATTTATTGGTCCAACGAAGTTTGGAGATTGCCTTAGAAGGTTAAAGCAAGTACCCGCAG
This sequence comes from Kappaphycus alvarezii, assembly GCA_002205965.3. NCBI lineage: Eukaryota > Rhodophyta > Florideophyceae > Gigartinales > Solieriaceae > Kappaphycus > Kappaphycus alvarezii. The sequence goes on from NADL03000790.1 coordinate 300,369, forward strand.
TCGAGCGGGCTAGTCTTTAATTTTTTTAGGAGGCAAAGAAGAACTAGGCGTATGAGAAAGGCTCCGAGGATAAGGAGGACTGATAGGTCCCGTGGGAGCTCTTAGGGCGTAAATGTGGGGAGTTTTCGGTGGTGAACCGAAAGGAGAGTTAGAAAGGCGGTTTAATCGTAATTTTGAACTCCCCAGCTGGACATAGAGAGAGAAATGAGAGGACATTGGAAAATCTTGATATCTCTGAGGAGGCTTTCTCCGACTGTGCGTCTTTCAAGGAAATCTCTGGAAATTATATTGAAGGTCGAAACATTTTGGTTCTGATCTCGAGCATGGTGATTTCGTACAGATATTTATCTTGAAAGTATCTATTATTAGCCCTCCTCTTCCACAACACAACAGTCCCTTGAATGCGTTTTCTTGGATTTGGAACGTGTGTTTGAGACTTTGGGGTTATCCGAAAATTTTCTACAAGATGAGGAAGGTGCTCCCTCTAAGAGACCTAAATTAAATTGGTGTTATGTATTCACGGTTCCGACGTTGGCTCCGAGTTGAGGAGCTGTGAATGTCGCATTTGCGATAACTTCTGGGTTGCAAATGCAGTATAAAAGACAGTAAGCATCAGCATATGTGCGTCATCGGATATCGTATCTATTCAGAGTTGGATATTGTATCGATGTCCTTTCTCTCGTTAGTGTATGCTCTACATCTAGATATTACATTAAGTGCAAGTGTCGTACTAAATATCGGCCATAATAGCAGTCAGCTGGTATGACGGAGGGCTTGCATAAAGGCCTCTCCTTTCAGCGGCCAGTCACCGCCGTTGAGGCATCCAAGGTGAGTGCGCTCGATCGTTCGCCCTCCGCACGCGCCTGCGAAACACTCTTTGTCGGACAGTTCGCATACCACGACATTATACCCATCGCCTGGTGTGTTGCAGTCTACGGCCGAGATCTACCAACAATTGGGCCACAAATTGAACTGCAGAACTAATTAGATACGGAGTTGAAAGTCAATTTATGATCGAAGAAATATTTGGTATACGAGTTATAGAGGAGAGAATGTATATTTATCCCCTTATAAGCTCAGTTGTAGCTAGGCGTCTTCTCGTCCTTATTCATTTTCATATCGAAATTTTTATACTAAAATAGCGCTTGCGGGGCTTGTAACATCTTTGACTTAGGTTAATTGGTTGTGAGAATCACAAACTCGCTTATTCGGGCTACCCTGAAAAACGCAACTATTGCTCCTAAATGCTTCCAAAAGAATTAACCTACGCCTCTGTTTACATAGACGAAGGGAAGATCTGCCTCTGTATGCCCGAAATCTTCAAGAACATCTCCAACTGCACTGCCCCTGGGCAAGGAAACCATTTCGGAGGGTTTGCTTGTTCCAAAATAAAATTAAAGCATTTGCGAAGCGTTTCTATTCGTCAATGGACATTGTAGGTATATTTTTCTCGTTTAGGCCCCAATAATATCAATATTTGCTCTAATGTTCCATTTTACTTCCTTTTAAAGATGATGAAAGATCACGATTTACACCTCAAAAAAGTTGTCCCATGCAATTGGACCTTCGAGCCCTGATATCTTAAAAATTGGATGCTTCAAAAATAAGGGAAGTTAGATGTATTGAATGAGAGCATGTCAGTTTCGTAACAGAGTTAGCAATTCAATTTAAAATTTTTGGGTCCATACTATATACTTCGAACTGATATAAAATGTAGCCAGTACTGAAAAGCATTGTACGGTAAATATGCTGGCGCTTTAACTCTGATATGCAGTAAAACCCCCTTGGATTTCAAACTAATAAGGTGCAAAGCGGTCAAGCTCTGGAGAATTGATATTGGATGCTTAAGCAAGATAAAATTTTCAATACTCATCAGTATTCTGAGAAAACAAATATTTAAATAATTTGTTTCCTTCTTATTTTCAGCCTATTGACAAACACCTTAATTAAAAATACAGACGAAATCATTATTTCAGGAAAATTTTTATACGCAGAACATGCTTTCACTTTCCCTTTATGCTATTAATTATTCAATCGTGTAGGGGTAATATCGGGAGAAGTTATTTGCGAACAGTATCCAGTCGAAAAAAGCTTGGCTAGTTCCATGTCCGTAAGAATTTTGGGACCATAAAAGTAGAAAGATATGCGACGAGCTTGTATAGCTGACGTACAATAAATTGAGTATTCATACGTATCCATGGGTTGAAAAATACTGGAGACTAAACCGTGATTAAATGAATTTTTTGTGATTCCTTAATTTTGTAATAGAATCATGCAATCAGAATCAGGGGAGTTCGGATACTGATTCAAACTGAAGGAGTTTACTTCCTACGCACATATTATTCTGTACGCTCATGGGCTCTTTCTTCTTCCCGAACCGCCAGATTTACACAAGCGAGTAACCGTTACACAGCGGAAATATTTCCAAAAGTGCCCTACTGTACTTAGGATGCTGCATATATTTTCTCCCCCCTTTAAGTGTTAAATATGATAGTAATCATCTGTAATCATCAACAGTGGCTTCGTAGAGAAAAACGGTGGTTTTTCATTACAATAACCATTACTTTAACAAATACGACCTCACGGAAGAACAAATCAATAGTTGGCATCACAATTCGGGCTGGTAGCTATCTTACTCTTTGAATATGCCAAAAGGAGGCATAAGTTCATATATTAATAGTAATTCAAGGGCGAAGGCTTAATAATAAACCTACCTGACCTACCGCAGCGGCTGCTAAAGCTAGATAAAGATTAGTTCTTATTTCAAGCTGTTTAATTTCCGTAACTGCAATTCTCGACCAAGAGAATCCAGATTCATCTCGTAAATGAGTGAAATAGCTTTTTAATCTTGAAGTAGCAGAGTTTGGATCAATTTCGTTATTAAAATTCATCTCTTAACTCTGTGGCTTGTAAAATTAATGTTGCTATTGGTGGGGTGACACGACATTGCGTGAGAATTGAAGATCGGTGGTGCTGTGTGAATAAATGTTTATGGAACAAATGTTTTATTCTCACTCCATGGCTTTGGCCTACATATTTCCAAACATAAGTTCAGTGTTCAGGAACAATACCTCCCAGTGCAGCTATGTCCACGCACTTTAGCTCAAAAATCGAGCTTGTGATGACTATCGGCCTTTAATATTCCCAATGGAATTTTTATTCTTTTATAGCCACCACGAATCCATTTAGGATACAAGCATCATATAAAAACACTTTAGAAAGTCATAAATGGAATCTGTAAACAACTTTTTAATGTTTGAAAGGATTGGTTGAGTCCGAAATAAAGAGCCCCATTCAGATAACGGAGGATTTACTTCAACATATTTATGTAAAATTCTATGGATGCGTGCAATGGGCTTTTAAGAAATGATAATGAAAATGAAAATTGTGTTATTCTAGAGGGGGGAAAGAGAAGAAGTTCGTAAATGATGTGTCCGTTAGATTAATGATCTTTGAAATCAATAACAGGCTTGTCTGAGCTGTTTACGGCAAACTATTGAATGCCCATATGAAACAATACGTACAAACATGTTTTGAATCAATTGAATACGATTTCTGTAGCATTTTGGAGTATTTAATGCAGTAAACATGTATTAAGCTACTGTAAAGACCATTTGTTGAGTCAACGAAAGATATCAGGGAGACAAAGGACATGATACCAAAAGTTGCAATCAATAAATTGTAAGGTGCTTCCGCAGGATCTCTAACTTTCTCTTAAATACTATATCTTCCAAATTAATTAATGAATAATTGCAGCAAAATTAATTAAAGAGGGTGGTCTTAGTTGGGTTTTTGTAATACTGACCTCAACAAATTTCCATTTCAGTACGATCTGCAACTTTAAACAGCGTTTTTGCTCCATGTAGATACTAATAAAATCTAAATATGTATAATTTTTATCAATTTTTCCCGAAAAAAATTACTAGTTTTCTCCAAGCAAATGGGTACATTAGAATACTTCTGGAGGGACAGGCTGAAAATTTAACCCCGTTCGAGAATCAAATCATTTTCCGCAGCGACTCACAAATTTGACGTAGCATCATGAGATGCAGCAAGTGAATTCATTTTTCTTCATTGAAATCTACATATGCAATTTGGCGATCACGGGGCAGAGGGCATCTTTATTTATCCACACATTTTCCTTAGACTCGTCTAGTCTCCTTTCCTGAAATTCTCATGTGAATCCCAAGTGTAAATGTACTTTCAGGACGCAAGATGAGAAAAAATTCTGCTGTTTGATGAGATATTTTCATTCTGGACCTAATTGCTATCCGTTTCAATATGTCACAGGTTTATATAAGGCCAAATTACGAGCTTTTCTGCGTAATGCTCGAAATTTCCTTGAGTAAGCCACTTATAGGGGATTCTGGAATAATAATGTCATGAAATGGATCGAGTAGCCTTGTATTCTATTTATATCGTCATTTCCATACAATTTCGCGTGCTTTTTTCAATATAGATTCCATTCAGAGAGACAAAATGTGCCTAGAGCTTTGCTTTCCCGAGAACTGCAAAAACAAATCGTCTCTCTAGTTTCTCAACTTCAGACTTTCGTGTGTTCATATGGATTAGTTCCATCTTGAATCTATAGCGACGAAGTCCTAAAACGCGGCTCTGTACTTCAGTTTTCTTTCCCTTTTTGAATAGAACGTCAAATATAGGCACATTATGGATGTCAAAAAAAGAGTGGAGGCCGAAAGTCAATAATTGCGCTCTTATCACCGTAGATGATGAGATTGCAGCACGAATTAACCATGCAGGCAACCCGTCGTAAAGCCAGCTATGTATCTTTAGTGCTCAACTCAAATCGTTAATATTGGATATGTCGCTGTATAATAGTAGCCCATTTTCCAATTCTTGTGTCTGCGAACCACTTTAGACACCACACAGCTGCTTTCTGGTTCCCGTAGAGAATTAAGACAGATAGTCGTTCCAGAAATTCTTATTAAAGTATTGCGATCCTCACTTCGGTGTTTTTTAGCATCTCAAAACGCACGTGGGTAATTATGTCATTTAAAATAGATGAATGAGGTATTTTCGATGCACCTCAGCGTCTCAACAGGGCTCTTATTTAACTTTGTTTTTCTATGATCAAGGATTCTGATTTCACGTTGTGTGGTTCTAGATAAATTAGAGTGTATTCATTTCTTCACAGATAATTTGAAAATTGGCCAAGAAAATCCGGTCGAATTTTAAGGAGTGGCTGAATAAGCTTACTAAGGAAACTTTTAATCCTTCATTTTTTCCTTTTGACGGGAAGAAAAGCAATGTAGACTTTTATTTCAGGAGTGCCTCAATCGAATGAAGGTATTTAATCAAAACTGACTTGCTAGCTGCAATTATATATCTGAATTGATCTGTGCTGAATTCTTATGCTATTTCTGATCCTTTTACTGAATATATATCCTCTCCAAGTGCATTAAAACTTCTACTTTTATCGTTAGATTCGCATAAGTGATTTAGATATACACTGTGCACCCAATAATTATCCAAGTTTTCATCCGCAGTATAGCAAGGGAATTTTTTTAAATAAATCCATTATGTGCAGAAAAATGCTCCTAGAAAACCTCGTTAATTAATTCCGAAAAGAAATTAATACCTGGAATGTTTGAATCAAAATGAGGCTCATATTATGGATCAACTAAAGTTCTACACTTTATTTAGATATAACTGAAGCCCCTTACAACCCGAAAGGATATCTATAAAAGGCCAGAATAGTTTATCTACGAATACCAAACGGAGGGTTACAGTTGAGGAAGTTACGCGTTGATATAATCAACATACCCTGCGCAGATTTCCTTACTTCCAATAGTTTCGGTGATTCTGTGGAAGTTGTTTTTTGATATATTGGCTCTGTACTACGGTTGTCTATGAAACGCTGGATTTACAGGATACATGCAGGGTGTAAATCGACTCAAATTAGCAGGTGATGGAGAAAGTGTATGAAATACAGCGACAATCGATAAATGCCAATGTTCTCCTTTCTTGGCAAGCATAACCTTGCAACCACAGTCGGCCTTGTGGGGGCTGGTGTGGGGTCCTGTGGTTGGTTCCCGCGTACGACCCGGCCGGCGGGTTGCGCGAGGCCCTTCAGCCGGCTCTAATGTTGCAGGGTTCTGCAGCCCTGTGCGGGGCGATTTGTCCTACAAGATACGAGGGATGCCTTGTGTAGCTGGTTGGGTTGTTGTTTGACTGCCCATTATTTCCCTTTGTTCAATGTATTTTACCATCTCCATATGCATATATATAGTGGATACATCCGTCGTATGCGTCAACTGGAATCAAAAGGATGCGCTAAATCATTACGGACTCTCTGACTCTCACTGAAGGCACGAAATTATTACATGGTAAACGTAGGCTACAGAAAATGCATGCATGACTAATGAATCGTTAAGGACGACAATAAATGTTTCGATGAATTGCTCGAGGACATGGGCGAGGTAGGATACCTTTGCTTTCTCACAGCGGCAAATAGTCTTGAGTGGTGTACAATTTCAAAAATATTCAACTGGGTGATATTCTTGGTTTGTTGAGACAACCAATAGACCCATTTTTCCTGCACTTACAGCAGCCATTAATGAAATACCAAGGATCTCGGTAGTAGTGACGGTTTACTGTATATTTGGATTTTCAAGCTACTTTCTGATCATTACAACCAAATGCCACGTCTACGCCAGCGTCCAAGACCATTAACATGACCTCGAATATTAAATTTACTTACTGAAAGGGCCTCAATTGGAGCGTTCATATTGTAAGAGTTTACTTCGGTTTGCTGATGTTTGGACGGATAACAATCAAAACCTGAGCAGTGCCGAGAACTTTCTCAGATGAAATATTTTTGGGGAGAGAACCATGGTAATTGCTTCAAATGATACAGGAAGAGGTCAGATCAGTTTTGAAGTGTTTTCTCCTCAGAAAATTTCTTTCCTTTATTTATAGTTCCTAATGGTTAGGTTTACATGCAATTGCATGAAACATACATGTTGGTCATTTAGACATGGACGCACGTGCATTTGTTCACAGCGAGGCATTATTAATATCAAATGCATCGTCCTCACAACATTTGTTGTGTGAAGGTGATTAACTCAGCAATACTCTAGAGCTAGTGATTTAGAACTGTATATATGTAGGTTGAGCTTTCCAAAGTCACTGAACTAAAAGTAACGAGTACGAATTACTCAGCTTGACAACTAAGTTCTACACGACCAAGACTAGCACCTTGGTCTTCGTAAGTTTCGTACCTGGACTAACCGCTAGCTTTCGTTCAAACCCCATCAAAACTCCCACACTAATAAATGATTTTGAACTGTGTTTAAACTCCTTCACGACTGTTACATGTAAAATATACCATGCGGCGGAATTTTAATAGAGAAACACATATAAATTTTGCGTCAAGACCTTGAAAAAATAGCTGCTGTGTTAAACAGATGATCTTCTAGCTGATATAGTTAACATTGGCGCAGTTCTGGTGTCGCGAAGTGAACTACTTCCGCTATTCAGAAGCTATGGGTTAAAGGTGTACTATAACAAATGTGACAGCTTTTACAGGATTTCAAATGGTGTTGAAGAGCTATCAGCAAAGATGGCAATCAGATTTACCCTATTTAATGTGAGTCTTTTCTTCAAATATAAGAAGCAAACAATAGAGATTAGTTTAAGCAGTTTTTGTGAGCCGCCATTGGATGACTGCGGTGATTCCGAATTTCACCTTGAGTAGGAAGCAGTATACACTCTCGTTGGCAGTCTTATCACGACATAAGTGCCCAGAATTAGCCTGAACCAGAAAATTGGTGGACGGAACACATTGAGTGCTTCGAGAAAGTCAAAAAGGCCCTGTATGAAGCAGCGACTGTAGCCTGTACCGATTCAGCCCAAGTTTTTTACTGGATTTCTTTTATTCGAATCTTTCTAGTATTGAGGAAAAAGGGGGGTGTCTTTATCGAAATGTATGGATTGGCTGGAACCCATTTGGAGTTGCAAATCTGCATGTCATAATAAATACATGTAACGAAGGTCGAAGCGATGTAGAAATAATCGCTTTCGAATGCTAGCACCAGCAACAGTCTACCAGAAAGTAATTAAAGGCAGGTAACCCCAGAAGATAAGGAATTCTTCTTTTCAGGGCAGATGCAGGAATAACTTCTATTATTTCATTCCGTAAAATTGCGACACTTCAGTCGAACCTGCAAAGAGTCTGTTTTCATTATCAGATCCATCGTGAGACTTGACTAAGTTGTGCAACATCCTGAGGGTTTCTGGGTTTTCGCAGATCATAAGAATCTCAAATGGAATTTTAATACCGCAGAAAGGAGACCCAACATTCCGAAGCATGTGGCTAGTGTTGGGGGGTTCACATGACTGTCTTTAGGTATCAAGTAGTTTATGTTACAGGCTAGAATATTGTGTTGGTATATTTTAAGCAGTTTAAATTATTGGCAAGAATAATTTGTTGGCCGACTTTCTGTCAAGTTGATTTTAAGTCAACTGGAAGGCATCTCAGCCCTGTAGGCATTCTCTTCGCCCCAGTCGCCCATGATGTGGATCTAGATTCACCTTGGCCTTTGCTTGTGGTTTTCTGGAAAATTTTAGGATAGATTGAATATATCTTCCAACATTAAAACCACCCTGAACTTTCCCCTTGGCTGTCTGTTAGCGACTCTTATGCGAGCCAGGCGAAGGATACTTATAAAAAGGAGGAAGTAGGCATTTCTGAAAAGAATAATAGACATTTATTATGGATTAATTACTTCCATGTATCATAGCTTCCTGAATTATATTCCCAGCTCCAAGAGTTATTTCGCTTAATAGGCTACTTCGACGAAAATTGTCATCGAGGTAGAGGTATGTTTCAGGAAATCAAAGCTTCATTCGTCTAGAGGTCATTGCAGCCAGATATTTCGATCTTTGTATGCATGTATCTCCACTATATAGAAAATGTCAGAATCTATGCATTCCGAGGCGAGCGGGACAAGCACAGCAAGCAGAAAACCTCAATTATATTTTGTTTACACTTACGAGATTGATAATAAAAGATTATCATTCTTCGAATGTAAAGCTGGAACCGACTCGTGATATCGAGTTAAAGAATGCGATCAGAACTTACTGACAAGGTTTTCGCTTTTTGGCCTATGTCTGACCCTGGGGTCATGAGCAGGTTGATGGAAAAGCTGAACAGATGGTTTCACGTACACCATCATTTCACAATGTCCAGCTTCCTGCAAGTCATCTTTATAGCTTAGTCGGTCTGAAAGGAGATCATACGTGCTTCCCGGGGCTTCTGTCTGAGATTCGATTGTAGGGGTCTGTGCTGCCCAAGGTGCTACCGATAATTCAGAACGTATTGGACAATACGATGCGCCCCAGTCTTGACTGCCAAGCTCAGATCATTGACTTCACAGGGCCTCCGGTATCTAGCCTACTTCGCACTGTTCTTACTCACTCAACCACAGAATCGGCAAGTGTAGTTTTGATTAGGTCATGGCAGCTAATTCGAGTGAAGAAAGTAGTCTCTTCGTTGCATCGAATGGACTAGTAAGTTGCAAAAAATCGTAGTCGGAACCCTCAGGGCAGCATCGATCGCCACAACAAGTTCGAGAATTTCAAGCAGTCAATTTAGATGTCAGGTATTTTGTCTTTGTAGCAGATTTACTTTTTCTAATACAAAAAAGCTTCGGGTCAAGTGGGAGTGACCTCAACTGATATTGAGAGTGGTCTATAGGTTTACTTCTGAGACCGAATACCTAATCACCAAGAATACGGCACTCTTGCATGCTACGCATCCCAAATTCTATGCAGATTCGAAGCTAAATGTGACTGAGACTCTTAGCGATATCATCGTTCACAATAACCCACAATATCAAACCTCACTAAGATCCTTGATCTGCCGGGAAAAGTCACCATCAAGCGTTATGAGGTTCTGTACAAGTGGTGCGCTTTCCTGTATCACCTAGGAACATTTTGCGAGCATGTGTGAGGACATTCCAGACAAGTTAAAATAGTTTTCTCAAGCTTCCCCGGACTAAGAACTTGTAGCTGTCCCCCGCGGTGGCTAGGGCGGCAATTTTTTCCCTTTTTGGTAGCATTTCACAGTAGTCTACATTACGCAGCTTCATATTTAGGTGGCAGATTCCATTTCCAGGCATACTAATAAATATTAGATTCACTACAACATCACAGGGTTCGGCAGTAAATTCCATGGAGAGTTCAATTAGAAACCAGTTCATCATATGAACCTACAATTAACTCAAATCTCGTATGTTTCAAAATGGATAATTGCTTGGAAGACAAGACCAATATGCAATATCTGCAGCCAACAGGATGCTCATGACAACCATTTGCGAGGAAAATGTAGTTTTTACCGAGAAAGTGAGACGTTTAAAGTCCAATGGGGGAGTAAATCCGCGATCACTCTCATCGTCGCTCCCGATCTGGTTATTTGTTGACCGTCAACGGTGGTCCTGTTGTGTGGAGTTCTAGGTTGCAGTCTGCAACTACACTGTCTACTTCCGAAGCGGAGTTTTACGCCCTCAGCACCTGTGTGTGTGAAGTAGTCTGGGTCCGGTCGGTTCTTAAGGAAATGAATTGTCCGCAACGGAGAGCTACTGTGCTTTTCCAGGACAACCTGGGTGCTATCCGATGGACGGAAGATGTACAGGGACTCCGTAAGGTCAAGCACATTGGTATCCGGTATCACTACGTCAAGGATGCTGTATCTCACCGAACGGTTACAGTACACTACACTCCGTCGACAGAAAACAGAGCAGACATTCTGACCAAGATCATCATTGGAGATTCACTGCTTCAACACCGAGAACGGCTTGGTTGCATATCGGAATCCGCCTTGCCCGGCCCTCGAGGGGGCGTGTCGGAATGACTCAGGTCTGAGTCATCCAAAATCTAATTACCGAGAACGGGAAGCCGGAACCGCAATGGTATATGCACATGTGCATGTATTCTCTGTTTTATTTCACCGTGTCGGAATTACAATGGGGCAACAAAACACCGGTAAGGGCCAGTCTATTCGTATTTTGTTGTCGTCTCACTTATCCGAACGGTCTAGTGTCGCTCTCACTGCGTCAGCAGTAATTAATCCGTACGGGTAAGAATCATTGTAGTGGCTCCCTTAGACTTTTGTTCAAGTCGTTACCGATCGGTTAGTATTTAGTTTGACTCAGTAGGTCAACTTGTACCCGACTCGGGTACCGAAGCGGTAAATCAATTCATTCTATTCAACAGGTTATGGGCCCAGGTTCTACTGTCTAGCCCTGCATTTTGTATCTTTACACCGCTTAGTTGTCCTTTTCGGTCGTCGTACAGTATGTCAGATCAAGAGAAGCTCCGTATTCGTCCTCTTGACGACAAGTCCGGTTACGGTTTGTGGAGAATCCGTGTGGAGGCCGCGTGCTCGGCCAAGGATCTCGATGAGGTACTGTCTATCTCTACCGTATCGGGAAATACAGACGCTCAAGCAAAGTTCGCTGAGCGTCAGCGTCAGGCCAGCAACATTGTTGTTGGCGCCCTCAGTGATCACGCCCTGCGTGTCGTCCGTATCGTGATAGGGAAACCTAAGGAGATGCTGGAGAAGCTTGATGCCCGTTATCGGTCTACGTCAACTCCCTCCAAGATTACCAAGATCTCCGAGTTGGTTTCCGTTCGGTACAAGAGTCTGAAGTCAGACATGGCCAAGCACATCGACAAGATGGCTGGCATCGTCGAGGAGCTCCGCAACATGGATGCCAAGCTCGATGACACTCTCACCGTCGGTACTCTCGTGACCTCTGTAGGGGTCCCTGAGCTTGCACCCGTCACGGCCGCTATCAAGACGTTAGCCGAGAAGGACATAACGTGGGAGTCCGTTGCGGGAATGCTCATCGAGGAGTGGAAAGCTCTCAAGTCCGATTCGGAGAAAGGCCAAACGGCAAAGGTAGCCAAGTTGAAGTGCACCTTTTGCAACCGTCCGGGACACAAGAGAGCGGATTGTTGGGACAACCTACACAACCCAAACAACCGACTTGGCCGCCGCAAAGGTGGCAAGAAGCCGTCTAAAGAAGACGAAAGCTCCGCCTCGGAGGATGAATCCGTCGAGGACAAGAAACCGAAACGGAGCAGTAGGACCAAGAAGGAGTCCAAGCAGCGCTCTGCTATGGCCAAACCGAAACGGAGGACTGACCAGATGATGTTGGACTCCGGAACGACGTCGCACATGACACCGTTTGCGGACCGTGTGGAAAACCGAACGGATTGCGACGTCTCCATCGCACTGGCAGATGATTCGACTGTAATTGCAGATGAGAAAGGAGTCCGACCGGTAACTTGGTACAGTGAAGAAGGTCCCGTTCGGGTGTCACTGTCGGATACGTTGGTCGCTACGGACACTGCAATGAGTCTGCTATCCGTCCCGGCCCTCGTTAAGAAGGGAATCAACGTGTTGTTCATGCCAGGGATGGCGTTGTTGATTGACACCGAGGACGGTAACTCCGTTATCGGGTATGCAAAGCAAGGTCGAGATGGGTTGTTCTACATCTCTGACCTTCAGGAATCCGTTCCGGTTGACCTTACAGCACTGGATTAGGATCAAGTCCGCGCGTCAATGGCTATTGCCAGGGAGTACAGTGCCCAATCAAACCGTGCAGAAGTGGAAGTTTCGGAGAAAGAACCGTCCGAAGAAGGGGACAGTACTCCCGAACTTTTGTCGGATGACGAAAGTGAGTGCACCGACACGGAAAGTGAAGGGGAATTTGAATCCCCTGATGAGACCGATCGGGAAGTCGTTCAAGAAGAACCTGTAATCCACGTCCAGCAGTCGAGTACAGGACCGTCCGGAGAAAAGAATACGACAAAGACCAATTCGGCAAACGCGTGGCACCTCCGTTTAGGCCACGCCCTCACTCTGCCGCAGATCAGGCGGCACATCAGAGACGGCATTCTTCCCAAGTTGGTCCCCACACCGAAAGCTGTGTGGTATGCACCAAGTCGAAGTTCCGTAAACGGTATCAAGGAAGTCTGACCAACGCAAGAGCGCTTGGTCATTTACACGCTGACACTAAGGGGAAAATCCGAACGGCGTCTGAGGAGGACATAAGTACTTTGTCACCATCGTGGACGAGTACTCCAGGTACGTCCACACTGTGCCCGTCCGGAAGAAAGGTGAAGCGTCAGATGCCGTGCTCTCGTTCGTCAAGAAATTCGAGAAGCAATCGGGCACAGTTGTCCGGTCCTTGCACACCTATGGCGGAAAGGAGTTTCAAAGGGCACAGGCCGTTCTTCGGGCGGATGGGGTTGAAGTCAGTACGACTACAAGCTATACCCCAGCATCAAATGGGCTGTCCGAACGGTATCATGGAATTGTCATGTCAATGACCCGTGCTGCACTGTTGCAAGCAAATCTACCGAGCGGGTATTGGCATTATGCCCTCAGGCATGCGACCGCGTGAAAGAACATGGTTCTGCACTCCAAGACAGTGAAAGTTCCCTTTGACTCCGTGTACGGGTATCAGTCAACCGAGCTACAGTACATCAAGCCGTTCGGTTGTCATATGCTCTATCACCCCGTCGCGGAAAGGCTACCGACCTTCAGTCAAAGGTTAGAGGAAGGCCTGTGTGTGGGACATGACGGTGGAGGTGTCTACCTCGTGTTGACCGCATCAGGAATTGTCAGGACAAAACATGTCTGTGCGTATGAGGATGAGTTCCCTGGCTTACAGCTGCTCCGAAGCGTGGAAGTCCAACTGTCGTCTGACGAAGGAGAAGACCACTCTGACTCAGATTATGTCGACATCCCGCTGTCCGGATCGGAAACTACAGTAACTGACCCAAGTGAGTCAGGGGCGATGGTGGCAAAAACGACGGGGACGAAGATTGTTCCTCATCGTCATCCTCCTCCTCTAGTGAGGGACCTGGCCATCCGATCACGGAAGACATGCTCACCCACATCCCTGATGAGGGAGAAGAGGAACCCGAACCGGAAACAAGAAGTTCGAATCGTCCCGGTTTGCGTCCTGTCCGATCGGTGAGGTACAGTCATAAGGCCATGCCGAAGTTCGTCTCAACTCGGACGACCCCAAATTGTCCGAGGCACTCAAGTCATCCGAGCGGAAGCAGTGGATTGAGGCAATCAACGAGGAGTACAGCACCCTCCGTGATGCCGGAACATGGGACGAGAAGTCCGTCCCCCCACCAAGAGTTAAGATTCTTCCGTCCGGAGTCATCCTCAAGTTGAAGAGAGATGAGAAAGGGTATCCGAAACGGTTTAAAGGCCGATTAGTGGCCAGGGGAAACTTCCAAGATGAGGCAGACTTTCTGGAGTTCGAGCTGTATGCTCCTGTCGCCTGCATCGAGTCCGTTCGGATATTGTTGGCAGTAGCCGGAGCCAAGGGCTGGAAGACACAGCACCTTGATGTTAAGGGGGCGTTCCTGTACGCACCCCTGTCCGAATCGGAAGAAGTCTGGGTCAGGCTTCCCCACATCCCTGGGACATCGTTCAACTCCGTTCGGAAAATTGTCAGACTTCTGAAGTCCCTTTACGGTCTACGCCAAGCTCCTAAGCTGTGGTATAAGACCCTTGCTAAGGTACTACACCGACTCGGATTCAGAATGTCAAAGTCTAACGACTGTCTTTTTATTGGCGTTCGAGGTTCCGAAACGGTGTTCTTGTTGGTGTATGTGGACGACATTCTGATTACCGGGTCGGAAAGTACAGTATCTGATGTGAAGAAGGAGCTGTCGAAGCAATTCATGACTTCCGAACTCGGAGAGTGTACGCAGTTCCTTGGTGTGCAAGTTCAACAAACTCCGGACGGTACTTTCTTGTCACAGCAACCGTACATCAGCAAGATAATCGAGGCCGCCGGAATGAAGGATGCAAATCCATCACCTTCCCCGCTACCGCTATCGCACCCTCTATACGAAGAGAGGAAGATATTGACAGCTACGGAGACAAGGGCAATGGAGAACGTACCGTATCGGAGAATCGTAGGTTTGCTACTTTTTCTGGCTACCCGAACCCGACCGGACATTGCTACAGCTGTATCAATGTTGGGTAAGTTTCAGTCCGCACCGGAAGTCAAGCACTGGAAGATGGCCAAGCATGTAGTCCGCTACCTTATCGGTACGCAGGACATTGGTATCTTTCTACCGAACGGTGATGGATAGGTCAAGCTGAAGGCTTGGAGTGACGCGGACTGGGCCCGCGATCACTCTCATCGTCGCTCCCGATCTGGTTATTTGTTGACCGTCAACGGTGGTCCTGTTGTGTGGAGTTCTAGGTTGCAGTCTGCAACTACATTGTCTACTTCCGAAGCGGAGTTTTACGCCCTCAGCACCTGTGTGTGTGAAGTAGTCTGGGTCCGGTCGGTTCTTAAGGAAATGAATTGTCCGCAACGGAGAGCTACTGTGCTTTTCCAGGACAACCTGGGTGCTATCCGATGGACGGAAGATGTACAGGGACTCCGTAAGGTCAAGCACATTGGTATCCGGTATCACTACGTCAAGGATGCTGTATCTCACCGAACGGTTACAGTACACTACACTCCGTCGACAGAAAACAGAGCAGACATTCTGACCAAGATCATCATTGGAGATGCACTGCTTCAACACCGAGAACGGCTTGGTTGCATATCGGAATCCGCCTTGCCCGGCCCTCGAGGGGGCGTGTCGGAATGACTCAGGTCTGAGTCATCCAAAATCTAATTACCGAGAACGGGAAGCCGGAACCGCAATGGTATATGCACATGTGCATGTATTCTCTGTTTTATTTCACCGTGTCGGAATTACAATGGGGCAACAAAACACCGGTAAGGGCCAGTCTATTCGTATTTTGTTGTCGTCTCACTTATCCGAACGGTCTAGTGTCGCTCTCACTGCGTCAGGAGTAATTAATCCGTACGGGTAAGAATCATTGTAGTGGTGTGAAAATTGACCAAATATTTTAATCTCTATCCCGGTGTCCTACAGTGATGCTGAATTGTGGAGCAATATTTTTATTGAGGCCCACAATTTATATTTATTATGAATCATCAAGGAATAATTTTATCTATTTTACACTGGCACTATTTTATGCTGAATTCAGTGTGAAATAATTTTTATGTCCTACAGTTGGGTTTTTATATTATACAGGCTATAATTATTACACTTATGCTGCCAACAAATTATTATCTGGATGATTGCTTACCTGGAAAATACTGCAATAATTATTGCTGAGCCTAAATTATGTCTACCAAAATTATTGAACGGCTCACCTGATTTTTGTAGCAGGTTTACCCTGGTGTAGAGTATAAGTAGTCTAGGTTGTTAGAAATATTTTTACATCCTCGGGCTATCGAAATATCCCCTCGATCAGATATTATTAAATTTGGTTTTCTATTCATTATTCATCCTAAGTCCGATTGTGGCATTTATTTATTTATTCAAGTTGGAACTATTTATTATTATTTGGATCTACCTATCCCAATTATTTTGCAGTTATGGGCCCAGATCGCCCCGAAATTCCTTCAAGGCCGAAATTTTCATGGGATCTTCGCACGGCTCCTTGGACGGATGGTAAAGGACCTCAAGAAAAATATTTTGATGCTGTTCAAAAATGGAAATCTGTTCATGATTTACTACCAGCATCAAATTCTAATAAGGTTCCTAAGGCAGTACAAGGTCTTGTCTTACAATCACATTATTTGGACGAGCTCTTGATATTTGTAAGAAAATTCCAGACACAGAAATTCAGTCTGAAAATGGTGCATTAGCGATTGCTAACGCTATTCATAAGGTGGATCCTCTATCATCTATATCAGATACATTTCAAAAATTCTTAGATCTATTACACACTACTCGTGGTGATAGTGAGTCTTTCAAAAATTTTGAATCACGGTTTGATGCTCAAATTGCCCGATTTCATTCATCTACTGGTACTTCGAAATTACCTGAAGCACTGGTATCATTTTTGCTCCTGGCTAATTCCAAAATTGATTCAAACCAGCGAGTATCTATTTTGGCTGCTGCTTCTCCGAAGCATGAAGAAGCCGATTTGGAAAAAGGAAAAATCCTAGAATTAATCAAATATTCAGAAATATCATCTATTATTCGTGCATGTGATAAACCAAAAAATACAAATCAAATATATGGAAATGTCAAAAATATATCTCTTCAAATCAATCAAATATTTCATACGGGAAAAGAAAAATTTCAAGAAAAATAATAAGCAAAGATTATCTCCTGAAGACTTTGCTGCGCTCAAGGCAAAATCAACTTGTGACCGATGTGGAGAAATTGGCCATTGGGCCTATGAAAAAGATAAATGCAAGAGTGCTAAAAATTATCATAAAGGTTCATCATCTAGAATGGGAAATGCAGAAAATATCGAAGACAAAAATGATTCTGGTTCCGTAACATTTCATATGGTAAAAACGGTGCTTGATTCTCCGTCAAATACATTATACCCAGGTCCGTTACTTGATGATGGAGCACCGTATAGTGGAATGGGTATTGTTGAATTACGAGCACTTTCGAAATTTATTTTACCGAAATGGAATGGAATTCTTGATGAACTTCCTGAATGTATCAAGGACACGCCCTTCTGGCAATACGGAAATGGCGACCACTCAAGCGAAAAAAGAAAAATGATCGGTTCAATATTTTTATCAGCTATTTCAGACAATGGAAATCAGGTTAAAATAAGGCATCTAATAATCAGTGGATCATCTCAATGGGTTATTGGAAGAAATATCACAAGAAAATCAAATATTATTCATATGACGGACAATCGCATCGAGTTCGAGTCCGCAAATAATTCAATCGATTCTATAACATTGGTGGATCATGGTCATCATTGTTATGTACCTGGAAATATATTTATACAATCATCCGAACCTATTGAAAACTCATTTCTATCAGCAATTTGTTCCAACAATATCAATACATCAAAAAATATATCTTGGGCTGAAAAGAAGAAAATAATTAATAAGGTTCACAAACATGTATGTGGTCACTCAAATTATGATGATATAAAACTATTGTTACAAAGAAATTTTATATGGGACGATGAATGCAAAAAATATTTATCAAGCATAATTGACTCCTGCAAATTTTGTGATGTCACAAAAAAACCATCTCATCCTCGTGCAGTATCTTTAAGCTCTATATCTCGCGGATTTAATGAATTGGTTTGTGTGGATCATTTTTTTGTGGAAAACTTGGATATTTTTCACATTATGGACTCATACCAGGTATTCAACTGGTTCAATAGTGCCCTCTTTAAGGATGGAAAATTGCGTTGATTGTATTGAGACTCTCTGGTTAACACCATTTTGGGACCCTAACTATTTAATGGGAGATCAGGCGTTTGACAATGATAATTTTAGAAGCTATCTTGAGAAAGAGGAATTTCGTTTTGTCCTATTGGTTCCCGCCGCCATAACAAAAATTATATTGAGTCAAAACATAAAATATTGAGAGACATTTATATCCGTTTAAAAATATCCGATTCTTCTGCAAGTAATACGGTTCGTATTGCTCGAATGTTTCAAATATCGAATGATTTATATGGAAATGATGTTGTTTCTTCATACGAGCTTGCCACTGGTCACACTCGACCCATCGATAATTCTGGTCCTCGAGTCTACCAAATGATTTAAGAGAAGCTCATAATGAGCTAATAGCCAAGAGGAAATTAAATCTTATTCTAAAATCAAAGTCTGTGACCGATATCCCAATTAATGTTGGCGATATTGTGGAAATTTTTATTCATCTACCAAATCAGAAAAGAGGATCTTGGTCATCGCCCAAACCAGTATTGAAATTCGACAAAAAATCTCTTATCGTCACAGTACCTGGATCCAATGGAAAATTTATACATGCTGCAATTGAAGATGTCCGACATTCCGTTTCATCTAATGAACTAGCATACCAAATTCAAAAGGCAAATGATTTATTGAATCAGTCTATTGAATATTCTGTGGAAGATATTCTGATGAAACAAATATTACCGAAGTGAAAATGTGGGCGAAAACAATTTTGACGATCATTCTGATGATGGTAATTTTAACACAAATATGAATACTGATGTCGAAAAATATAATGAATCAGAAAGTGATGGAAATTTATCAGAATCTAAAAACATATTATCTCTCGAACATGTTCCGATTGAATCTGAACTTAGTTCCCTGCACCCTGAAAATTTAATTCATATCCCTATTGATGAAAACGATGGAATTGATGCGCATGAAATTGAGTTGTTACCTGGAACGGAATTGAAATCATCTGAACAAAAAGATCTGAGTTTTTATCATAAAAGATTTGGATGTAAAGAATTTTTACTTCATCAAGCATCTGGACTTCCATCTCATATTATTTCAAATGCGTACAATACGGAAGAAAATAATTTTCTCACTACGTGTTCAAAAATTCATGTTTCAAAAATTCCTCCCGACTCGAATGTAATATCCAGTCACGTTATATGCAAAATAAAAATTTTGGATGATGGAAAATATTATTGTAAGGCTCGAATTGCTCCGCATAGAAATGAGGACAAGGAGAAAAATAATTTGAGAACTGATTCGGAATCTTGTTCTCCGATGGCAATTGGAATTTTCTTATCAATTGCTACAATTTTTAAATTGAATTTATCAAAGGTTGATTCAAAAGATCTATTCAGCTCTCTATCTACTTTTCGTGTGCCTGAAGACAAACCTATTAGAGCGGATGTTCAATTAATTCGATATAATTTCGAAACGAACAAAATCAAGAAAATGCTATGGATACCTGGTTCAATTAATCCTCGGACCCGCTCAAAAAAAGGGACAGTCCTGTATCTGACATGCTCAAGCTCCTTTTATTTGATGGATCTATACCTATGGATATGAGTAATATTTTATCTCGGGAATCATCTCAGTCAACAGGATAAATTTAATTCAATATTTCAAAGGGGAAGTGGTGTGAAAATTGACCAAATATTTTAATCTCTATCCCGGTGTCCTACAGTGATGCTGAATTGTGGAGCAATATTTTTATTGAGGCCCACAATTTATATTTATTATGAATCATCAAGGAATAATTTTATCTATTTTACACTGGCACTATTTTATGCTGAATTCAGTGTGAAATAATTTTTATGTCCTACAGTTGGGTTTTTATATTATACAGGCTATAATTATTACACTTATGCTGCCAACAAATTATTATCTGGATGATTGCTTACCTGGAAAATACTGCAATAATTATTGCTGAGCCTAAATTATGTCTACCAAAATTATTGAACGGCTCACCTGATTTTTGTAGCAGGTTTACCCTGGTGTAGAGTATAAGTAGTCTAGGTTGTTAGAAATATTTTTACATCCTCGGGCTATCGAAATATCCCCCTCGATCAGATATTATTAAATTTGGTTTTCTATTCATTATTCATCCTAAGTCCGATTGTGGCATTTATTTATTTATTCAAGTTGGAACTATTTATTATTATTTGGATCTACCTATCCCAATTATTTTGCAAGTGGCTCCCTTAGACTTTTGTTCAAGTCGTTACCGATCGGTTAGTATTTAGTTTGACTCAGTAGGTCAACTTGTACCCGACTCGGGTACCAAAGCGGTAAATCAATTCATTCTATTCAACAGAGACATCCATACTAATAATTTCTTGATCCTTGCGGTCGCCAAGAGCCCAGATGCCTGATTTGTTCCACGGAGCCGAGGAACCTCCCCACTAATTTTCAACGTTGTTGGCATCATATCCTGCATCCGTGCCGCTGAATCCAATAGGGCACTCCTCATCATATGTAATGGTGCCTGTCAATGTCTTCCCTCCATTGTTTGAGGAAATTTGAATAGACACAATACCTTGTCCAGACCTGGATCCAATGACGAATTCGCCAACAGGGTTCCATGGTGCTGAAGAACCTCCTCACTGGTTCCCAATCTCATAGATGTTCGACTCTCCACGGCGAGTTCCTTTGAATCCAATACGACCCTCGCCTGCGTACGTCATTGTACCGGTAAGTGTGGCGTCGCCATCATTTGACGTAACATCTACTGCAATCAAACCTTGGTTGGGACGGCTGCAGAGAATCCACACTCCAGCATCATTCCAGGGATCTGAAGATCCTCTCCATTAGTTTTGAACTGCGTAGCGCCCCATCAGTTAGCGAATATGCAGCGAGGGATATTGTCTTGCTAAATTGGCTGAGTCTGGAAGAAGTTTCCTTGGATAGTGACTGGCATGTGACAAAGAGCTATTGAACAGGCAATTGCCGCAAGCTTAAATAGCATTTCGGCAGACCGCTTTCCCTTGGCATTGATCATGATCCGGGCATTATACGGATGACTCCAGCGCATTTCCTCCACATCCTGCGCGCTGTTCCACCCATATGTTTGCCCTTCAGGAAAATATGATGCTGCGGGCCACTTCACCTCTGTAAATTTTTCCCCATTAGATCCTTTCCCCATTACTGTGTCGGTATACCCTTTTTGAGTTGATTGCGGTTGTCTGGAAAACCATGGGATAGACCGGATATATCTTCCAAGAGTAAAACACCCAAACCTTTTCCCTCTGTAAATGGTCACCAAAAAACGAATGACGCAATCGTTGACTGAAATTATGCTGAGGTTATATGAAAGGGTAAAACTGGTACCCTCGTGTCCCGCAAAGAATCGCAAATCGATAATTTGTTTTAAATACTAAATCACCAAACAGTTCCCTCCTTTTGAAAAGAAGTGGTTAGTTGCTCCTATTGACAATAAAGGACACATCCATTCCCCCTCTTTTGCAATTGCGAAACAAATAAAATGTAAAGCCACAGATCTGAATCTTTTTCGCAGACCATAGTTATTTGGTCGGCCATACTGTACCATCCTGATCCTTGTACATAAACTGACAATCGTCGCGGATTTTCTCTGGAAAAGCATGCCAAGCGGAGAACGCGCGGAGAACGGGGGCAAAACAGTGACTCTCGAATTTGTGTGCCACCCACACCGAAGCCCTCTCAATGTTACCATAGCAGCAAGTTCTTTTACCCTGATAACAAGCAAGCAGCCAGTGAAGGTACCCCTGAGAACCTACGTGCATTGGAAAATCCTAATGCGGTGAAAACCTCCAGGCATACCTTTTCCGAATTAGAAATTCTATCCGTTAATAATTCCTATCCATTTAAAAGTGGCCAGGGGGGTATGCAAGGTTGGGTGCTTTATTGTCAAAATTGTCAAGATATTTGCGATCATTGGCCCTACTATTGAAACATTAGATAGTTCAGAGGAAAAGTTTTGGGGATTTTACTTTCTTGATTTCAAGTACAGAGGACTGCCAACCTTTCCATTACTCGCAGTAAACCACCCTTTACCCCTCTTTCCGAAGATACATATATTGGATCAGTTGCTTAAAACACTACGTACAATTCCTTACTCATTATGTCTCTGAAGTATACACTGACTGACCGACTATTTAGTTTAGATATAACTGGATGGTTGACGGGATCACGTGCAGTGAAGCCCGAGATATGATGGCCATAGCCACCAATGACCACAGCGCACTTCTGAAGCGCTGGTAGATGTTTGTGCGAATCTTAGCAGCAGTGGTGTGGTAGCGGGCCGCAATGCGGGGTAGATACTTCTAGAAACCACTTAAAACAGGACTGTCGATTGCAGTTGTCTGAAAAGCTTTAGGGTAGATCGGATATATCTTCCAAGAGTAAGACACCGAAACCTTCCCTTTAAAACACTGACACAGAGTTTCAGAGAGGGACGTTTGGGTTAAATGGGGTGGTTTACTCAATTTTCCTGATAACGGTGTTTGAGTGCAAAATCGAAAGGGTTGAACATACTACCGGCCCGGAGGAGAATGTTTTGGGTGTTTTTACTGTTGGAAGATATATCCGTTGTATCGGTCCGTGCAGCAAGAAAGCACCCAAAATCGTTTGGTTGCGTATGGACCCATCAAAGACATTGGGAGGCTTCCAAAATGGAAGATTGGAGCTTCCCGTTGCTAGGGGACGGGCGCGGAGTGTTCGGTACCACAGGACTATGGACCTATTTCTTTGGGACGGGCAACTTTGACAAATAGCATTGAAAAGCAACGCCCTCCTTCTCAGGCGCCATTAACGGTTCGTCCAACGTGCTCCGGGGGCGACAGGTTCCGATATCGTGGACGAGGGTATCGACGGGATCGGGGAAGCGAGATCGCAGCGGTCGCAGCGTATTGATCTGTACGGGAAACTCGCTAGACCGGTGGAATTGGCCGCGCCCGCACCCGATGACATGTCGCACGGGGCGGGCGCTGAAAGTGGCGACATGTTGAAGCTCTGCAGTTGTTTGGTTGAGAGGAAAAGATTTGGGTGTTTTACTCTTGGAAGATATATCCGATCTTTCCCATGGTTTTCCAGACAACCACAATCGACTCAAAAAGGGTATACCGACACGGTAATGGAGAACGGGGTTGACACGGAACGTTTGCGTTAAATGGGGTGGTTTACTTAATTTTCCTGATAAACGTTTGGGTAAATGGGATGGTACCGTATACTTAATTTTCCTGCTGAAGGCAATAGATGTTCAACGTGAATAGCTACCGACATATCCTGAGAACGGAGATTATCTGGAATATACTGTACATACTTTCACGTTGTGGCCTTAAGTGTCGCTCAAAACCCCTTCCAACAAACCACTGGCGTAATTCTGGAAGAGTCTCGCCGAGTGACGAGCGAACAACGTTTGCCACGTATCAGAAATCGGAACGGCTGCCCGTGCAGCAATGCCGGTGGCAACCTCGTTGGCGAAGTCCCGAGCGGTGGGGTGCCAGCCCCCCAACGTGGAGAGTGGAAGGGCAAGGGGAAAACTTTGGGTG
Source organism: Kappaphycus alvarezii (assembly GCA_002205965.3). NCBI lineage: Eukaryota > Rhodophyta > Florideophyceae > Gigartinales > Solieriaceae > Kappaphycus > Kappaphycus alvarezii. Next base: position 324,178 of record NADL03000790.1, read on the forward strand.
TTTTAATTGAAAAATAAGGTCGGCTGCGATCCCGGATAATACTGATGGTATGTGAAGTACGGTCTTGTAATGTCACAACCTGCTCGAAGTCCAACACTTACTGATCCTCGTCCTCAATCGAATCTGGCTCTAATGGGTCGGCGACATCGCTATTAACGTCGTCGCCTTCCGCAGAAATAGAGTCAGACCAATCCATCCAGCTAACCGGCACCCACAGGCGCTCAGTCCCATAAGGCCATGCAGAAGCAAACCAGTGGTCGTCTCCATGCTCTTAATAGAAGGGAAATGAAGCGATGCCCAAAACCCTTGGAACGTATCAACTCGGCAAAGCGAGTGTCCTTGTCAAGGCGAGCATGGTTAAGGGGCTTGAGTGGGCACCGCGCCAGGGAGGGGAGGAGGACGGAGGTCAAGGAATGGGATAAGCGTGGGATAAAAGGGATAAACGTTTGGGTTAGTTTACTGCGATTGAATCATAGGGTGGGTTGAACGTTTATTGAAAAAGGGACCCCCATCAAGGGGCCGACGTAGGCAATGGCATTGAGTTTGAGGGTGGGGTGAACGTATATTGAAGAAGGAACCCCCAACAAGGGGCCGACGTGGGCCGTAGCATTGGGGGCTGCCCCTAAGGGCTAAGTCACCAAGTTGCTAATACGTAACGAAGGGAGTGAGGACGGTGTAAAGCCTTTGGAGTCGTTGACGGGAGAGCGATGAATGGCGAAGCAGTTTGAGAGCATTATGGAGGTGATGGGGGTTGCCTTGTGGAGTGCGAGAGCGACGGTGGTAGAACGGGAACCAGTGCAAGAACCAGCGAAGAAGGAGTCTTCTACGGTGGCCATGAAGCACATAAGAGGTTAAAAGGTGGGGAATTCGCCGATAGTGGACACGGGCGGCGGATGGCGGGAAGTAGGTCGGAGTGGGAGGGAGGAAAGAGGAGGGTGAGTTTCAGTGCTTGAAGCATAATTTCATTAGTTCTTGGATCTGTGATTGTAAAAATTAAATGATGTGCGTAGATCCAAAATAGATAATTCGAAATAAATGAATAATAAATTACCTGAGTAGGATTGATAATTATTATAAAAAGGAAACCAATATTTATTGATCGACGGAGATAGTTCGATGGCCCGAGGCCTGCTGAAATTATCTAAAGACCTAAGACTATTTATATCGCAAATCAGAGTAGAAAGCTACAAAGATGATTCCAGCAGTATGATATCTATTGTAGACCAAATTCATGCTCAATAATAATTATAGAATAATTATCCAGGTGAACGTTAATCCAAATAATAATTTGCTGTCAATATAATCCCGGTAATTATAATTGCAGAATTTAGAAACCAACTGATAGACGTAAAAATTGCTTCACGTGTAATATAGTATAAAACATGGGCCAGTGAAAAATAGATAAAATCATTTTCGATGATTCACAATACACAAAAACTGTTAACCTCTGATAAAAATTGTTCCATAATTTTTCATCATTGCATTCGATATGGGAAACCAATTAAGTAGCGTTCCATTACTTGTAAAAATATTTTCCAATTTTCACAATGATATCGATATCGAATTCAAACTGTGCCTGTGCTATACTGCACTCTGGCTGGTCCAACTACAGTACTTGGCCAAGAGGTCGGCTGCTTAGAGGTGATGCAAAGTGCAACATATATTACTGCGGTACAGGCTGCGGGGCCTGACTGCAAAATCATAGTTTTGGAAAAGCAATCTCCGAGTCAGAACGGTACTTTGAAAATATGTCAATCTGCTCATCCCCTTTAATGCGGAAAAATACGCGAAATGCAGGTGATACTAGCCATTTCTCGCCCGGTATGTACGTTCTCGGCTCACCTTGGTGACTGTATCTACGCTGGGCCACTGGAACCCTGAGACAGATGTCATTGTCACGGCGATTGCTAGAAACTTCGTTGTGCCCGTCATATAAACTATTGGGAAGTTTGGCTAGTAACTGGCGCGCAACCAACCTACACACCACGTTGATGGTCACCTCCAACGCCTGCAGGTAGCCTTTTAGGGAGCGTAGTTCCTTTCCCATAACTGTGTCGGCATACCTTCCTGAGTTAATTGTGGCTGTCTGGAAAACTATGGAATAGATCGGACATATCTTCCAAGAGTAAAACACCCAAACCTTTCCCACTTCCAACGCTGCTTGCTTGTTGACTGGCCTACCAGCCACTTTCTAGTTAGTGTAAACGCTCTATTATTTGTAATATAAATGCTTCCACATGTTTTCAATGCAAATTCAAAGGAATCCAAACATTTTGCACTATTTGCAGTAAACAAACCCCATTAATCCTCACGCTGCATCTGTTCAGAAGTAACGCCCTGAACTCCAAACTCACACCAACCACTGCGAGGTTTCATCAATATTCCGCCGCTCTTGGGGTTCGCCTCGTGTGCAAAGTCATCTGGCGAGTGAGTGGCCACTTTGACCCTTCAGCAGCCGTCCTGTCCAATGCGGCCTGCTTGATGGCTGGTCTGAAGAAAGCCTTTTAGAGAGCGTAGTTCCTCCCATACTACTGTGTCGGCACACCTTTTTGACCGCTTGTGGTTGTCTGGAAAACTTTAGGATAGATTGTAGAAATTAAATGATGTGCTTAGATCCAAAATAGATAATTCCAAATAAATGAATAAAAAGTTACCATAGGATAGGATTGAGAATAATAAATAGAATGAAACCAGTATTTATTCAACTCTCTGCCCCAGAAGGCTTCGCTCTGGAGCTACCCAGGACAGCCAGAGCAGTACAGGCACCCGCATACCATAACATCTCTTCTTGACTGGCAACAACAAGCCTTCAGTTCATCTCGCTCGGCACCCTTCATCCCTCTCTTCCCTCAGGGGATTGCCCGTCACGGCTTCAGAGCTCTCGCTGCAATGTTCTTGTCGATGGCCACATCGAGTGGATTGCTTCTCCGCGCCCCCAGCACACGTGGGACGAACTGGAAAAGGTGTATAAGGATGGATCTACTACTCGAACAAGGTTTGCGAAGTCCACCGTACCCTGCCGCACCTAAATCCACCGTCATTTTGACGTCTTGCGAGGGGTTGTGGTCTTCACAGCCTTGCGAGCTGGTCTTCAAGCTCGCTCGTCCGGAGTTCTCACCGTTGTCGTCGCCGTCTCTATTTGTAAGCCTATGTGCTTACAGCGAGAGTTTTTGAAGCCTCTCAAATCCTCGGTTCAGGTGGTAGAGTTTTCTTTCGGTCCCATTCTCGCTTGAGTGGGCAATTGGTTCAACCATTGCCCGGAGTCGTCCGCCTAGCAGAACCCGCGGTTCTGTGTAGTGCGTACCTGTCGACATACAATAAAGCGCAACGCATTTTACTAATATTTATTGATCGAAGGGGATAGTTCGATGGCCCGAGGCCTGCTAAAATTATCTAAAGGCCTAAGACTATTTATACCGCTGATCATAATAAAAGGCTACAAGATGATTCCACCAGTATAATAATAATTGTAGACCAAATTCATGCTCAATAATAATTATAAAATAATTATCCAGGTGAGCATTAATCCAAATAATTATTTGCTGGCAATATAATTCCAGTAGTTATAACTACAGAATATAAAAACCAACTTACAGGCATGAAAAATGCTTCACGTGTAATTCAGTATAAAAATGGGCCACAGAAAAAAAGATAAAATTATTTTCGATGATTTACAATAAATATTAAATTGGTGAGCACTGATAGAAACTGGTCCACAATTTTCTATCACTCTATTCGATATGGAAAAAACTTAAATAGTGTTCCAATACTTGTAAAATTATTTTTCCAATTTTTACATAGATCAAGTAATCTTCCAACAATAAAAACATCCAAAATTTTATATATATTCTAACAATCTAGAGATCAAAACCTTCCCCTCTATTTTAGGCGGTCTAGCTTGTTTCCCGTTCAGATCAACATGTTGCGACCGCTCTCGCGATACCTCTTCTTGTTCTATGTTCTCCACACGCCCCCACCCTCACCACGGTGTTGCTATGATAAGGTGTTCTAAGAAGTGTGCGACTTTCGCGCGATGCACGAGGCGCGTGTCAGTATTACTTTGGTTTGTGCCCTACACATGCTCTTGTATTGTTCAACATACAAGTAAGTTCTTGGTAATAACTGAGACATATGCTGAGGATATACAAGTAAGATAGAAGAATTGGTTCTCTGGGGCTGAACGTATATGCGTTTGTATCAGTCTACTTTGCATTCTGATCCGGCTCGTGCGGCCATATTACTTGCTACTATTGGCTATTGGGGATTGAAGTTAAAAGTTGTCAAAATTACCCGATGTGTACAAAAACACACATATTCCTGATTGATGTGTGAGTTATTGCTCTGCATATGTGTCTTAACTGCACAGTGGTGCTACTATAGACATACTAGGTAGGCAATCAAATCTTGTCACAAGAGAGTGTACTTATAGAAGGGTTTAGATGAGTAAAGAAAAATTGGAGTAGAGAAAAAAGCCTCAACAAGAGCCAGAGACCCAATAACACCAGAATTTTACTCACGGGTCTTACCTTTCCTCCAAATTGTGGATTGTTGTTGTATCCCTCCGTCTCGGTATGCCTTTTTTTCCTGGCGAAACACGCTGTCTCGTCTATTCAATGCGCTCTAATGATTTGGTCTCGCTTTTATATTCCGATGGTAAGCATGCTACTACTTTCAGTTACGAACGCGGTTAAACCCGCCTTCAAAACGTCCTTCGCAATGCTTTGTTCCGCTTCTGCAAGGAAGTTGGCAATACCGCTCTACTGGAATACCCCCTACCACCTAATTATACCTCTGCTTCTTCGCCCTCGGCGCTTCGTGCTGACCTTTACATTCCAGTTGCTTACGGTCTTTATCACTACGATGTAGTCTTGGATGTTATTGTCGCCCATCCCCTCTTCTAGTCCCCAGTCAATCGGGCGCTCTGTTCGTACCCGCCTGAGCAGCCTTCACAAAACGTTCCAAACATTGGCACTACGGAGAAGATTGACGCTCCCACGATATGCTGCTTATTCCATTAGGCACGGGCATCGACGGTGTCCGCGGGCCAGGAAGCTTTCAGTTCTCCCGCCGCCTTGTCGCCCACGCCGCCAGGCTCCGTACTACCCCTGCCTGTCAAGAGATCCACGATTTCGTTACCCGCTTTACCTTTTTCCAGCAGATTTCTTTACGGGCATCCCTTCGATTAGTTTCCGCTACTCCTACTCCTCCTTGGTGCCCTTGAGTGCCTTTTCCAACACCGTCAAGGTTCCTACACCGCACTCTCGCTGTATCGATCCTGTCGATATCATTTTCTTCGGTAACGCACCGTCATGCCCAGGGAGCACGTCAAACGAACCGGGAATAGCGCACAGAGATGGATTCGCTATTCGAAGGGCTGTAATGTAGCGCTGAATGGTTTCCGTTAAAGTCTTCCGTCGGCGATGCAGCTTGCCGCCGTTGCATCCTTCTCTAAGGTTCTTAATGGCAGGTGAAGAGGCTTGTTTTCTCAAGCCATGGGAGCCCTGTTCTGCTGCCTATTTTATAGGGATGTATACGCCGAGGATGATATTCTCAGAGTCTTTTTCTCAGGCGGTGACGTTGCTAGCGACGAAAGCTCTACCGAAGTATGGTTGTCCGGACGAGAAGAGGTGACCAAGAAAGAGGGACCGAGAGCCTACAAGGGAGAACTGAAGGAGCAGGCTCTACCACCTATGATCAGAGGCTAGCGTTGACGAAATGTTTCTGGGGGAAAACTTTGACTCTCACCCTCTGGACTTCTTGGGTCTCTAGTTGAAGTTGTCTCCCAACTTCCTTGACATCTTCGAGAAGAAGCATTTAATCAGCTTATACAGAATTTAACGCTAACACTAAAATCTCAAACAAAAATACTAAGTACCATAAAATGCATTAAATTGAATCGTGCGAACGAGAAAGGCTAACAGCAGATACTATCAGGATAAAAATCCAGACTTGCCTCTTGCAATATTAGTCCTCGAGATCAGAGCTAAAAATTCCTCCAAAATACCCATACTCCCAATGCAGTCGCTACAAATTCCGTAGAAGGGCCCAGAATTATAGAAAGCCTCCTCAGACATATCTAGCTCCTCCAACCCTTCCTCAAGACATTCAACATTCGCCTCATTACCATCAGAGGAGTCAGAAATAACTCATACTCTCTCAATCTCTCCTCCTTCCTCTACAGCAGCTCCGCCACTATTGTAAACCAGTGGCCACCCAGTCGTCCTCACCTTCCAATCCCTCCATAGCAGTTTCAGACTCCTTTTCTTTTACTTCCTCCATTGTCTCCTCTTCCATTTCCTCCTCTGCCTTCTCTTCCTCCTTGAAGCAGTGACGGCGGACCCACTACGGAAATCGTTCCCGATCCATCCTTTTGTGATATTATTCGTAGTCTGTTGGCCAAATAGCCTTCAAGGGCAAGGCACTGAGGGGACGGCGGGCTCTGCACGAATTGGAGATGGTGAAAGACAAGTTAAGGCTGATTACGTTGAAGGAAAAACGGAAAAAGAGGAGATGGACGTGTTGGTGGGGTGGTTTTTCTTCAACGACGTTGATGTCGATTTTTAACTTTGGCGATTTCTTGGAAAATTTTCATGGCATTTGGCGAAATAGAAAATGCAAGGCAATTTCGCAGTTGTTAATATCCAGACAATCAGGACAATAAAGGGTTTACGCACGCACTTTTCTTTAAGTCTAATTGCGGATTTCAGTAATGCAAAGTGCCACGGTGAATACGTTGCGGAAATCTGCTTAAATCTTGTGACTATTATTACTGAGAAATGGCTCCATAGTGAAATCCGTTTCAGTAAATCCCGAGTACCTTTCGCGCCATACGCACGCCTTCCTTTCCTACCCCTCCTCACTCCTCCGAAATGGCCGAGGTTCCGCGCGACAACTCTCGCGCTCCAGCCTTCACACCGAGTGAGGCTGCTGCCGCTCTAGTCTCACTCCCATCTTCCCATCGAGCGTTTCTAGGTCGCCGCTGACCAAGCGAATGCGAACACAGGGCTCCCAGCCCGGGTCACTTTCAAACGCCTGCAAGACCGCTTCAAGAAGATCATGGACCAATTTGAAAGAAGGGACTCAAGGGAGCGAATGATGTCGGGCTTAGGTGGGGAGGTGGGGGCGCTGGAGGATCTGCTCAGGTCAATGCTAGAGGCGCAAATGGACAAGCGCGCCCAACAGGATTCGGAGCGAACCGAGCGGTCCGCTGTTGAGAAGCGCAAGGACGACGTCGGTCGTCAGCTTTTTGCCAGCGCGCTGGACCAGCGAAGTGGAACCGATTCAGGCAAGAAAGAAGACAGCGAAGACGACCATACACCGTGAACTGAGCGCGGACGTAGAAAGCGCAAGCTAGCGGTAGAGGAAGGCGACGAAATGCTGGAGTGGTTGGAGAAGACGCTGAAGGAGACCGACATGGCGCGGATCTAAGTAGCGTAAGCGTCTGCATCTAGAGCGCGAGTGAATGGACCGCGAACACTTTCATCAAGTGGAAGAGCGCGAGTTCCGCCGCGAGGAGCGTGAGGCCTGTGCCGAGCTAGAGCTGGAGAAGCTTAAGCTCATGTTAGATTCGTTCGCATCTTCCGTATCTAGCAAGCAGTATCTACCTACACTAGTGAAAACAGCCTTTTTGGGCGATTCTGGACCAAAGTGACGCATGTAGACTGTAGAACAGCCCCTAAAGTGCTGAAAAAACTCCCTTCGGGAGTCCCTGTGGGGCTGTGGACGAAGTCCGCTCAATACGAGGCTTCGCGACCGGGGCGGGGCCCGAGGGGCAAGAACTTTACTGTAGGGAAATGGAGTCCTTTAGCAAGGGCGGAGTGCACCTGAAGTACTGAGCTACAGTATTTGAATACACACAGTTCCGCATGTTTGTTAGAAGCATCGCTGAAAGATATAACGCTCCTACTGGCGACTGCCCTACACGCATTTTTCGCTTATAGTCTAGGGTCGTGAAATACAGCTTAACCTCCTTGAATATCCATTCTACAGTGACACGTTCTTTCGAAATTTCCTTGTTAAATGCTGTCCGTGCTTCGGCTAAGTTTGATCCCTGAAACGGAACCTCCATGAACACTCGCTGATTATATCCCGAGTCTCCATAGATAACGTCCTTCTTCCCATAAATAGGCAACGCATCTGACAGCATCTCATCCAATCCACTCTGCATGGACAGCGTCCAATCGTGACGGCGTCCTTTCATCGGCCCAGTGACATGCAAAATGAGTCCATCCGGAGCTGAAACGGCTTGATGCTTGAGCGCGTGCTTTCTTTTGTGACTGTTGTACGCCACGTTTTGTGCTTCGTAGTTGCCTGGTCTTGCAATCACAGTCACTGTTCTGTCTATGAAGTCAATGCAATTGTCCAAGGCACCCGTCTTGTCATAGAAAGCCGTTGCATATGATTCTTCTTTACTTTCTACTAATGATACAGGAAAGTTACGCACCAGATGCTCTCCTACGGAGAGCAATTCTTCTATTCCTTCCCAGAATAGTTCCGATAGTTGAGATGCATGTCTTCCAAATACAACTTGCATGTCCACCCACCTTGCTGGACTTGCCAATCTGCGCAGTATAATGCAAGTTACCAGTAGAGCGGTACAGGCGTAACGGTTGCGTTGAGAAGTGCAACGTGTCTTTGGCCAACCATGTGCAGGTACCACTTGCAAGACATCTGCCATACGGAATTGATACATACTCAGAGACATCATATCCGTGATAGCATTGAAGTTGAAGGAGAAGTGCGCCATAGAAATAGTGTGCCAGCGAATAGTAAATCGTTGGTACCCTCTTTGATAGTCCCGGTATCTTTGTACTGTTGCCAGTAGCATAGTAGAGCTGACTGCGTTATTGATAGGTGCTGAACTCCTATTTCGCATAAGGAGAGCCGTGGCCTGGGCCCACCGCTTCCTGTGAGCGAGTTTCTTAGCCGCGGTGTGGTCTCTCTGTCGTCCGAGACCCATTTTGGTGCATGCCGCGGGGGCTGAGGGGGTATAAGGGCTTGCGGGCATATACTCATGGATCATGCGAGAGTAAATCAAAACAAATTTATTTCTGCAAATTTGTGCCTATTTTTTTTCACTACCTCTTCGCAGGGTAATTAGCCACAACCTATTTCTGAAATTCTATTGCGTAATTCCTAAAATAACAAAAAAAGCTGATTGATAAAATATCGGAAATTAATTTTGAGGGCGAAGCGGATCACTAGTCGAAAGATATCTTTTTCGGAAAACGAGGACCAAAACACTCAAAGGTGAAATGGATAATAGAGTTTATAGTTAATTTGGATTTGTAGCGGTAAAATCGTTTTAGGATTTTGTTCTTGAAAGAAAATAGATGGGAAGTGTTGTTTTGAGAAAAATAGAGGTCAGGGATAAAGAAGACAAGAGTTTGTGGAGATGTTCGCTTTCCTACAGAAAGGACCAGTTTTCTAACCACAACCTCTTCGGAAGACTGTTTTTTGCTGTTCTTTACTCCATTTTACTTGTCTATCCCATTACTTCCAGCAAAAAAGGCTAAAACTCCTGCGAGAAACACTTCGTGTCTACAGAAACCCCTCCAAAGTCACTAATCTGTGATAAAGAACCCTTGTCATCTACAGAAAATGCCCTTATCATATCTAAACCGAAGGTGTCTACGTTTATGCATTAACTGGGCGTATGGTTGAGCTTATTATGAGCACGAGACAGCCACTCGTTTGTCTGTATAGGATCTATAATTCACCTTGCTGGTGATGCTCTGGATGGATACGCAATAGTAGTGGACCACAATTCTTTCTCTATAGACCAGCCCTTACCTAACCCGTTAACAACATAGATCAGGAAAATTGAGGAAACCCCCCATTTAAACCTATTCACCCACCCCCACTTAACGGAGACTTTTTACTTTACGATAATATGTAGCGAGGAGCTGTTCCAATTTTGGGAGGCCAAGTGGGCGACCAGAGGTGCAATACACAAAGGGAAGATAAAGTTGTGGGAAATGAAACCAGTGTCAGAGAGTAGCGAAGGGCAGAGTGAGGTTGAATACATCTCACTAATAGAGTAAGTCGGGCTTTACGAATAACCGCATCAGTGCACAAGCAAGCGAATAGCTCCAGCAGATCAGATAGTGGCAGGGACAGTTGCTGAGAGGAGGTTTAGTGCGCTCGGGAGATGCTGGAATTGATGGGTCGGTTTTTGTTGCTGATCGTGGTTCCGGGCTCGCTATACCAGAAGTAATGATGCAGGTATTTATATTGTCGTGTTCGGATTGATAGAAACTGCAGAATAGTGTAATTTGGCTGGAGTACCAGCCAAATTATATTAATTATACGAGGTTTTGAAATGTTAAAATGAGAGCCCACAATACTGCAGAAACTCGATTTCTGAAAATTAATTGGTTTTACGGAAGGAACATTGGGGTTTTAATGGTTTTGTTTGATTCTAGGCAAAGTATTGTAGCAATAGACGTTAATTTACATAGAGTTCAGTCTGCCTTCTTGCTGACTTATTGTCAGCTTTTTTCGTACAGTGCGATTGAAAATCTATTTGAAGACGCTAAGTTTAAGGTGTAAAATGTGATCATTGTGTGCAAAAAATTAACCACCTACACTTTTCTTCTTCCTATTATTTGAAACTTCGCTTTTTTAATCTGTTGTCAATTTCCCACTGTAAATAAAATATTTTACTGCGATACATAACGACAGAACGAAGACAATACTTGCAATATCACAATATACAGTTCGGTAAAATGTAAGCAAAAAGTGAGCTAATCTGGTCAATCAATACTTGCGAACCAATACATATTTATCTACTAATCATGATTTTGACAAATTTGATTCAAATGAAATTGAAAATGATCTTCAAGGATATATTAAAGTGACAGGGAAGCTTTGGGTGTTTTCCTTTCAATATTTATTCGAATATATGACGTATTGCTCTAGAAAATTAATTTGACTTCACCTAAAATCTTAATAAAGTAATAAAAATGAGAACAAGTAACTTTTTCATTTTCTTGACATGGCGGTGTCTAATATTGCTACATACCTAAAGCATCTCCTGGAGAGAGGCATTACTTTCTTCAGCTTAAAGATAAATTGTTTTTGATAAATATATTCTTTATCATCACGATTGTTCGTATAAATGGCTAAAAGGAGGCCAGCGAAGTATTTTAGATCCGTAATAGACTTAATACTTGGTCAAGTTTGTACTCCCTTTATTTACATCTTCGAAACAGAGAAAGTCGTGAAAGGTAATTCCATCTGGAAATATACTGAATTTCAATGGAGCTACGTACAATGTATTTTTGAATATTTCAAAATTTCTTTTAGGATGATCGTTGTGGCAATCCTCCTTCTTATTGAAGATTACACTGCAATTTAGATGACTCAGATGGCAAAGATGAGATCATAGACTTCTACTTTACATATTTTGGAACCTGACTGAAGAATTAAAAACTACCTTATGTATTGAAAGATGCAATTTAGTATACGTTGTTTGGAACTTGAACTCGTAGAATTATTTCCGCCTCCCTCTTATCTGTTAGAAAATAGTCTTAGATCGAGCTCGCGAACTATTTTTGTGCTTTGACGAAGGTAGAAAATCCCATTATATAATTCAGGTGGAACTTTGCTCTATTTGATGATGAAATACATGGCACAACATCAGCCATCACCGCAAAGGGTACTATTACTTAAAGTCAAAATTAAAAGCGGGAAAAAGGGGCTGTGAACTCGGCCTTACATTAAAATTCTTCAACAATGATTGATTATGGTTAGTCAAAGTGTAACTGCTGGCTGGAGATAATGGAGGAAAGGTAAATACTTTGCTTTTTACTACGAGTCTTCTTAAATTCCTTGTCTGAGTTATCAGTTTGGGGAGATCTAATTTTTAAAGTCATCTTATAGTACTTCCTCTCATTCGTTCCATACTTTGAGTGGTCTTTGATGAGCTCAGGTCCTTGAATTTCTTGTATAATTTGCACATGAAGCCATTGGTTCAACCCATATGTTTTCTCTCTACTTCATATTTCTTTGAAAATATTCAAACGTAAATTTATAACGATCAGTCTGTTTTTATATTTAGGACTTGGCAGGGACATTTTTGACAAAATTTGTGGAAAATCTTAGGAATCTTAGCAGCATTAGATATATTTAAGAGAAATGGTATCGAATATTGAAACTGGTCCAATCAGAGGCAAAGATATGCTTTTTCAGCTCGATTGTTCTTATAAAAAATATTTCAGATGCGTCCCTACTAATCAACTTCCTAAAGTATGAAAACGTTTACTATTTTAAGCGTAATAACACAAATATGAATGAAAGACAAGAACCCAAGTGAAACTATGCTAGTCTCATATTCATCATCTTTTATTACGTATAAAGAATTTTATCTTCAATAGTTTATGAGAGATTCATCGCTGAAAGTCTACCATTGATGATTCCGTCATCAGAAAGAGACTTAAAAACATGGACTCAGCCTTGTATTTTCCTCAAACTTTGCTAACTATCATAAAATATCACTCAAATGATAATTTGATAAGATTCAAACTTCATGGTTTAACGGTATTTATGCTCAACGTTTGTCTTCGGCAACGCTCAATATTAATTTTGGTGACAATGACTCTACATCTAAACAAAATGCCCACATTATCTTCAGAAAATTGGTCTACAGATCATAGGTATTCCACAGTACTTGGAGATAAACTACACGAGATCTGTTATAGATACATTTTTAAAATATTTGTCAACCCGTGGAACGCAATAGAAATGAATTACAAAAAGGATATATCAAGAGTACAGAAACAACCCTTGCAGAGCATGTCTACAAAAAAATCAGCCAAAAAGACTCTTGTGGTGCTACCAATGGTGAAAAGGATCAGTTCTATGGATAAAAGGAAGATAAGATCGATTTCTTAATCCCACACTACCGGTTAAATTTCTATTTATCCTTGGCCATTTTTTAGCACGCTTACTCCGTTACAGCACCTGCAGAAATTATAAAAGATGAAAAGATAAATTTAATCAGAGAATATAAATAATGTATAAAAAAATGCAACCAAACTTTCAGAGGAGAAAAGGTATATTTTTGCACAACTACGTAAAATGTACATATAAAAAGACAAAATGTATGTCCCTAAGACGAATGATATGCACAAAGACTTGCATCATGGGCATATAGTTTTACGTCTACGCTTCAAATCACAATAGATGTTCAATAATTTCTTTTTGTAAAGTCTAGACAATATTTTTGTCGGTATTTAATTTATTTAAGGCAAAGTAATATGAATCAGGTTGTACTTTATTTCATATACCACTTCTGACGGTTAACCAATATTTTCTTCAGATTTCATGACACATCGGTGCTGTTCAAGAAAACTATGGCGAAACCTCGTGGAGAGTCTTTTAGAGAATAAATATGTTATTTTCAAGAACGTAAACTACAAAAAAGACACAAAGGTGATAGATATGGTTAAAGATGGATCGAATAATAAATATTAAGAGGAGAGGAGAAATTTGAAATGATTATCTAGCATCTTTACATATTCTCACATGGTGCGTAAAGTAATGTTTTTGCGAATGTAATAGCAACTTTGGAAAAAAAATTATCATCACCCTTCCGAGGCATAAATAAATGGAAACACGGTATGTAAAAACCAAAGGCATAATTTCTAAATAAAAAGATAAATAAATAGCACACAGCACTACTAATGTGGATTTTGTAGAGCATATTTCGTAAATAGGGCACATCATTTCAGAAATAGAAAAGAATCGCGCATTCGTGTGGGACCTAACGAGATAAATTAGATACTAAAGTCGAACTAATAATGCACATTCAGTAAAGAATCAGAAAATGGTGAGATTCGCATGCAATATTCCGAGGACATCAAAGAGAAGAAACTATTGTCTCCAATAGGGTAAAGGTAAAAACTTGCCAAAAGTTTTCCCAAAAACGCACGAAAAAGAAGCCGATTATAAAAACAACAAAGAGCGGAATACAAGTTTCTCATTCATAAAAATGAAGTGAATATACCCATTACTGTAATAAAATAATAACAGAAAGACAGTTATGATGCTAAACCGATAATGGCAGACTTATAATAAATGGAAATAGCACCTTTAGTTGTTGCTTTAAAACTAAACGTGACACAAAGAATCACTGCAAGACTTTTTTACATCAAAAAAATGCGTAGGGTACTGTTAATGCTGTTAAAATTGAATACATAAGTCTTTGGTACTTTCTTTTAAATTATCGAAAATTGTGAAATTAAATGAATGAAATGACGTTTGATCCCTGTTTATCTACCAAAATTGTTTAAGATTTAATTTGCTGTTGACGAAACTTATATATAACTAATAAATTCTTAAAGGTCATAAATTGGCATGTTCACATACATCTTATGTACTACAACAGCTTCTTTTGAGTTACAGGGAGAAATCATATCAGTTATCGTTGGTCCCCCGAAGAAAATAGGAAATCATGAGGCTTTCGATTGCGTCGTGGTCTATAAAAGATTTCAAATAGGTGATCAGCAAGATTTTGCTGCTATCGGTACAAGTTGTAATGCACCACCTTTTTTGGAATACAATAATAAGTCGCTAGGAAAAAATTGTTGGGTAGCAAGAGATGGAAACTTCCGACCCCAGATGTAATTTTTAGCGCCAACACAATAGCAGTCAGAGTGTATTTATTGCATGCCTATTATATTCTCTCTTAGAAAACTAATTGAGACTTGCGAAGTGGAAAGGAACTAATCTTCTATATTCATATTTGGTACCAAAAAGAATTCAATGATTGAAAACATCTGTTTTGGCTACAAAATCCTTATGAAATCAGAATGTGTACAATTATTTTGTAGAAGTGAAGGAGGATTCCAGTTATTCTATTGAAAGCTTTAAGTAGAAAACATATATTGCCCAGGTCAATGGATTTCGTAGGCACTACTAGAAAAATACAGACAAAATTTGTGTTAAAGAGTACTTGAGTTTGAGGGAAACATCTGTTTCAACTTTCGTTCCCCTAGTAACAAAAAAACTTTCAATATAGGTTTTCTGTGCTTTCATATATCATAGCACTTCTAAATCCAAACTAGCTATCGTTCTTGCATTTGGAATGACACTGGAGCCAAACAATCTTCAAATTCGTTACCAAAATACTCGGCTTACCTTACGAACCGAAAATGGGTCAGGTTTGCAATTACAATAATTTGATCAGAATTGGATGGTGATGGCACTTTGTTTGAGTTTTATCTACGAGATTAATTTATGGACTCAGTTGAGTTAATACATCTCATCATGGCTTCCTGTAATTTTCTGCATCGCTTTTTAATCTTTACCAACATTGTTACATTCAAAACCTATGGAATCTGGTACAGAAATTTAACTTCTTCTAGCTTTTTATAGAATTTAAATTCATGTAAAAACATTACTATGGAGAAAATATTAAATGTACTGTGGCACTCGAGTACAGGTATTACTGATTTAAACCTCTTCTTCTAGATATTTTACACTGAAATATGAAAGTTCAACTTGAAGAACTATACAAATTTCACACAAATTCCACGCCGGGGAGAAAATTTCAGTGCGCAGGCCTTCAATTTGTAATCGTATCTTCTGTTATCTACAATGCCGATTTTTATACTATTTCTCTCTCATATCTTAATCAAGCATTTGATTGTTTAACCAAACTGTAATTGACTCTCATTTCTCTCACGAAGCACTTGGCTGAGAATAATTTCCTGGCAACATTATTTCCCCTTAAAAAGAAATTAAATTCATATTTGAAAGCATGTTTTTTTTGCAGCAGAATCTAGAAGTAAAATATTAAAATTAATTCTAAGTTTTCTTTTTTAGCAAACATGTTTATTGAACTATCTAGCATCATCATTCACTCGGAAAGTGCATCTCTTATTCATATTTCCAAAACAAATTCTATTTTTATCACATTTTTTCAAGCGTTTGTAGCCTCCAGTAGTCTGACAAACTGCTTTACGCTATTTTTGAGTTATTTTAACAAATATTGGATTTCCAAATTTTGATATTTTTACGAAATTTAATTTGTTTACACTCGAAGGAGAAAAGCATGAGTAAGTTTTTTAAATTGAAATAATTTGATTAATGGCGTCCTTTTTAAGTTAAAGCACCACTTTCAGTGAAAACTAGTTTTCTTGTTAGGTTATAGTTATAATTTTCTTATTCTTACTAAGGGCTAAACGAAAATAGTTTACAACTTCGAACGAAATTTTAATTTTGAAGGTTCTGTTAATGTATTAACTAACAAACATTTGTCCTATACACTCCTGATGAGTCTCAAGTTTTTAATTTTATGACAAATATGTTTACCTCCATTAAATATTATCAAATAATGTAGTTCAGTTTTCAATGAAAATAGCTTTAGTTTATTGGAGTTTTTGAGAAGACATTCTTTTCAGCATTAGGACTTCCAAGTATTGATTTTTTTTATATTTCTGTACTATAAGACGCCAAGCACGACGAGTTCGGCCAAAATCTGAGTGCGCATATCTTTCGAAAGATGTGGTTCGCAATTCAAATTAAAAATTTAACCATAGTTAACTCAGAATTGAGAGGAAGTACTGCATACTCAGCTAAGGAAAAGGGAATGAAAGAAATTCAGGGAGTTTACTTCTAATTGTTTTTGACTCTTGGTCTAATATAGAAGAAAAATTAAAAAGTGTTATATTGATATTTTATCAAGATTTAACTGTGTCTGGATATAAAAGGTAGAAATAAAAATATGTTCACGAGAAATAAAGTAGAGTAAAATAATAACAAGCTTTCAATATCAACTTTTGTATGATTTATTGGTTTAAATAAAAAAATAGCTATGCCTCAAATATGTAGGTATAAAAAAATTTGATACTGATTTTAATCTTCTCCGAATGTAGCTGACTTCATGAATCTCGATTTAGTACTTTAATAATAATGTTCAGAGTTTCGAGAAAATTTTCACCAGGAGTCTCTCAGACATTGCTGTGATGAAAACTTATATCTTTAATTTATTTCCCGCTGTTATCAAAAGGTGGAAAAGCGTTAATCATGTATGATGATGGGAAATTTCTAATGATTCCTTCGAAGTGATTTAGATTAATAGGGGCACCGCTACGTTAATACAGTGAATGTGAATCTACCGTCCATACTCGAGTCATACATGTGGTTTGATGATGCCTGATTGGAATACGTTTAGCAATTAAATATTGAAATATTGTTACTATAAATTAATATATCAGCAAAATCAGGAAATTGTATCCCGTGAAGAAGCTGGGTGATGTTCTCCACCGCTACCTAGAATTTTAAAAATATACGAAACAAATGGAGGGAATTGTCTCTCAATCTTGGTTGAGAAAGTGAAATAACTTGGGAGCCGAATTTCGAAAGAGTTCTTCTTTTGAAGAATGTGGCGCTTACTAACTTATTGATGAATTATTTATCAAACGGCAGAAAGAATGCACCCAAACAAAACATCCAGAGGTAGCTTCATATACTCACAGCACGTTCAAATTGAAAATGCATAGATTTATTTTCGAGTTAGAGCTTTCCGGCTTTTATAGAAAACTACAAGTAAAACTACCTGTATAGTAATTTAAAAGTTCATCATATTATCAGAGGTATGAAAAAGAATATTTAAAACACCAAATCACCATTTCAATCCTTTTCAGACACTCACTAACAAGTTTTTATCTTCAATGGAGACTCAGATGGTCTGAAACCCTGTTTAAATATTCAAAACATCGTTAACTTCCCTCTAGACTCTCTTTAGGTATATATAAATTCATGGGTGTAAATTACTATCCTGAAAAAAGTTTCTAAAGTTTCTGAAAGTTCTGCGTCAGCACTACCTTACTGATAGTTATGTTCCAGTCTGCATGTAGACCATGGTAATTACGCTGACAATATGAAAAATATTTATAAATCACTAATTACGAGAAATTATTGCAAAAATAGCATTCTTACGACACATTCTACCATCCGAACTACCTCTGTTCCTTGATAAAGTCCTTTTTTCGTTTCTTGTTGAGAGAAATCTTGACTCTCTTGCAGAAAGACGCAAGCAGAAGCAAAAAGTCCGATACCGAGTGTCAGTATTGAGAACAGCAATATTTTGCTCAAATATTAATCACTAAGCGAATACTTCTCTGCTTTGAGTAATTGCGACGTGGAAATGGAAAATTAGTAATAATAAAGGTGAATTACACTCTATTACGTATATATTCGTTTGGAGCCATTTCTAATCAATCAATCATTTTTCCATTCAAGTATAGAGACTATGCTTCTTACGCTTCTTTAGATGCAAAGATTTAATATTTTCTTTTTGAATCTTAAATTAGTTTTCATCTCCATTTTTCTTTTCGGTTTGAGAATTTTGACTCTAAAAATTGATGAGAAACCTTCAATCTCTTGGCGTCCTATGTAAATCCCCTTCTCGACTCAATTAGACCCTTTGGTACTTTAATTGGAAAATTATGGGTGAATATGAGAAGGGGGGTTGAACGTGGCCTTGATCTGCCCCTCCGGATAAGTCACGCGGTCACGGTTGCATCAACTGACTGTAAGCACCTTTTATGATGGCCACGTAGGCAGCTTACCGTTGTACACCCTACACTCGCTGCCGCGGCCGCATATGCTTACTGGTTTCTACGGAGCAGCCGTACCGCTTGCGCAAGGGGACTTGGACCACTATCAAGACCGGTTCAACAGGGCTATATATAACCGCCGACTTGAAAACCTCTAGCGCAACTTCTGGTTCCTCAAGTCGTCGCTTGTTCTCATCCCTCGAACCAGCTCCAGACGAATCTGTCTAGGTCGACTATCACACTTGCACATGAACCATGTCCCATGCCACCTCCTCTGAATCCTCGCAGTCCGACGCTTCTCGCCTTCATACCCTCGAGAACAAGGTCACCGGCATCGAAACCCAGCTCTCGCAGATTGTCAACTTGCTCCAAGCTTCCGCTGGACCGTCGAACACTCCCACCGCAGAGCCTGCCGCCGCCGCCGCTTCAGATCCACCGGCATCTGATCCTACCGTCAAGCCCTCAACTGCCGCTGAGGCTTACAAAACGGGCGTTCTTCAGTTCACACTGTCCACGCCCTCTGCAACCGCAGTTGCCGACCCACTCGCTACCCGCCAGTAATACGCTGAGGTCGGCAAGCTCAACAAGTACCAGCGTCCTAGCTTCGTCGCTCCCTATCCCGCCAAGAGGTTCATTCCGGAACCAGAAGGCATTTTCAGTCGCATTAAGGCCACTGACGTTCGTGACAGGTGGGAAGCTGAAGTACTCTGGAACGTTGGGCACAACTGTGAGACCGCTATCGCTTGCGCTCACCGGATCACCGAAGCCCTCCAGAACAAGGACATATCGGCAGCTACTGAGTTCTTCTCTGTTCTACACCACTACTTGGAGGCCACTTACAGCCGCGTTCTGGAACGGACCGACTTCTTTACTGACTCCGTCGAGTCCGGAAAGTCTGAAGCTATCCTGCTCCAGCGCTACCTTCGTGAAGACGACTACCCGTATTCTTCTGAGCTCTATCCCTCAACTAAGGCCAAGTTCGCTGAATTGCGCTCCCAGGCATACGCGAAGGAGTTCAACAAACAGGCCACTCGAGGCTCTCGACCTCGCAAGAATCAGTCCGGAAAAGGTTCCAAGGACTCTAAGTCCAACTAAAGCCGTCGCGTCCGCGACTCTTTATTTCTGTCCCTATGTCCACGTCCTCTGGCGCAATACCCAGTGCGCCGCCCCTTTCTGGGCCGAAACCCTCGGCGCCTCGAAATTCCTCGTTCGCGCTCTACGGTTTGGGGTCTACGAAAAACCCATAACAACCTCCATTTCACGCACAAAATTCCAACTCCCTCAAATCCACATCGATCCCCAAGACCGGGAATTCTTCGATTCAGCAATATCGGATGCGCTCCACCGTCGCAGTTTCGAAGAAATTTCCGAGTCGACCGCTCTTTCTTTACACCAAGCTGGCTTCCCTATCTCCAACGCCTATCTCCAACGCCTTTGTGACAACTTCAGCGGAAAAGAAGCGGCTCGTGGTCAATCTTTCTCGGCAATCTACCCTATTTCTGGATATTCCAGTTCGCATGGAAACATTAGAAGGGTTCGCTCTAGACCTTCAGAAATCCGACAGGATGTTTTCTTTCGATATCGCCAAGGGTTATCACCATTTTCGTCTACACCCCGATATTAGAAATTGGTTTGTCTTCAAAGTAGACCATCGTTACTTTCGCTGCGTTGCCCTGCCTTTCGGGTGGAAACTGTCTCCCGCCTATTTCATCAAGTTCATGCGACCTTTCGTTCAATATGTGCGGGAAACCCTACGTCTCCGAATCCATCCCTACATGAACGACTTCTTGGTGGCTCTAACCCGTCCTTCGCGCCTCAAAAAGGCCCGCCGACAGATCGATTCTCAGCTCCGCTCGTGTGGACTTCAGAGAAAGGAGGACAAAGGTCAGTGGGAAGGGACGAGGCAGATCGAGCATTTGGGGTTTCTAATCGATACAGACCGTCTAGTCTTTGGGATTACGGCTCGAAGGATGGGAAAATTGCGAGGTATTGCCCGGCAACTATTACGCCAAGCACGCCGCAATGGCCGACTAGTCGACGTACCACTGCTACGCCACTTCGCAGGCGTCGCTATCTCATGCTCGCTCGCTTTGCCCCTCGCTCGGTTCTACACCCGATCAATTTACGACTCTTTCAAGACGAATCTGAGCAAGACAGGGAAACGCGTGAGGCTTCTACACGCCGCTCTTCGGGACCTGCGCTTCTGGAGGGACCTCACTACCAACCTCCAGAACGGCCTATCGCTACTCCAGAGCCAACATTGGCTCTACACTCAGACGCGTCGACGGGAGTCGGTCAGGGAGGGACATTGGGATCGGATCTGAGGCCAGGGATACAGGGCTGTTGGGAGGCTCGCGGACTCTGGACCCCGTACTGCGAGTCAAGCCAATAACTTTCTTGGAACTACAGGCCGTCACGGACAATATTCGGGCCTTCGCGTCGTTTCTGAAGAACGGGACTCATCTCAAGATTTGGGAGGACAATCAGGCGGTGGTATCGATACTCAATGCGATGAGCACAAAGTCACGGCCCCTAATGAGAGAGCTCCGTTCGCTACATCGCTTGCTTCTCAAGCTCGGGATCACCATCGAATCACAGTATCTGCCCTCTGCAGTCAATCGTTTTGCCGACCGACTGTCACGCCTTCAGACACTCGACGATTGGAGGATCAATACCAAGCCCCTTCAGCCACTACTCGAATCTTTCCCGCCAACAATCGACAGATTTGCAGACAACACCAATCGCATCTGCAGGAGATACAACAGCGAGTTTGCGTCTCCTGGCTCCCTCGCCGTAGACGCGCTCTCCCAGGATTAAAAATCCGAAGTCAATTTTTGGAACCCGCCTCTCAAGTTGATACCACTCGTCGTAGCCAAGATCATCAAGGAACAGGCCGCAGGAATCTTGGTCACGCCGTATTGGCCAGCTCAGTCATGGTTTCTCAACCTGCGCCAACTGTCAGGGCCACACGTATTTGCCGCTGAAAACCTCTACCTACCGCCTCTGTGGGCTCCGGCGTCGATGCCCGTCCCGCCGTGGAACATCGCCGTCTGGAAAATCTCGCAGAACAAGCACGATCGCTACCGCTCGCAGTGACTCTCCAGCAATCTGTGCTTACAGCAGCCGGATTAGGGAATACTTCGGGGGGAATACTATTGCACGGATCATGCCAAAGGTACGTACCCCAAACACCTGGCGCTCGAATGAAATACTATGGAAGAAATGGGTTACTTTTTGCTCGCAGGATAAAATCGACCCACTGGAGGGCTCCGAATGTCCTTTACTTCGCTTTCTGGGTGGCTCTTTGATGAATCTCGCGTAAGTGCTGGATCTGTTCGTAACTATCTCTCCGCGGTTACAACTGCCCACACCAGGATTGGTCGCCCCCTCACTCTCACTCCTTTGATACAGCTCGCGGTGACTGCATATCAGCAAGCCGATTTGGAACGCAAAATCATAACCGAACCGGAAGCCTCCAAGGAACGTCGCGCTTTACCAAGCTCCGTGGCCCACCAAATCTTCCAAGCCGCCATGACTTCTCCAACGACAGATTTGGAATTTCTACGAAAATCTTGCGCAATACTCGTGAGCTACGTGTTCTTCGAGCGGGGTGAAGCTGGGATATCATTGCTCCTGGACAACATCGTTGTCAACGCTCAATCTATCGATATCGCAATAACGCTCCGCAAGAACAGGCAACGGCTTTCGCACACGCTCTCCTACCGTCGCAATCCAAACTGTTCGGAAAGTCTGATTGATTTGGTGCTTCGTTACGATGTTCTACGTCGGGGGAATTCTTCTAAATCGCGCTATTATTGGGCTTTACCTGGTACTCGCTTGTCTACTAGCGCACGCACCCTATCTATCTGGATTTCTTCTACGCTCTCTCGTCTGAAAATAACCCCACCACCGCAGGTTACTTGGTCCTCCACTCTCTACGTATGGGCGCTGCATCCGAAAGCGCAGCGATCGGGGTCCAAGAATACCGTATCCTCATTTGGGGTGATTGGACAGCCGGCAGAACGTTTCGAGAGTCGTATTTGGATGGACGAGTGCAACCGTGTGAAGATTCGTATTTCTTCTTCGGCCACTTGTTGTAACCGCAGTCTCGAAGCAAATCCTTTGAATTTGGTTTTTCTATATGTTTAATTCGGTACTTTAATTGGAAAATTATTGGTGAATATGAGAAGGGGGTTGAACGTGGCCTTGATCTGCCACTCCGGATAAGTAACGCGGTCACGGTTGCATCAACTGACTGTAAGCACCTTTTATGATGGCCACGTAGGCAGCTTACCGTTGTACACCCTACACTCGCTGCCGCGGCCGCATATGCTTACTGGTTTCTACGTAGCAGCCGTACCACTTGCGCAAGAGGACTTGGACCACGATCAAGACCCGTTCAACAGGGCTATATATAACCGCCAACTTGAAAACCTCTAGCGCAACTTCTGGTTCCTCAAGTCGTCGCTTGTTCTCCCGCCTCCCACCCTCCACTCATCCTTCATGGCCCAATCAGAAGTCATCGTTGTTCTTTGATTGTTTCATTTGTTTGAATTCTTTGAGTATTGTTTTCTTTAATGGTTTCTTTCATTTCGATATCATACCTCGCATCATTAACCGCTCTCAAGTTGGCTTGCAGGAGTATCGCTTTCGCAACACGTCAACTGAACAAGTCGTAAGCTTCCGCAAGACAGAAATCTTCTATGAGGGTGCTAAATTAGTGGTCAACCGATTTCTCGGTTCTCTGAACAAAGATCGCCACGAGAAGGCTTTAGCGTGAAATTCATGTTACAGAGACGGGCCGATCGGCCCGCGACAGATGAAGGCACTTGCGTACCTCCGATCCACCCCCGTGAGAAGGATGGACACCTCAAGATGAGTGTCACATCTCGTGAAATCTGGGACTGACGATACCTCAATTTTTAGCGTGATTTGGGATGGGACGCTAGCACCCTAACCATCTCATGGAAATCGTCTTTTCCAAAATTTGACTCACCTAACCCTCTTAGTTTCGCCATCCCTGTCGAGACGGCTACTGACGACGTATGCGACGAGAACGCGGGGTATGTTAAACGTCATGTTTCAGCTATTTTACCTTTAGTGAATCTAGTAAATGTGTTTGTGTTTCTCTATGTTTAATTCACAACTCTATGAACACATTTTTGAAATTCAAAATGGCAACGAAAAGCCACGCAAATTCCCTCGTTTGATCCCTAACTCTTTTATTACTACCGAAAATCTCCACTCTTTCTCAAAATGGTGTCGTTAATTTTGATTTTGGTTCAAATCAACGTATAGTATTTGTTTCATAATGTATACTTGGCCTTAAGAGACAAATTTTGACTACTAGAACCATAAATCCTCACGCTGCTGGATCGCTATAGCTTATGGAGAGCAAAAAGAAGTTTGAAGAATGTATGGAAGGCAAATAACCTGAAATTTTGAGGGAAAATTTGTAGGATCTGTGTAAGCTGTTAGAGTAAAGCAAAGAGAGAAATGAGTCAGGTCCTAATGAAATATTTAATTCCGTACGTGGCACCAGTTGAGTAAATATTTCATGCTCAGTTCGTACCATTCAGATACGTATGACCTGAAGCTTCAGGATTGTTAAGAATAATTTGAGGACTAGGGGGTTACTAATGTATGAATCTATATTGCGGTAATTTGCTAGATTAATTTGGTTCTATATGAGCGATATACGTAGTTCAGAGGATATGTATTATTCTTATCTCTAGAAGAATAACACTGAAAATGAAGACAGTTGCTGTTATTTATCTTTAAGTTGCTTTGGAGTTTCTTCTTGTGCGGATTTAAAGCAATCACATACATTTTAAATATTTTTAATGAGTCTTAGATTCTTAAACGCCAACCAAGGGCCCTCGATAAGCTGAGATAATCTCTCTCCTAAATGAGATAAGAAAGGTCGAAAATGACTTCAAATACATGTCCAAATGATTACAAAAATAGTACGTAAAACCCAAAGCAAGATAGAAATAAGAAAGCTGGAGCTACATCTAAATCCATATACGCGTTTGAGATATTATAAGTGAGTGTTTCGAATTGGGAGAATCTGCCTCACGTTCCTAATTTTACAAGCATTTCCTCTCTTTTCTTTATTCTCTTCTCTCTTAACTATGCTATGAATAATGTTTCGTCGCTTGAAATCATATCATCATTTAGTTTAATGAGCAGCGAAGTTTGGATGTATATATAAACCTAGTCATTCCCATTAAAAAGGGCTAAACTGACATGTGAATGTATACTGAAACGTCAAATTTCTATTTACTTACTAAAATAGGACTTTTATGGCGTTTGTTGGGCTGCCTTTTATTGCGTTACCTATCTATTTATTACCCTTTAACTCTCGATCAACATTTTATTAGTAAAGAAAGGGTAGATCATTGATATTTAAGCTTATTATTTCGAAAATTTCAAATGACTTTGGCATATATTTTGTCTTATGAACAAGTCCTGAGGTCACAAATGGTGAAATGTCTTTAGAGATATATTTGTGTATATTTTCGCATAAGGCGCACAATAAGCAATTGTTTAACGCCATCTAGAATTTAGATTTCATCGTTAAGAACGCTTAAAGAGGGACAATTTCCAGATTTTATCAATATTTTCTTCTATCAATAGCAAAGGTTTAAAATTTGTATCCGTTGACATTGATTAAAAGCCATCAAAAAAATATCTAGACCATTATCCAAACAGTACGGTGGGGTTGAAAGAACCGCTTCCACTGATGGACTAAAAATACTTCCAGAAATATTTGCGCCTGCTGCACCTCGGATCAAGGAAAGTATCACTTATGACACTAAAAGTTAACATAAAAAGATTTACTTACGATTAGATTTTTAAAGTTTTAGACTATTGAATTGTTGTTAAACTTCTATTTCTATCCCTAGGTGCATATATATAATAATTAATTTTGGGGAAAAGACTTACTTTTCATGTATTTTCCCGCACAGATTAACATTAAAAGCATACCTATATTAGCTCAAAAAACCATAGAAGTAGATTTTTTAAACATGATATTTACCGAATGAATTCGACCGCAGTATCGGATGACTTCAGTCACGAAACAGAACTGTCGATGAAATTTTGTTCTGCCCCTTACTGCTCGAGAAAGGTTAGAACATATTTTCCAGATCCATACCTAATTTTCTTTGTCAGTAGATAGTTCGAAACTTATGTTGACAGATTTTACAAAGATAGCTCACATTAAAACAATCTTACTCCTTTCAGAGTAATTTTTCACACCTGGTACATAATTCTTTTCCTCAATATTTTTCGTAGACTGTAGAGCCCAGTTGACGGTTAAATTGTTTTTCTTAAGCTTTTGAGGCAAAAGAAATAGGTTAATTAGCCCCACAGAGTATCATCTCTAGTCGATGAACATCCTCCGTCCTCAAGTTTTCGTTCCCACTACTAGTCTTATAGATCTTTCAAAAAAATTCCTTCAATAAATTAAATTCTTCTGTTTCATCGTTTCCATCTGGCCTTAGAATCTCAATACGCATCTAAAACTAAAAGAAGGTGAACTGAATTCCCGAAAGACCTGTCTAAGGATATATGAGAACGGATCATATTTTTTTAAATTAAGTTTAGACATATTCGGCTGCATTTAAGATATTACTTCTTAATTTTTATCCAGCATCACTTTCTGGTTCGCCAAGGGTACAAAGCTTCCCGGTTCGAATAAGATTCAATCATTTCGACTTCTATTAATGGCAACTATTTTCAGCTTGCAATTCATATTTTAACTTCTTTCCTCTCACCTAGGTTTTCACGTCGCTCTGCTGCACCGATTATCTAAAAATTCTGAAAATGTAATCCGTACACTCCCTGCACTTGATAATTTAAAATTAAGCTCAACTGCATTCTACTCATTTGCTAGGAGTTTCACGAGTAGTTTTTTCGAACTTCGAAAGTCTACTGAACTGATTAAAACCAGGAACAAATTCCGCAAATACTTTCTTGGGTGACGGTTTAAGTTCTTCAGATTTCAGTTATTGGGAGTAAATACAAGAAAAGTATTAAATACAAACTTATTAAACCGAATTGAACAATCGAAACTCACTGGTAGAATATAGAAGGAATCAATAATATTTTTCAAGTATTTGAAAGAGATAGAAACCCCATAAATTGGAACCAATGTCTAATTTGACTTTCAAGGGAACTGTGATATAATGAGAATGTCAGTACTCTCTTTCATTATCTGCATTGAATATTAGAATTAAGGGTCAAGGGTTTGTGAACAAAACCTCCGAGTAAAATACAGTGACAAATTTGTAGAATGATAATTACCTTTATCATTTTACTAAATGGGAGGCATGTAACCAAAAAAAATTGCTTTGAAGTTTTTTATCATACCAAGTCAACGGAAAATAGTCAATTCCGAAAAATAGATATCTTTGTTCAAGCACTTTCTATTCATCGCGTCTAACCCAAGTTATTCTCATTTTAGCGTAGCATTAGTCCGCATAGATTCTACTTGTATCGACGCTTAGAACGAGAATAGCTATTTCAAAGCTATGCCATAAGATAATCAATTATTTGGCCACCGAGTTCGTGAGCTGAAGAAAGTTTGGTAAAATTTGGTTCCTACATTTAACCCCTTACTTAGAACGGTAGACATTTTTGTAATATTCTCGATTCATTAAACTTTTAAATATTTAAACTGACACATACAATCAGAAAATGATCAGCAGATAGTTCATTTCGCAAGTAAAATATTGTTAGTAAGGTATTAGCTGTTGAAAACTACTTTTTAATGGCTACTTTTGACGAAGATGATATCAAAATATTTCTTTTATTTGCCAAAATCGCTTTAAAGTCGTTGCTACCTGGAATGAATCAGCTGATTTGAGACATATATTTGATAAGCATCAAGGTAACGATATGAAGTGGGTCTAGGCGAAGACATGTGAAAAACAGTGCTCAGAAAACTACTTTTAATACCACTACTTGATATGATTCATGTATTGAAAACTAAAATTACCAAAATCGGGGAAAAATATTGACTCAAGTCAGATTATTGTATAGTATTACAGCAAAAATATTTTATTAGATGATGGGATCAAATATACCAAAAGACTGCAGAATATAGGTAGAAATTTGGTTAAAAATGCAACCTCAACTTATGGAAATATCCTTTTGAGGCAAAGTTCCAATTTCTAAAAATTTCTAAGAACGAAAAATTTTCAAAAATGAATAAGTTTTTCCGCTTGGAAGCAAACAGATCCTACAATAATTCTAATGAAGAATTTATTGTTAATGTGAAAAAAATATTGGTAAAATCCCGCGTTTTCAGGAATGAAGCGACCCATAATTAATACCATAAAAAACATATTCAACTGCACCATTTTTTGTTGCGAAAAGAGAATGGTACGACGAATAATTTTTGGAATAGTGTTTCTTGAAGTTTTTGAGAATATTTCAAAGAAATTTAATATTCACCTTAAATTCGTTTACACAAGTACGCTTTTTGCATACTAGGATATTTACTATCGTTTGTACTATCGTTTGTAGTGTGTAGTGGTTCCATTCCCGTATAATGTCGTAATCAGTGACAGAAGGGTCTGATTTTGGATTTATAGGACAATATTTGAATAAACAATTAGTACAGATAGTAGAAGATATTAGGTATCTAATGATGCTTTACCTGCCATAATAACCCATTATTAATTATTGGGGAAAGGATAGAAATGGGACTTCATCGAAAGCTGCAATGCTCGAAAAATCATGTATTATTCACTTGTTGAAGAAGGGACTGAATTATGAATAATTCCTATACCAGAATCTATCACATAAAATAGACATATTCTTTTCTAAACAAATCTGATTTTTTTCAAACTTTTCATAATATATCACTTTTTGGCGTACTCAAAGTTTTTTTTGAGTTCTCCACCGTCATTTTGTTGATTAATTTCTACAAAATACTCACAATCAGGAGAATTTATGGACGAGCTGGTATTTCAGTCATTACTTTGACGAAAAAGCCAGTAAAACTTTCGTTCGTTCTTCGGTACATTAGGCTTTCCAAAACTGGAAAAATAGAACATGTTGTGCAATTAGGATGATTCTAGTGGTATTAAATTGGTTTTGATGGTTATGAAAGATTCGCAATACCCTCAGAGAATGTAGCGGAGATTCTTTTTTTGGCCAATACAACAAATTCATTATTTTGAAGGTTTTTATGGTATTATTACAGTTTCAGAGGAATTAATCTTTCCGAAGAAAGTTTTTTTTCAAAATCTTTTAGATTAATTTTTTTCTGGGTTTTTTCATTTTTGATCATTACACAATATAATCTTACCAATTTCGTTTTATCTACTGAATAAACATGTTATAATTAAATAGAAACTTATCTGGGTAAACTGCCATGATTTCTTTACTATCATGGCGTATGTATTTCAAACAAATTCTCAGCGTCCAAATGTAAAACTGTGAAAACTCTGTTTACGTTTGAATCGGAGCTGTAAATATTTCTCTTTTTGGCAGGTGATGTGTTCAAAAATCCACATTTGGGGAAAGATACTTTCAATTAATCGTGGGAGAGTTCCTATATGATATATATAGTGTAAATATCAATTTCTCCGGCGAATTTTGTGCAAGAATGACATGGTTCAGTTTTCTAGTACGGAGCTATGATATAGGCTATTCGTAATTTTCAAAGGATTTTGGTTATTGTAATGTATAGTTGATTTGCATCTTTTGTGCAAAAATGTGTAAATAAACTATACGTTAACACTCCCCACACTAGTTTTCGCGTATGGAACTTTATAAAAAAAGGGGAAATATTTCGCAAATCTTACAGTGGATACTGAAAAGTGCGTAAGAACAGGTTTATTTCTATTTACCGTAAAGCTTCAAAACATGGACACAGAATGAATTTTCCCAGTTATGGGTGCATCTTTTTCCAGAGAGACCAGATAAGTAACACTCCTAAAAATATACAGAAGGGTTCCAAAATGATGTTAGGTAGATATTTGGCAGTAACGTACTGGACGAGTTTCGTTACTCAACCGACAGTAGACAATCATATCAACTTTTGGCGCAAATGTGCAAAATACATGTAGTTTGTAAATGAAACATTACTATATTTATAATACTCTTGATTCGTTGGTAAAACGGAAGCTAAGACCGAGTAATTGTGTTCTTGTAGTAACCAGTGATAAAGTAAATGAAACATATTAAAGCTTTGAGGTTGCGGTTCAAGAACAAAAAATTCTACATTTACCATCAATGGATAAATGCTGCGGCATGTAGCTGATATAAATGTAAATTTGCAGCGTTTTCCTATTTCCAGAATTACACTGTGACCTTTAGTTCTCATGTTAGAACATGCTCGGTAACTGGAGAAAATGGGGCTCAATTCCAAGCATAATGCATGACTTCAACTATATCTCAGTGAATGTCATGAAAAACATGAAATTGTATCGGAAAACTCGGTTCAGTCCTTTTGGAGCTGTATTTTCCTCATCCTCTAAACAATAAAAATATTCAGTATCCAAGGGAGCGAAGGCAAAGTTCAGAAAATGAACTTCATTCATATTGAATGGCAAAATGACAGTACCAGGAACAGTAGAGCAGAGAATTTTTTGTCATTACGCATATCTTTCCTACATACTGGTATCTCGCTAACTGACCTTTTCATTTAAAATACAGTCACTAAAATATTGTCTATCCGGCACAGCACTGTCCTCATATAAGCCACATATTGTTCTTGTATGAGAAAAATCTTTTATCATGAAAGTATTTGAAGTGCGTAAAATCAGTAAAAATATTTTTCTGGTCAGTAAAAATTAACTATAAAGATATTCTAGAAACATAGAACTGCATTAAAATGGTGCTCATTGGCTCGAAGGCTACACTAGTTTGGCACAAGAATTCACTGAAAGATACTGAAAGTATAAAACATGGCAAATTTTCAAAAATGGAGATTTCCGAGTGGCAAAAAGGTAGTACGTACCTCTAGTAGCACTAGACATCCCAAAAAGCTTTTTTGATGTGATTTAACTAATATTGAAAGTATAAATTTACAGCAAAACTAACAAAAATAAGTTTTTTTGTTATAAAAAATTACTTTTAACGCATTTGAACACAATGGTCCGATAGAGACTAGACCACAGTCTTGATTTGAAGAAACATATTTCTCGGGCTACCTCTTTTTAGCAAATTTCATCAAATGATTCATATCTCTCGCCGCAATCCGATTTAGTATTGAGCTGCAAACACGCTAAGCACGCCTAACTCGAATATTACTAACTTGTGTGGCTATAATACCCAAAAAGTATGTTCAAAGCTATTCAGCTGCCTGTGTCGCCGCTATAATATACGATTATATCAGGTTTTTTTTTACCCTTAAACTAGTTCCCATAGAAACAATCTGAGTATGGAAATTATTTTTATTTTTGTATGATGTCCTGATGCAAGCATACTCATTTCTTGATAAGCAGGATGAGACACCTTCCGTCATTTTCGCAATCAGAAATGTATGAAATTAATTGTTCGACGTATACCTTTATCATAAATACAATAAAACTTTTTCTTAAATAGTATTCAGAAATTTGAATTTTACTTCGCTGAAAAGGCGCAAATGTAGAATGGAGGTACATTCTCCCCACAAACCAATATAAGTTCAATGTTCATTTGCTTTTTTCCTTGAAACATAACTTCACTTTCTGATGCCAAACAAGTCATATGTATGTAGTGTTTTCACTTTCCCGTAAAAAGAACAGAGAGCTGCTCTCCTCAGTCCTTTTGTTGATTGAATAATCTATCAAGCAACCGTGAGTAATCCTGGTGTGAATATTTCGGTGATTATTTTCACTACTTAGTTGACGCCAAGGTCTTCTGGGACGGGTTGAGATTCTTACTTTGAATAAATAAAAATACTGTTCTTCGAGATGTAGGGTTCCATTTTGAAAATAAAGTTATTACTTTTGAAGGAAAGTATTAAGCCTCAGAACATGATGTTTCCTTATGGCTAGATTGAGCAAATAAGGTGGCTAAAATGTTTGGAACAAGTAATGGAACACTAAGAAAAGTTTTATAATGCTATCTGGGGCACTCTCCATATAATAATGATTGGTTCAGGTAGCAGTTTTAGAGGGGGTAGTAGGAGCGCTGTATACGGGAAATGTTGAAAAAGTAGGCACATTCGCAGGTAGCGCGCCAAATGAGACACGTGACAGTGTACAGGGGGGAATTTTTGGGTTATTTTAATGCATGGAAGATGTGGTCGGTTATATCCTCGCGCTAATGCGTTATGTGGGATAAGTCGTCGCTGATGGGTAACACTACAGTACATGACCTTCCTTACAGAGCCG
The DNA here is from genome assembly GCA_002205965.3 of Kappaphycus alvarezii. Taxonomy (NCBI): domain Eukaryota; phylum Rhodophyta; class Florideophyceae; order Gigartinales; family Solieriaceae; genus Kappaphycus; species Kappaphycus alvarezii. Next base: position 356,081 of record NADL03000790.1, read on the forward strand.
GCTCAATGCCGGCGAGCAAGCATGCCGCGTTGGACATGAGTGTACAGTAAATGTAGGAAAAATACCCAAAATCGCACATTCTGTATTATGCCCTGGAACTCCCGCCAACTTTGAGCCCTTTTGAGAATGACCTGCGAAAAAACTTTCAAAAATCCACAAAATGGGAGCCAATAAAAAATTCAGCATCATCATCATCATCAGCAGCAGAAGCAGCAGCAGCAGCAGCAGCAAAGCTTAATTCTCATTGGCTGCTGAATTTTCAAAATTAGCGTATTTTAATTTTTTCGTCCAATGCGCACCAAGTGCACGCGTGTACTGTGCTGCAATTGGCTCTTAATCAGTTTTATATACTTTACTCTCGTTTTCTCGTTGGCTGTAGGGCTACCGCATGGCCCAATGGGCTGGTGCCAAGCTGGAATAGCACTGCGCCCGTTGGCCGCGATTCTAAGGTATGCCTGACTTTGCTGTTCAGTGCAGTACGCTACAGTACCTAAATTTCTGAATGCAGGGCCATAGCGCCACCTGACGCCCCCCCCCAACGGACTCGTTGGCCCCCGAAATTACAAATTAGGGTAGCCTAATGGAATACCGTACCTGTGGCCTCGCAACCTCCCTACAATCCATTCACACTCTCCTCGCCACCACCAACCCAGACATCCAGAACGTCACGGAGACCCGTACCGACGCAGCGCCTCTATTGTGCCGAGTCTGGCCTCAGGCAACCGTCTCACAGATCCCCCCACGCCGCACCACCATAAACACACCCCCTCCGCGGCGGCGTTGCAATCGCAGTAAGGCCTGGGCTCCGTGCTATCACCCACCATGTCTGCAACACCTACCATCCACCTACCAATTCAATCCCACAAATCCTCCCACTCAAACTGAACCCATCCACCCATGTCTCTGGAGCCTACGTGGGCCCAAAATTCCCAGCACAATCGTTCGGGGCATTACTCAATAACTTCCTCCGCCATTCCCACCGCATGCAATCCTAACACGAGATCTGAACGCACGATCTCCCCTCTGGGACATAATAGCCAACCCAAGGGGACGTACGCTTGTGAGAGCAGTCCGAGACACACGATTCAAGATATTCGCGTCTACCCAACTCTCATTCCACCCACGAGGGGCAATAGGCTCAAGCAACCCACATATCTTCGTCTCCTTTGACCACCTACACTGCGCCACCCACACAGACAGCTGGACCAGCTGCTCAGATCACCAACCTGTAATAGCGACGTCCACCCGCTCCCTCCTGACCAACAATAAGACCACCCCCAGGAGGATAACGAAATCAATGCTCACCACCCCGACGATCCAGCAGGAAGCAGCGGAAACCTACAAACGCTCCCTGCTACCACTTATAGACGCGCTCTCCAACTGCACTGCGATAACCGCCACTGCCATGTACGATCGTGTCACACGAGCCATCACTGAACCATGGCAAGAGATCGCGAACCGTCAACCGCGCCGAATCAAACCGTCCTGGACCCACTCACTGGATGCGCTAGCAACCAAACGCAACAAGGCATATAAGAAAGCAAAACGTACTAGAATACATGTGGGCTACCTCGAGTTCAAAAGACCCCAGGCCGTCGTCCGCCAACAAGTCCGAAGAGAGAAACGATGGTTCCAAAAGCGATCCCTGCTCCGCCTCACAGACCTCCCAACGAACAATTTACAAGGGCAGTAGCAACTGATCGACGGCAGACCGCCAGGAGGAAAGCGGACCAACATCGCGACGGACGCCAGCTCTCCCCACGTGACTTCACTACCTATATGGGCACCGCGCATAATCAGGAACAACCCCCGATACAAATACAGGGCCTCACTCCCCCACGGCGCTTGAACAACGTATCCTCAACTATATTTGCACCGCGCCACGGGTAAAGCAGTAGGCAATGATAAGATACACATTGAGATGATGAAGACAGAGCCCGTTCTCTTCGCCACTCTGCTGTACACATGGTGGACGACAATAGGCCGAACACTCCACTACCCCCAGAACTGGCCCACAGGCACCCTTATCCCGGTCCACAAACGCGAGGACCAACAACCAGCAAATTACAGCCCACTTTGCCTCTTATCGCACTGCCGGAAAGCCATCGAAGGTCTCGCCTCTTTCCTAGCCGACCTCACAGACCTCCACCCAATGTAATTTGGCTTCAAAGAAGAATAGGCCCCCTTCACGCCCTCATAGCCACGGAAGCAGCCATAAGACAAGGGGACCGCAGGCTCGCTGCCCTGGATGTGCTGAAGGCCTATGACAGGGTCAACCGTCAACTGCTCTTACACGACTGCAGACGCATGCTCCCCTACAGGGCTTCCGTACTGGGCTTGAGGGCTCCAAAGAGTGAGTATACTGTGCGCCATGCCCTGGACTACAAACGCACATCGAGGCCCGACAATTTTCGCTGTGGCTCCGATATCACTGCCAAGTCCCGCTGTTTGCTCTTAGCACACCATGCCCAAGAGCAGATTGCCCTCACACGCGGACGTCCATGGTGACCACCTCCTCCACTGCCTGCACGGCCCCCACAGGAGCGTCCGTTACGACCGGCAAGTGAATTTTTTGGTCATGGACCTGGGTCAGTATGATAACTCCGGAACTTCAGCCGAACGTACCTTTCAAATTTGAACTGTTTAGTGGTTTAAATTTAATATCCATTTAGTGTAAACCACCCAAACATGGCTTACATTTAATGTAATATACCCAAACATGGTTTAAATTTAATGTAAAATACCTAAACAATTCCGCCGTACGAGTTTTTCGTGGTGAAATTTCGTACAGCATGACAGTGTAATGTGTGCACAAATTTGGGGCACATAAATTCTGTTTGGCTACAGTACTTTCGAATTCACTAGAGGAAGAATTGTCTAATTTGGTACTGTAGGGGCAACTTATTAAAGGAAATATTTAATTTCAGTATTCTTTGGTAATGTTTGGATAATTCGGGCAGTCTACATAAACCCTGGTATGAGCCTCCGGTCTGCTCACTGGGCGGGGAAGACCAACAACAGTTCAACCAGAGATTACCTGGTGTGCGCCTAAACCCCTACGCCCGGTATATCGACAAAAGTTTGTCCTTGCTGCGAGTTATCCCAATCCGACAAAGGCCGAAATCTCTATTAGGTTTGCCCTTCTGTCCGATTGCGGACGGATTATAACATCCTCTTATGCTCTAACCCCTCGGGATAGCGCCCAGTGCCGACAGGAGAATACCCCTAAGAATCAACTCTCGCGTATCAATTACAGTCAACGACGTCATCCGCCGGGAAAGGGGAATGGTAAGCAAGGTCTGTCCCGCATCTAGAGGAAGGGATCTCCGAATCCCTGGAATATATCACGACTTGACACCGGAGACAGGCTCATGATGGATAGTTTTCTTCTTTACTCATATCGCTGGCCAAAGAAACATATACGCCACGTGACATTAAGGAAGCACACAAATATAAATGAAAAACTGTAGTTCCCGCTGATATTTACTCCACGCTGAAGCGTTTCTCTCGCATAGATAAGCGAGACCCAGCGAAGCTGGTCGAGATTTTCGGGTCTTGTCTCCTGATAATTATTTTATTGTTAGGTACTATTTCTTAAACTATGGTTTTCTCGAACAGGTACGCACATGATTTATTTGTCCAGAAACTGTTTATTTGATTGTTATCTCACTTAGTTAAGCCAAATGTACAGTTTGCGTACTCATAGTGATGTTCTTTACTCTAACGATACGTAGAGATGAAATTGAGAGGGGATATTAATTTAATTTAGATTTATTACGTCCATTTCGAATCATAAGCACTCCTTCCAGCAATGAACTTGTATACAGAGAAGAGCATAAATATAGACTCTATGCTCGTTTATAAGAAAGGTATAAAATATGCTTAGACCACCAGGTTTAACGTAGCGTAAAGTTCAAGAAAAGTAAGGGAGAAGGAAAAAATAATATAAAAAGGGAGCCCAGATTACTAATAATCGCAATAAATATTATTGTTATGTTTTCCCCCAGTTTTCATATTTTACTGGAACTGGAATGTTCAGGCCCCAGTAGACTGAACAGGCAGTAAGTACACTAATTTGCATGGTTATATAGGTACCGTACTAATCTAATACATGAAAAGTACAGATTGCCGTTTAGAATTACGGCTTTAATCTCCAAGAATACTTAGTTTGTTTTGGATTTTACACGCCTGAAACTCTAGATTCGGAAGAAGAAGATTGTTCAAAACAGGGGAGGGGGAATAATTAGTTTTTTCAGGGTAGGTATAAATATCCCTCTCGAGAAGTGAAACGCTGCCTTTGTTAACAGCGAGGTGATACAAAAAAATTTGAGGGAACTATATTTATAACGCTTTCTATCCCAGAAAGTATTTTTGAGAGTTACGAACGCGCAACAGTAATATAGTTACGGTAATAGGAAAATACGGGTAAAATAGGGACTAAGGTTTTACAAGTATGGATAGATGTGGAAGGTTGTAAACCCTATTTGCAGTTGTTAAACTTGATTGAAACTCTTCTCACATCGAAAGTCTGGTTGAAATTTTCTGAATGACGTGTTACACACTCAAAGTGTCTCTAAACTCACTTCAAATATCCTAGATGGAGAATTTTATTCTGTTCATATATTTTTTGCTAATTCTTAAGGCTTAATAATTGAATATCATAAAATGCATTAATTGGAATCTTTTGGACAAGAAACACTCTAAAATAGATACTAACCATGCGCTAACTGATTGAACTACCCAAAATAATCATCCTTTAGACAAAAACTTAGAATTTATTTCAATACATCATAACTACTCCTGTAGTAGGCAAACTTACATCCGAATGGCTCATACTCCTCAATCTAGTCTCTTCCGATATCTATCTCCCCCAATGCCTCTATGTCGTCCTTTATCCTTGGAATCACTTCATAAAATACCGTCCGGCCCATCTTCCTTTCTTATCTCACTTTAAACATCTCTATCACCATTTTCGACATCTAACTATCACTCATAGCCGGCACAAACCAGTTGCGGTCCTCTCATTAATCTAAATGGTCGCTCATCTATTCTTCTTTCCCGAGCCTCGCAACATCTTCTCCATCCCTCATCCTCCATAAATATTTTTCGGAAGAACTCTTTGATATTCTTTTTTGTTTGTCCATCAGTTAAGTATTTGCAGTCGATAGGGGGGTATACAAAGGCCTCGGAACCTCTACAAGTCTGGAGATGATGGAAGCATCTGTGGTGATGAAAGAAGATAATAATCTGTACGTGTTAGATGCGTACGAATCGTAACTTGGTGGGCTGTTGCTGTGGGATCAGTGATCAGTTGTCGATGCTCCCTAAATTTGTCAAATAGTGCCAATCCCCATAACTATCTAAGAATAACAAAAATTGATTTAAAAAGTGTGCATTAAATGCAGTTATGCTCAAAGAGGAGAATATTTGTGTGTAAATTTATTGGTATACACTTTGATCATGAGTGAAGATATTTGAGCTCATACAAGGCTAGATAATCAGGAAAAGATATTAAAATTTACTCGCGAGAAAGGTGTTGCTTTTCTGATAAAGAGAGAACAGAGAGAAAAGAGAGGGGAAAATCGAATATTTGTACAGGTAAAAGGAACTCAACAAGAAATCTAAAAAAGTGTCGATTCATACAGTTAGGCTAAATTCCTATCGAAAAAGAAGTTCCTCTATTTTTCTTGTTTATCACGTAGGTTGCACTAAATATCTACACTCGTTTTGAAACAGGAGGCCCAGAAAATCCGTATATCTTGGATTCCAACGAGTGAAAGTCAGTTCCTACCTACGACGAGAGACGATCATATCGCACAAAATTGACTTACTTAAATGCAGAAATTATAGCGAGTTGCTCTTGGTTTAGATTCCAGACGTACTGAATGGAGCTGGGAGTGATGAGACTGAAGATATTGCCCTGTCGAACGCGATTGAAACGATTGCTGTGAATGTAGATACCGAGTTGCCGGTGGGAATTTGGGCGTCGATGAGAAATTTCATTCGCGTACAAGGCGCATACCGATTGATAATTGAGAAATTTGAGAAATGAGTATTTCGAGCACACTGCTGTGGCCTCCGATTAAGCCTTCTGGGAACTGGTAAAAATAAATCTGATGAAAATTGGGGTCGAGTACCGGAATTGTGTGGAACTAGGTTGCTGTGGAGTTGCTTCAGTGACAAGAGCTAAAAAACCGAGAAGGAGGGAAGACATGGTTCACCCGATCTCCAGAGTAGTGTCTTGCTCTGTTTTGTAGCGAAAAGAATGGTACGGTAGCCACACTACATGATATGCAGAAAATCAGTTTCGTGATAAACTAGTTACATTTTCACACTTACAGGCTATAAAAATATTATAAATACTCTTTTATTTGGGGGAAATGGGGGATTAATTTACTGTGGTAGATATGTGGGTTGGTACCCAGCAAATTTGTACCGGATCGTAGATACCGTATCATGGCAAGCCAGTTGTGAAACCGTACAATGCATCGAAAACTGTAGATGGCACCCCAATCTACCAGAAGGTGGAAGGGAGGCCAGCCAGCAAACAAGCGGCATTTTTATTTTGCTCAGCTGGTCGGGCTGAGACTCCTAGGAGTCAGGAGATGTTATAGGCTAAGATTATTGATACATATTACCGTACTTCAAGCATCTTACAAGGAAGGTGTCAATGAGAAAGAAGATTTACGGGGGAATGATTTCATGCGTTCATAGATAGCCCGAAAGAACACTTGTAGTAGACAAGAACTGGTTTTGCATTAGGAATCGGTAGCAGCACTTTTACATGCTAAAAAAACTTCCCAAGGCGCTGATTTTTCATTGCCTCAACAAGTAGAAGCAAGACTCCCACTTTTCTGCCCTCATTAACAAGAACGGTACAGCTCTTATGTTTTTGCGCAAGAACCCTAAGACAGTGAACTAGTCATAGATAAATATTTTGGCTTAACTTGTTCTGCAGCTGTACCTCTTATAAAATTGAATTTCAATTAAGTGATATCATATATGATGAAAACGATTGTGAAATTTCAGACATTTAAAATGATTCTGTCGCGACCTAACAGAAGAAATCGGAAGTGGCCTTGATATAGGCGTTTCTCAGAAAAAACGTTTCCTACCCCAAAGTAATGGTCTATAGTTCGGCTAGTAACAGGTTGCAGAATTTCTCTGATCCAATCGACAGCTCTCGGGAGCTATTATCTAGGGATAAACTTAGAAACGGGAACCGTTTTGTCCCTACCATGTAATCCGGCTACAGAATCCTGTTATTTTCATCATTTCAAAATTATGCAGCTGTTTAGCTCGTCAGGGGTTTCAAGATTCCTACTATGAGTGCAAAAGCTGCCAGTGGTTTCATAAAAAGTAACATCAAATTATTTAGGTTCTGAAAGAGTACCTGTTGCCCCGAAAATGGCCCCATTTTGCATTTCAAGCTAAAATAGGGTTCAATAGCGGGGTTCTTTGCAGGGAGGGTGAGATATTGACCCAGCAAAATACCTATTCATCTTTTTTTCAAAATAATGCTAATCGGAGCTGAAGTAGATGGCATGGTCGCCGTCCAAACTCATGCCTTCATGACACTCGGCATTAGAGTAGAAGGTTCTATTTTAAAATAGTATTGGTCAATAAATTTTTATAGTCTTTTGAAACATACCAAGACGTTTCTGGAGCTAAAGAATTTCTTTAAAGTATCCTACAGCAACTTACATTGAGAAGATATTGAACCAATTTATCGACCCCAGCAGTTTTGTCTAGTCCTAAAAGTTTGGTGTATGGCGATCGCCAAAAAGAATTTTTCATAATCTGCGCCATGGATTGTGTCAAGTATTTCATTTTAAATTATGAATCAGAGCAAAATGTCCTAAAAGTAAGCCTAGCGATAGAGTAGCAGGATGGAAGCTATAATTTATGCTATGAGCGCGACAAACCCCTTCCTATATGTGTCTTGGTTCTAAGAGTTGTTGAAATTTCGATAGCAGGTATAATTACAATGAAGTTACTTCTATTTTCCAATGGTCCTGCACTTGCATCCTCGTAATGGTCTTACTTCTCGCCCTCGCTGAAGTTGAATGCCTTTTTCATTGCTAGCAAACCTGCAACCTGCAAAAGTACAAAATTGCGCAACCATAATGTTTGTTCTGATTTTTCCAGTTATTTTGCCCAGCAGGACTATATATGCAACTTCTCCTATCTACGAACTTTAAACCCCAAATAGAACTTCACTAAATTACCAAAAATTTCTTTCAGGACTATCATGAGCAGCCCTCGTATCCCTATTCAGAATATCGAGACTTACAACAAAAATAAAAAGTGAATTTATTCCGGAGGGTCCACCATACTTAAAAACCATTTCATTGAAAGGTAAAACAATAAATTAGTCATTTTACCGGCCGATGTTTATAGATTAAGAGGCATAAAATGAAGAGGAGGTGTTGGAAGAGAACTTCGTGGGCAGAATGCACGAATCGATCAAGAAGTACCCGATATTCCAGCGTATCTGAACTACTCGCATCGATATGGTATTACTATGCAGAGAAATCACCGATACATATATTAGGGAGAATGAAGAGGTTGAATCATATGAGTTTTGGGACCTGAAACTGCTGGAACTACCTTTAATTTGCTATGATTTCCATGGAAATATTTTCAATGAGGTCTTCTGCTATGATTTGGAAGGCGAAAAATGAGGATTGGAATTTTTTCATTCATTTTTTATTATCATTATTTGTGAGATCTAAACTTTTCGAGGTATAAATTATGGTATTTTTGATGCGTTTTTAGGATTTAATTAGTATCCAAATAACTACTTCAGAAGATTAGTACGCTTTGTCAATGAGAGAGTGTGAGAAAACTAGGTATGTAGGAAGAGAACTCAGTGCGTCTTACCTTTTTACTTCCTAACATTACGACTTATATGTAGAAACGACAACGGCGGATGTACTTCCTTACAGTAGCGTAGAAAACACCAGGCGAACAGGTTTGTGTTGCACGTGTCCGTAATTACAACAGAGAGCAGGCAATTTGGTAGTCAACTGCAGCCGAAATAATTTAACCACATATAGTCAGGAAGAGAAATGGTATACCCTGCCCTCCATAGTTTCAGATTAGATCATAAAATTATGTTCCCTCACTGTCTATCATCTTGATCTGACAAGTTCTAACGTTGCTCCCTAATCACTTGAAAAATCTCATTTCAGGTAATTGATATTTTTCTCTACTTTGACGGTGTTTTTGCTGCATTAGGAGGACACCGTTTTTACTTTCGGTTACAATGCCAAGTCAGTCGCTGTATACGTCAGTATTAGATCATATGCCTAGTTCGTTCGAGAGGTAAGCACGGGGAGAGCAACTGTAAAACTTTTATTGGAATAGATACAACCAAACGCGATCTTTGGCTTATTTTGACCTAAATATTGCGAAGAAGCAGTAACTCCCTCGAGAAATTTTAAAAAATATTTTCCTTTTGTGAATGAAAACTTAACGTGAAGCCCTATTTTTCATTTTATGTTGAGGTTTTCTGTCCTCCCTTTCAATTTTTGAATCCGTGATCCTCTTGGATCTCTGAATTCAATTTCGATATTTTATCGAGTACATTCTTGATGTTTTGACAACAAAATAACATAGATTTTTGAAAGCAGTCTCGCAGCAAGTAGTATAGGTTGAAAATTTTATTAAAAATATATAGTATATGGCCTTTTTTAATATAATATGACAAAGTCATTCAAGACTATACCCTAATAACAACTGATTCCCCAATTCATCACCTTACACTCTTCTCTTTCTGGTAGCATTACCAAAGAACACCTATTTCCTGTATTCAAGAGGCCCAGTTGAGGGCCCGGCTGAATTTAAGTACTAGATTTGATGCATCGCGTTCCTCTGACTAAGTCTACGGTCGCCTCGACATCGACTGAAGGCACGGTAAAGAGTGGCTTCATAATATATTTTTAGAGAAAAAAGGCATGAAATGAGATCAAGGAAGAGAAAAGGAAAATCATGAGGATATAATAGATAAGACTGCGGTTCTTGGAGGTAAAGGTGGGATTATTCGCATTGAAGTCATGTGGAAAATAATAGGGGTGTTTATGCGCCATCCAAGGGGAGCCTGCAGGACCGTAGGGATTTTCTCGTTATTTCAAACTTCCCTTAATAAGAAACTTCGAGGTTCAGGATAATGAAAGAAGTCTGGAGCAATTAGATATTCCAAGGAAGCTACCTACCATATTGAGGTGTTAGAGGTAATCTGCAAAGACTTCATTTGAGGTATGGATACATAAGCGGAATTATTTTTTTCTCATCTCAAGGTTGGAAATTGCGGAGAATACAGACCTAATTTTTTTCCACCATTGACTGTAAAATTCAGACCCAGAAAGTAGTTCAATTACGTTTATCTACGCAAGATAGGTGGTAAAACCTGCATGCTAAGGACAAATCTGAAAACATCGTCGCTTGTTCTTTACCCGCGAAACAGCTCTGATAAATTACTCGTCCAAGACGAACATCACAAGCACAAACAAATCACACACAATTAACAGTTTCTCTTCATCCTCCGCCTTCGCATTGTGACCTCAATCCTCCGTCTTTATCCTCGAGAACAAGGTTTTATGTGTCGAAGGCCAGCCCTCAAAGATTTTCAGCCCCATCCAATCAAGTTCTGAAATAAAGGCTCTGTTACTCCGGTTGCGACTTATAATGTCACCTAGACTCCTTCGGACTCGCCTTGGGACAAGTTTCGGCCTGTAGCCGAAAAACTCCTACTAAGTAGTCTTTACTCCTCACCACCAAATACTTCCGCTAAACACATTTTGGGGCCATCGCAGCACGCAGGGTTTAAAATGTACCAGTAAGCTCAATAAAAATTTCGGAAACCGGAAACTATCGAGAAATTACCCTCCAAGAAGCTTTTCTTTTTTCTTTTCATCCTTTTTTCTTTCCACAACAATAATAATTTTGCACATTTTTGCTCTCAAAAACTCCATATGCGCTAAAAATATACTAGTAATATCATCCACACCGGTTTGTTCTTATATGAAGCTCTGCGTCGTTGGTAGCTCTGCGTTCCAAAATTGTTGAGTAATTTAGTTTATGCCTTGAATAAAAGGTACTACGGACCACCTTCTAGAAGGTCGTTGTTGGCTATTTCAAAAATCACGGCCGTCCACGTCCAAATAGACCTGAAATATGGCATTTATTTGTAACAACATAGACCTAACTTAGTGGTAAATTTCTTGTTCATGAATTCCTTGAAACCATTTGAAACATTTGTGACTGAAGCTATTCGCTAAAGTCCTGTTAGATCTCCGGAAAATACTTCACTTTGATTGCCTCGCTTGGAACCAAATGACATAATATTTTACGCTTAAAAATTAGAAAGTTTTAATTTTTATATTTGTATTGTATGTCGCGTTCTCTCGAAAGAGGACAAATTGGTGATATCTTTAAACAGATAAAGTCTTGCTTGGTATTTACATAGTTTTATTCGTAGTACAGTAGTTGAAGTTATACATCTTTGACCTCCTTTTCGCAATTTGACAGCAAAACATGTATTAAATCTCGACAGTTTTTGCAACAGTATACAAGTTAAAAAACCCTGTGAGCGAATGTTCTTTCTGCATACTGTTCTATAACGAGATTTGAGAGATTATGCGGGCATTTTTTGTGGGTTTTTAACAAAATGGGTCCTCTGCATACTATGACGCCCAATAACGGATCACCGGTACGTATTTTTCAAAATTAAACAACGGTACACTTTCCTCTAGCCGCAAAACAATCGAAATAAGTAAATAATGTAATTACTGTCTTGAACACGATTGTTTTATTGTTGTAGTACATTGCCCGCTGCAAAAGTATGGAAAAAGGGGTCTAAAAAACCTCAAGAAAATCCCAAATACTAAAATGATTGAATGCATTATTCAAATACTGCAAGGCAAAAGGCTATCAACGAAAGCAATGGGAACCAACAGAAGAATCTTTTTTGATCCGAAATTATTCAATTCAAGAAATGACCCCAAGTTCCAAACGTGAAACTACCCAAACTTTCCCTCTTTTCATTCCCTTGTCGTTCTCCAGCATAGTGGTTTTGGGCTTTGAAAAGATGTCCTTTTTGAATGCGGCGCGAAATGCGAAGCTGCCAGGGTACCAATATTTTATCCAGTCATCGACCAATGAAAGGTTTGTGCTTGTTTCAGTACTCACTCATACAGGTTGACACCTGGGCGAATATGCATTTTTAAATGACGTGGAAAAGCACGAGGGAGTTAGGGGGATTAGTACTTAAGGAAACGTGATTAAAACTAGATTAAGAGGCAAAGTCATGAAGCAGCAGTATTCATTTCCAACCAGCGAAATGGTCCTCTAGGGAGCGTAGCTCCTCGCCTAGTACTTTTCAAGGATCCTATTTTGCCTCAAATGTGATTGCGTGGAGTTATTCTGCACAAATTAGAATACAAACTCCAAAAATAACACCACAGTCTTCCTTTTTCTCTGATCTACTGACAGCAACGCACCTCTGATGCGTTTTCAAGTGTACTAACTTTTCGCCTAATGTCGTTCACAAAAACACCGGTACAACCGGTTGTAAAAATCGTGAAAATTCTCTTTCAAATTGTTTGCAAACTTTTTACCGCCTTCTTAACGAGTTTTTCAGAAGGCAGCTTCTGGATTTTCATCCTAGCATTTTGATCGCAGCGACGATGCGGAGCATCATGTCCTTTTTTGAAACTGAATTGAGGATTTCTGTAGTTCTCATGTTCAGAAGATTTCATTCCTCATTACACAGCTCTCAAATACAACATTTTCCCGTTTCAGACTCACAGCGAACACAAAAATCTGCTTCCTTTTATAGATTATACTTAACATTGATCTCAATATCAGTAAAATATAACGTGGTACTAATTTTCTTTGAACAAGATATAACAGAACTGTTTGGCCTCCCGCAACAGCTATCTCCAATGATGATTTTCATTTCACTTTAACCTCAATTGCAAGCTTTATTAGAACTAAATATACTCAATAATTGCCGTTTTCGTTTTCGTTCCTATGTCCAACTGAAAAGAAGTGATAATTGTAGGTGCAATGAAACGATAAATATCGGAATATTTGTCGGAGAATGAAGTCAAACGGAAATACAGTTAACAGAAATTATTACACAGATACAGCCGAGGAAGAGCAGTAAAATATCCGCCTGCAATTTTACAATATTTACGAAAATTATACAGCCAGGTATGGTAACAAATCCTAATGATGAAGAATTAATTGAAGTCGAACTGGTGGTCACAGAAGACTAGAGATCACACCACACGTTAAAATGGCAAAAAAAAGTTCGGAACATTGATCTCAAACGTTTTCACTTGGCTACAGAGCAATTTTTGGAAATAAATGGTATAACTGCATGTAACTGAAGTAGTGAACATTCCAAAAGAAGTAAACTAAGCCTTTCATTATCACTGAAGCAAGACAACCTCATTTCAAGCTATCTTTGAGCCTAGGAAAGAGTTCAACAAGGGGTATTTAGGTCATCTCGTTTCGTTCTATGAAAGACCAAGATACCTCTGCATGATTTAAAACGATGCAAGACTAACGAAATTGCTGATACAGAATTAAACCGCGTTTAAAATATGTGTAAAAAATGCATTGGAATAGATAGTTTAAGTGAAAAGAAATTACATAGAGATACAAGTGATCCCCCGCGCTTTGTACAAGGACAGTTAAAATCCCTTTTTCGCTAAACGGTTCTTTTCTCTGAATTAAAGGTTTCTTATTGGTCCAAAGATGGGGATTCGTCGAAGCAGACCCAGATTCACGGAATTTATATATGATTATTCCAAGGAACTGGATGGGTTGTGCTTACTCCCGAACTTGTTACAGATATACCTAAAGGTTGTGAAGATCAGTTACGTATTCCTTGGAGCAATCAATATGTGTTCAAGTATTTATATCTCGTACAGAACTTGGAGCACCGTTTAGTCCCTTACATGTGTAAAAGATGGGGACAATCGCCCAAATGCAGCAATAATGACCCTGAAAAGGCCCTCTAAGGTTAAAAGCTTACCTAGCCGAGACTCCATACGTCTCTGATGCGTCCCATCTACATGAATATGAAATTATGAAGATGGTCAAATCACCCTATAACATGTGCTAGTGACCTGAGGAGGCCCTTTTTGGGGTTGCTTGAGCGCCAAAAGGAGACTCTGGGAGTACTTTTAGAGGACTTCATGCGGCCCTTAGTACAAAGGGAAAGGTTTGTGAACGTCTATCGAGAGAACCTATCCCATAATCATCTATACCGATCTTTTATAATCATGAAAATCATATAGTCAGTAGAATGAGAATACATTTTTTTACAACGCTATATTTGAACTAGCTGGAACGATGCAAGAATCAATATAAATCGAATAAATCCATCAGGTTTCAAAATTATTTCATCTTCGGTTCGGCAGCAACAAAGTATCAGCCCTCTTCTTTTTTTAACAACGTCAACAACTTCTAACTCTGCTCTGCTGTCAAAATAACGAAATGGCCTGGATGAATCAATGATCTCGTTTTTTCAGCATATAAAGATATATTTCGATGGCTGCCACCGTGAGATAGATGTGAAACTCGTTCTTAAGTGGCTTGCTCGGAACTTATTTGAAGATATCGAGGAAGTCAGGGGCTTAGGGGCAGACCTAGGAAGTAGAAGAGTATTGAGATGATTTATTTGGGATTTCAGACTTTTAAGAGGAGTATAGACCGCATAAAACATGTCATTCATGGAAAGTGAGAGATAAAGATACGTCTTCGGAAGCTACACGTCGTTCGGAGCCGTTCTAAAGTATTTTAAGAGAGCATTCTGGAGGTATAGATATTTAGGAGGATTTTTGTAGTGCTTGTATCGATGGTAATGAAGGTCAAGAGTAGGGGTAGATACGTATCCTGAATGTATCTTCACGTAAGCCCTTATAATGCCCATTTTTTGATTAGTAAATTCGTGTTTTTTGTAATTTTTTCGAAACAATAAGATTATACAGTAAGACTATACAATGTCATCAAACTTTTCCCCGGGAGAGGAAAATATGGATGGCGGGAAACTTCAGGTTTAGACCAAACTAGTTGCGAAGTTTAAAGTCCAATTCTGACCTACTAATCGTTTCAGATACGTTTGGTCACTGAAGATTGGTGGTAGAGCCTGCTCTTCTTAGACCCTCAGGTAGTCCCTTAATCTACCTTCCTCATTTATCTGTTTTTCTCCCAAGCTTATACTAAGGCAGCATTTTTCACGTAGGAAACATCTTCATATTTTGAGTAACAGTGATGATCTCATTCTAGCAGATATATCTCCATCAATGTCCATTGAAAATTATTATCTTTGATATTGCCTTAAAGATCAGTAAAATGGGTATATTTATTTTGAAACTTCGGAATATTGAATAAAGGGGTGTTTTGAGGTCAGTCTATATCGAAGACGGTGGGTAACGTCAACAATCTACCTAGAAAGGTGTAAGAAACCACACAGGGGATAAGGTGCGTTAGGGTAAGCCAGTACCTCAGAAAGAGATTGCAAGAGAAAGGATCATGGCCTCCAAAAACTATTCATGTCCCTAATTGAAAGAACTGGAAGAGAGAGGATATATTACTATGGACTGATACGAAAACAAGTTTTCGGCTACTTCTGTGTCGGTCTGACATGCGGCGTCAGGCTTATTGATAGTTTGAAGCCTCTATTCCTGGAAAAAGAGAGGAAGACTGGATTGATGGCGGGATCTCGAAATGGAGCGAGAGGGTGGCAGCTCGTGCATGTTAACTGCCAAAGTGTTTTAAACTTTCGAGTTATTTTTGTTAGAGGGCCTTGGAAAAATTTTAACTTAATTTTTAATAACATCGACATGCTCAGATTGGCAGAACTGATGAATCAGAAATTAGGCGAAAATTAGTCTTGCAGTGAGAACTCGTGAACATCGCATTTTAAAGGATAACTTATGGAGAAAATCACGTGCATAAATCTTGATTTTGGAAAAAGGTATTTAGGGTCGAAGAAGATGAAATAAACTGGGATACCTAAAGAAAAACTGTCAAGGAGGGAGATATTTGAACAGAAAAGAGGGAAATGGGAAAAGAATGAGAATAAATAAACAGGAATTTCGTCGCATGAAGAAACATGAAATTATGGATAGGAAAATTAGGAAAAAGAAGTTCTGCAGGAAAAGAGACCAGCATCGGTTTTTCGATTGACAAATTCCACGTGAAAAGGCGTTATAGACATCAGAATATGTTATGCAATGGCTACTTTTAAGACATTGCTTTTAAGCTCCCCCCAGTCTCGCAGCAACTACAGTCTCTACCCCCACTGAATACATTTTAATGCCTCTTGTTTGGATTGGTATGGCACCAGCACAAAGTTAGCTCGACGGACCACTTGAAGCGAGAAAGACTGCCGATGCGGTGTCCAAAGCGGAGTAGAAACCTACACCCCCGGTCTTTTTTTCGCGACTGCCTTGAGAAACAGCTGAAGTCACCTGAATACTTTTTTGAAGGGTAACACCAGCATAGGTGCTCATGGGCTATTCCATCAGGGTTTCAAAATACCCCGTCCCTTTCGATGTGCGAAAGGTGGGAACTACCCTCAGAAGGCAACTGAGCTTGCAAAGGCCGAGACATTGGATATGCACTAAATTTGCACTTGAAAAAAATATAGAAGAGCACCAAATTCGGATACAGTATCGGATTTTGCAAGATATTTTTTCGGTATCTGAATTTAGTAAGATATTTTTATTTTGGATGAGTGTGGCAAATTCATGGGTTGATTTTTTTATTTTAAGACACTCTGTTATTAATAGATTTCAGTACACATCCAGGTCCTTGGTGATACTAGGAGTGACTCTTAAAGGTCTATATAATGGCCACATTGATTCCCACTCCTGGCTGATGGGTGGCACCTAGAAATCTACCTTGAGGAAAATTCTTCTAATAGTCTCTCTAGTTCACACGATTCCCCTGAATGTATTCTCTGGTTACTAGTATGTTTGTTAGAGACTTTCGGGGTAGCCAAAAGTCTATATAAGCCGAGTAAACTATTTCCTCTTGTAGAGGTCAAGCAAGTTGGCAGAAAACTTCAGGTCAAGTTCCGAGTAGTAGGAAGTTGAGAGTCAACTTCAGACCCAAGAAACATTTTTCTTACGCTGATCACAGAGCGTCAGTGGTAGACCATACTCCTTCGATACTTGCTTGTAGCCCTCTTAACTGTCGTCCTTAGCCAACCCTTTTTGTTCGTTCAACAATATCACGGTAGCACTTTTGTCGCTTGCAATACCTCCTTCTTGGGGTAATTAGTTCCGAGTATCTCTTCTCCCGACGATTAACCTCTATCAACATTTTTCCAAGGTTCTAAATGACGGTTTTCCGTCCTGCAGATCCATTACGGTGCGCAACAACTGCTCGAAAGAGTAGACATATTATAGACGGTATTTTCCCTAAAAGTCTTATGAGCTAACTTCTTCTTTCAGAACCGTGGTGCCGTTGCCGTACTTCTGAATCATTTCGATACAGTAACGTAACTTAACCAACTCATCAGACGCATCTGGCCACCACTTGTTTCATTTCAGGATGGACAGATGAAAGCCAAGGCATCTCGCTTCCGGGGGGATATCAATCTCCTTGACGATCGCCAAAGACTAAAACACCCAAATCTTTCCTCCTTGAGGATGAAGTCATGGCTTGCTTCAACATTGTAATATAGTTCTAGGAATCGGCCGGATTATTTCCCTTCTGTAGACTGCAAAATCGATTCCTTGATCTTCTTAATCATTGATTGCAGCAAGAGATATCATAAAAATCCACTGGGCTGATCGCCTAGTTGTGTACTCTCCTTGTCTACCGAAACCCTCTAGCACGTCACAGTTCCTTCCCCATTACTGTGTCTGCGTACCTTTATGAGTCGATTGTACAGTAGTTGTCTGGAACTATGGGATAGATTGGACATATCTTCCAAGAGTAAAACATCCAAACCTTTCCCCAATCTAGTGACAGACAGCCTTTATCTTGTACGGAAGGCGACCATATCATATTCAACACTGAAGGCGTCAATTGACAGGCATCAACAGGGCGTGCGGGCAAGGTTATTAAAAGCGCGGGATATCCACGGCTTTGTCTTTGCAGGTTCCATACTTCACCGTCATGTAGAGTTAGTGGATGGATAGGAAATAGTTGTGGATGACGGGTCGTTTCTTTTGCATAGGAATTCTCGTGCAAGATAGTCTATTCCGCTCTGGCACTCTGCCCACATATCTCTCGCAGTGAACAAACCCCACTTACCACTTGTTGTGCGACGGTGACGCTGCCAATGATGTCAGTGTTCGCGGTAACTAGACGTGGTCGGGTCTTTATAGCACGAGAGATGTACGAAATTGTCAAAGCCTCCTCCGTAAGTTGCAAACTCTTTAGAGGGTGATCACGTTTTTACTATGTTGCGAACTTTGAGAGATGATTGGCTATTGATCATGAGGGAGACAAGAAACACCTACTAAGTGTTCGGATCTGTCCGCCAGGGAGTGTTCTGATCCTTGCGCTCAAACGCTCTCTAGATTAGGAAGCGACTCCCTTGAAACCAATGGGACCCTCGCTCTCGTACGTGCATGTGCCGTCGAGGTTCTTTCCATCATTGTCAGATGACACCTTGATGGCAGTTATGTTTTGATTGTGGCGGTCTCCAATCAACCAGTCTCCAGCCTTGTTCCAAGGAGCAGAGGAACCGCCCCACTGGTTCTCGACACTGTAGTTGTTCGCACCGCTCAGCTTGCCACGGAATCCAATCGGTCCCTCTCCCTTGTACTGCATTGTCCCCTCTAGAGTCTTTCCACCATCCGAGGACGAAACATCCATAGCAATCATTGCTTGCCCACTGCGATCCCCGAGCGCCCAAATGCCTGCCTTGTTCCACGGCGCCGAGGAACCACCCCACTGGTTCTCTACGTTGTAAGTGTCACCGCCAGACTGAGTACCCTTGAATCCAATTGGACCTTCTCTCTCATAGGTCATGGTGCCAGTCAATGTCTTTCCGCCATCTGAGGAAGTGATGTTCACGGCAAGCACTCCCTGTCCAGACCTGGAACCGATAACGAATTGGCCTCCAGCGTGCCAGGGTGCGGAGGACCCTCCCCACTGGTTCTCTACATCGTAAACGTTTGACTCACCACGGCGTGTCCCCTTAAATCCAATCGGGCCTTCACCGGAGTAGGTCATCGTACCATTCAGGTTGGCACCTCCATCGCTCGAGTTAACATCAATAGCAATCACGTTCTGGTTGCCACGACTGCCAAGGACCCACAAGCCGGCATCATTCCAGGGGGCAGAGGATCCTCCCCATTGGTTCTGAACTGTGTAACGTCCCATCACAAATCGAAGATAATGAAGAGATTAGAAAGTCTGGTATGGCGTTTTAGAGGTTGTTGTAACTTGACTCAGGTATGCGGTGCGAAACCCGTCGCTATCAAGAGCCTCTGAGGGTAAGGTGAGTGCTTAAATAAACTTTCCCGAATTACATGTTCAAACTGTGAACAATGTACTGACCATTTTACTTTCATTCCATCTTAGCATCTTTTCGAGGATAACCACTCCGTTTTAATCATTAAGATCTTAATTATTAAGTTATCACGGACGATTCTGCCGTTAAACTATTAGCTGCAGTCAAGAGGTATTGTACTAGGATTGTTCCCCACACTGACTGCTCTCTCAGCGTCTGAGAACAGAAAATAATTTCGAAAACCATCGCGCAGATCACTGAATTATTGTCGTGGCTGAAATCTTGCAAACGATTTATGCAATTGGGAATCTCGAAATCTGTTACTTGTTCAACTTTGGTCCAACTTTCCTCAATTTAGATGATGGACTTCGCCAACCGTACATGGTCCACTGCTGAAGATATAATGGATACCATGGGTATTATGGACTTTTATTAAGAAGATGGGATGACCGCTTGAACCAAAAGTCCGAACATGCGGTATGTGAGTCGATTGTGGTTGCCTGGAAAACTTTAGGATAGATCAAATATATCTTCCAACAGTAAAAACACCCAAAATTTACCCTGTACAAATCGACAACAGCCCACGAGAGGATATGAGTTGCGTAAATATTTGTGGAACATATCATCTGGTCTCTGGTGATGCTACTATATCTGTGGAGATTCACAACACAGAAACTAAACAGGCTGAACAAAGGGCACAGTCTTAAACTATTGATCCAATGGTTTTTTTGAGGGTTTTGACTGCGCTGTCAGTGGGATATTACCAAAATCTCCGCAATATGCGATTTCCTTTTTAGTTAAAAGCGAAGGGTCGTTGAGGCAGCTCTAACCGATTTAGAATCCCGAGCAACCAATTAATATTTTGTTGCATCCGAGAGATATCCGAGAGATACAGCAAAAATAGGAATTGGGTGCACTTTCAAGGGTTTGGGACAAGTTTACTGCGAGATATCAAATCGGTTTGAATTCAGAGAAATTTCTGAAAGCATATCGGTTCTCGATAATTTCAGGGCTATCCCTAATGCTCTAAAGCCTCCGGGGCAGATTCTATAAGTGAAAAATTCTTTTGCTTTCCTTCGATTTTTTCTCAGTACGTTAATGTTTCGCGTTGATGGTCACCTCCAACGTGGCTTGCTTGTTGAGTGGGCTATTAGCTGCTTATTAGTTGGAAGAAATACTCTGTGATTCGTACAGTAGATCTTGAATCAGGGGAAAGGGGTGGGTTCACGTACTGTAATGGGGATGTCGGCTAAAACCCGCAGAGTAGCTGTCAAGGCAACGGTTCATGGTTTGAACACAATATATAGGACTCCCAACCTTTGCGCCACTCGCGGGAGTCCAACCCACTTACCCCCCCTTCGTATTTGAGATTTTCAGTATCGGCACTCGCAGAAGTTTCGCTAAATATTGGTTTTAACTCTTAGCAACGAGCCGCTGGCAGGAGTGCGGCTTTCTACCGGAATCAGATTATTATGAAAAATGATTACGATGTAGTTATATAATAGGTCATTTAGCGGGGGAATACAATTATACAGGGGGGAAAATGGGGGGTTAATTTACTGTGGTACATATGTGGGTTGGTACCCAGTAAATTTGTACCGGAGCGTAGATACCGTATATTGGCCAAGCCATTTGCGAAACCGTACAATGCATCGAAAACTGTAGATGGCACTCCAATCTACCAGAAGGTGGAGGGGAGGCTAACAATTATACATATTCTGCTCACTGATGGTTTCCTGCGACTTGTTACATAGTTGGAATTCATTATGACATTCCGTGGGGATACCGCGAAGTCTAGGAAAGACTGGGGGGCACGCACACCAACGAGGACCTGACTAGAGCAGCATTAGGAGCTGTATTTTGGAAGTTGAAGCTGACCTCACGTTGAGAACTGTCCCTTCTTTCCAAGTACAACATCAACCACACTTTTCTCTCGTGCTGGATATTTCGCTTCTCTAATTGGTCAGCAGCATTGGTCAAAGAAATTTTCTCCACAGAAAACCTGCATTTAAAAAATAATGAAATTTCTTAGCCCTTACCAAGTCTCGAGAACTGCGCATTACTTTGCCCTCTGTGGGACGATACAAGCCCAATTCTACCCTCTTGGATTCGATACTCACGGAGCCATCGGCAAACCTGCCCGTGAGGCCCTGGCCAAAGTCGCCTCCTTTTTCGCACTCCGCCGCGGGAAACCCCCATCCGATGAATACCACCGATTGGTCACCACCCTCGCCTCCCTCGTTCTCCAGCTGACGGCTCATGCCGTATCTCGCCGTGCTTTGTCTCGCACATCACCTGTTGCCTGAGTGACCCAGCTCGGTTTAGTGAACATTTAATAAAAGAGAGAAAGGTTTGGGTGTTTTACTCTTGGAAGATATATCCGGTCTATCCTATGGTTTTCCAGACAACCGCAATCAACTAAAGCGTATGTTTGTTTGTTTGGTACCAAGTATGCAAAACCCTTTGCGAAGCAACCCGCATCACTTTTCAAACAAAGCTTACTTCGCGTCGCACACACTTTTGTACAAAAAACATAACCATAATCATAGCTCAGCGGAGAAAGGCCGAAAATTATCATTACTTTTATTTGGGATTAGTTTTATTCAGAACTAGGAAGCGCATAGCAGAATTCACGTGCCTATACTGACTAAAA
This sequence comes from Kappaphycus alvarezii, assembly GCA_002205965.3. Classification (NCBI taxonomy): domain Eukaryota; phylum Rhodophyta; class Florideophyceae; order Gigartinales; family Solieriaceae; genus Kappaphycus; species Kappaphycus alvarezii. Next base: position 378,226 of record NADL03000790.1, read on the forward strand.
ACATAACGAAGGTTGGTGTCCATGACAAAAGTTGTGAGACAGGAGTCAGAGCCCTACTGATGGAAAAATCCTCCAACAATAATTGTTAAGATCCAATAAAACTCAATAGGAGTGATCAGTTTTTGAAGCGGCTATCAAGTTCGCAGCCATCCACCACTTTCTGCTCGGTATGAGCACAAGGGGACTCTGTGTGCTCTCAAGGTGTATGCTTTGTTCAAAACTAAATTCTTCATTGGTTTGTTCGGTCAGGGTTTGCAAGATATTTCATATAAACGGATCTCGTGCACTCTCAGATATGCGACACAGTTAATCGTTAAGCTTCCCTGGTAATCAAGCCTTCACTTTACTTGCAGCTAACCAGAACTAAATTCCCTCCACTTCCATACGAAAGTCAGCACTGATGGCCTGATTTTAGACAGTCATAAGTAATTCGTTCGTTGTGCCCAAGCCCTATTACATCAGGCTTTATTAGTATCATGTACTCAGTTTGGGACTCTAAGGACTTTTGAGATGACTCTTTCAGATTCATCCCCTAGTGTAGACGAGAATGCAGAATGAATTCCAATTGGGATCCTTCGTGTCCATCCCCGTACTCTGGTGTCGTTTTGGCGCGTTGCTGGTCTCTTAGTTCGTAAGCTTACGGCCATTACGCTTCATCCGTTTGAGAAGAAATGGAGATACTTTAGGAAATGACTTTCTTTTCCGAAAAATAAACTACCTAAACTTGAGGGTGAGTGGTATTCCTTTAACGACATGCCCCGTTGGCGATAACTTCCAACGCCGCCTGCTTGTCGGCCGGGATTCCCGCTTCTTTCTAGCTGGTGGAAACGCTCCGTTATTCGCCCTGTAGCTTCTCAAGCATGGTTCGAATTCAAGTTTATGAAACTCCAAACCGTAGCACGAATCGTAGTAAGCAAACCCCAATTACCCCCAAACTTGTACCTATTTCCTGAGGTATGGAAAGGGGGCAAAAGTGGGGTTTCTTTATTGAGATTGATGGATTGGCTGGAACCCATCTGGAGTTGTAAATCTGAATGTCATATTCAATACATGTACCGATGGTCGAAACAATGTACAAATCATTGCTGTGAAATGATAGCACCAGCCACGGTCTAAGAAGCAAAAGAAGAAACTTTACTTCATTGAGTATTACCAGAAAGTCGATGGGATGCCAGCCAGCAGACAAGCAGCGTTAGAAGTTCCTGTCAACGCCGAGTGTCGCTGTAGAAGAATGCCTCGACCCTTCGAAAACCGTTACATTGCGCGGCTGGTGACGGTGCTTGCAAGCTTCGTGACAACTGAGAACGCCTCTGGATGCCATCCGGCAAGAATAGAGATTGGAACAGGAACTAGCCTGCTTCCCTACGGTAATTCCGCAAGCAAGCCTTGGAAAGGGATTGATTTTTTTGTAGCGTGTGCTATACTTCAACTTGATTGAGCTCAAAAATGCATTCAAATGTGATTCTAAAGGGCCCTCGTCACGGTGCGTTTTCGGATGGATTCCCAGACCAAATCCTATTCTCATATGCTGACTCTCGGTAGTCCTTATTACTCTCTTTTCCATTATTTCACCGCCGCCAAGCCCCAGTTTGTTATCCCATCTCGCAGCAAAGCAAGCACAGGGAAATGTTGATTAATCCATCGTTGAATGGCGCGATCTCCAGCGCTCATCACCCTAGTTTTTACTTTTTGCCAGGATAGTCAATGCGAATCAAAAAAGCTAAATGAATTGCCCTGGTAGGCCCAACTACGCAATATTGGTTTGGTATCAAATGAAGAAATCGATTTGGTTCTTTAATGTTTGAAAGGTGCGGTTCGGCTATCCCCCGGTGTATGCTAGACGTGTTCAGGATAATGGGTAATGTCACTCGTGTGCCTAAATAGCTGGCTGAAAGCCTGTCAGCAGGCATGATGCATTGGACATCACTGCTGCTGCCGTATGCCCCTGGGTTAAAACCGCTCGAACCGTCCCGTATGTCTCCATTGCCCTAACAGCCACGTTCCGCGCCACGTCGGTTAGCACTGCGTAGGCGTCTGGGTGCCAGCCCCGAGGTTGGATATTGGGATTAATAAAGAGGGAAACGCTTTGGTGCTTTATTAGTTTAGAGCTTATTAACCCAAAGGAGAGTACCTAAGCATCAAGAGCGGGCAGGGGGGAGGGATGTTGTTACAGGACCGGAGTAAGGCCAGCTGCGAGAAACGCGGCATTGATAAATAAAAAGCAGTCCCATTAACCTTATTGCCATTTTCGTAGATGAATGGGGTTGGTTTGGTTTACTGCGAGTAATGGAAAGGTTGGGAGTCCTCTGTATTTGTAATCAAACCATTGGCGGGACCTATATTGCAAGTGCTTGAGCGTGTGTACCAGCTAGAAAGTAGCTGGTAGACCGGTTGACAAGCAGGCTGCGTTGGAAGTGACCATCAACGCCGCGTGTCGTTGGAGGAGAATTGTCCTCACCCTGGAGTATTGGTCCAGGGCTCGGTTGGCGACTGCTCGGGCTACCTCCGTGATGTGGCGGAACGCTTCGGGATGCCACCCCCCGAGTGTGGAGATAGGAACGGGCACGAGTCTGTTCCTGCCAGGTAAGCTGGCTAAGAATCCCTGGTATTTTCGTAGCTTGTCCGCGTGGGCTGCGTTAAAGCTGGTAAGGGGGTTAAAAGTTCTCATTCTGAGATGATACAGTACTGCATATTGCTCGGGGAAAGAATGGGGTGTTTTCACTGTGGGAGCTCGAAGTCTGAGAACTACGCGAGTCTGTGAGGAAGACTTACGGTTCCGTGGAGTATTAAAATACTGTAAAATACTGTAATAAAGCCCTGCATTGTCACCTATTGAATCACGCCCTCTATGTGACCCTTAGCTGATTTGTCAAGGAAACATGCTCTCGCAAGTACAAAAATGGGCAGAGGCGTCGCCCTAGTCCTCCGCAGTGTCTTTCACCGTTACTGTAAGAAACTCGGCATTTCTGCCACTGCCGAATACATGTACAAGTGTACCTTCTTCCTTCTCCATTGTTCTTTCCTCACTCCACATCGACCTCTTCATCCCCGGCCCCAACGGCTTCGATTCCCGCGAAATCACTCTAAACATTACCGTCGCATATCCTCATGCTCAGTCACGCCTACATAAACAAAAACATTGTGCAACATTGTACAACCCATAAAGATTTACCGCCACAGTCACGCCTCTCCAGGTGCGCTGCATCAGGCGGAGATGCTGCCAATCTCGCGAAAGTCACCAAACAGATCAAGTATATCCTCCAATATTAAAGACACCCAAAATTTCCCCCCTTTTATTCACACCACAGCGATGCCTGTCACACACTCAACATCCTCTTTTTCCCAGTTGGTATCGATGTCTACGGTTCTTGGAGTCGAATACTGCCACCTGGCTACTTTCGCTTCCGCTCAGGGTTCTCTCCACAACAGGAGCTCCGCAAATTCATTACGCGTTTCAGTTTCTGCCGGCAAGACCTGCAAGCCCATCAGGTCCTTGCCCACCGCCTATCGGTTTAGTTATCGACCCATCAGTGTGTTTCCATGCATTTTCCCTACCAGATAAAGATATCTACCCACCCCGATTTTCACCCATGCAGGAGTAATGCCAAGCTTACTGTTACGAATGAAGATCCATTCAACATGTGCCCTCAAGACTATGTTTTGGCTGCGAAGCGTCTGAGTGGCGAGTCAAGGTTCGAGGAGTGGGTACTGTCCAGCAGTCCTTTTAAGACACTCAAGCGCTACTTGTGTATTCTCTTACCCCCTTTTCTGAATTCGTTTATCTCTAACGGATAGCTTTTGCTTTCAGGGTCCCAGTACGATAGCCATCGTCAAGACTTTCATTGGACTTACCACGATCTCTTATTTTCTTATCTGTTGCAAACATCTTACCTGTGGTACTGTTGGTCTACAACGGCCAGCAAAGTCCAAGCCGCGAATGCTCTCTGGGGGGGAAGAAAGAAGGCACAAAGGGTCGGGGCGTCCGCTCCTATCCTATGCCTCCGACTTCAGATTCTTCAGCTGAAGTCAGGCTTTTATTCTGCACGTTCCTGGTAGGCTCCTGAAGAGTTTTCGACTCAATTGGGGTGACAAATTCCAATAGTGCCCGTTTTGGTTATGCCAGTTTACACTGCAGCAATGCTACTGTGCTGGTGCGCATATGCCACCTACGCACCAGTGCAGATGCGCTTCCGCACTCACGCAATTGTAGGTGGTGCTATCAACAGTCCCCCATAACCACACCTTCTGTGTGGTTATTTTTTTTGGATAGTAGACACAATGTTGCGTTCTCGTTTAGTTCCTATTTTCTCTGTTTCCTGGAGAAATTCTTCAAGTAGTTCCGGCACATCTGATCGGAGGGAATCCAATCTCACCAAGTATGCTTCGTCCTTGGCAAGCCCTATCCACTGTACCAATAGTTCGATCTTATTTCCTCACCATCGAATGTCCTCGAAATCCTCCACCAGAAGAAGCCCATTCTGTTGTAAGGCCAGATGTTCCTTCATTTCCTCTGGGACTTTGCAGTCCTTGCTCCTAAACAACTTCAACCTACGACCATGCACTAGTTCCTTATTGTCATCCGAAAGGTTTTCGACTTCGAAAATGTGCTGGTCTTTGCATTACAGAACTTTAAAGGTCCAGGCCACTTTAGATTCGTTTTTTGACCGAATGCTCTTCTTCATGACAGCTTTCAGAATATAGTCTCCTTCGGTGAAGTCAACTGCCCTAATGCCAATGCGACGCTTGTGGCGTCGACGGATGCTTTGCGTTGCCTCTTAGAACGGACCACACAATTTCTGTGTAGCTTGTTAAGTGCACGTTGAAGCGGCTGGATGTGCTCGAGTGCTCTCGCTTGGGGTGCATTGATATCTGTGAATGTGCGACCTCGTCCTCGCTTCGCAGCTTAACGTTCAAAGGTGAATCCTGTGGCAGTCCGGTGAAAACGGTAAGTGGGCAATTTCCGTTGAGACGCTTCGATGGTGCACCGTTAAGCACAGACTATATCAGGTGTAGAGCGGTTGGTCAGGCTGATTGGGGGAGCTGAAATTCGGACAGCAGCGCCCTGCAGACTCTCAGAAGCTCCCGAGATACGACTTCCACCGAGCCGTTGCTCCATAGGCAGTACGGTAGTGTGCAGTGGTGATTGCTTTCAGTTTATCGGACAGTGACTTAGTCAGCTTGTTCCCAAAGTGAATTTCCTGGTCGGTTATCCATGATCGTGCCACTCCGAAAGCTGCAAACCATTATACTAGTACATCTACCGTGGAATCTGAATCTCCCTCTTCCGCACTTTGTAGCCGTACACATCCAGACAAATCGTCCTTAACAATGAGTGAGTAGCTTTTTCCCTTCTATCCCTTGTTCATGAAGCCTTAGTCGAAGTGCAGGAGCTCAATTGGGCGACTAGAGTTCATCGTGTGACCGAGCGGTCGTGATATGACCTTATCGTGTTCTATGGTGATACAGTTAACGCAGGAGCGAGTGAAGTCTACAATATGCTTTCATAGATCTTTTCACCAGAAATGAGCGGATTCAGTGCTACAAGTGGAATCAATTGCGCTATGGCCTCCTTTTCCAGTGTGCTCCTTTTCTAGTATGCGCGCCGATAAGGATTCTTAATTGGAGCGTCTTGTCGTTGTCGGGAATCCAGATTTGTCCCGCTGGCACCCGAGCGATTCCGTGTTGGGTACTACATCGCTTGGGCGGGTCCAGTCTCGTTAGGCGTTGGGACTCGAATATATCCTTCATGAATAGCCAGTCGTAAACTTCAGAGACGCCTGGATTTATTGGTGTTGTCATGAGAGCGCCGATTCGACCTGCGTTCGACGGCTCCACCGTGTTCTTTGTCTGAACTGCCCACCTGGTTAGCCTGTCTGCCAAATCATTGCGTTCTCCTGGCACGTGTTCAATAATGAAGCGGAAACCGTTTAGCTTCAGAGTCCATAGCGTGAGTTTTTTCGTGATGTGTCGCGCCATCGCTGTATTCTTTCTGTACGGATCTTATATGTATACGAGATTCGAGCGGTCTGTGTAAATGGAAACTATTGGGGCGATTGTCAGATAGTCCACTCTACACATCGATTCAACGATAGCTTAGCCTTCTTTCTCAGCTACAATCCATCTTGCTGATAGTCCTTTTAATGGCAGGGATAAAAAGCATAGAGGCTCGGGTGTATGGGTTCCGAGCTCTCTTTCATGTTAAGACTACGGTAAATGGGTCAGTACTCCGGTCCACTGTGTTTCTGATGCATCTGTGAGGAGGCCCGTTTGGTAACCGTCTTTCGGGAGTAAAAGCTTCTTCGCAGCGGTTGGCTGTTTTTTGACGGCTTCCAATGTTTCGTTGTGGTCATGCATCCAGTACAGCTTGGCTTTCTTCAGCATTCTTTTCGTTCTCTTGCTCACTACTCGTCAGGCTTGTTTAGACAGCTCGTGCAGCGGCTCTACCAGCCTCCCGTAGTCCGAAATCGCTTTCTTCATCCAGTTTGTCGCACAGAGCAGCTGCTACAGCTCATTCTCGTTCCGTAGCGGTTTAATCACAAGCAGAAATTTGAAGTTCCATGGGTCAAACCGTATTCCTTCGGAAGATACGATCATTTCGCAGAACTTCTACTCGGCTGTAAATAAACGGGATTTCTTTGGGTTCACTTTGAATCCTTGCTCTCGACAGACGTCCAAGAAAACGCTTATATCATCAAAGAGCTGTTATTCGTTCTAAGCGTACAATACAAAATCTTCTAACCATTGTAGTAACCGTTGAGCCCTGCTCTTGAACTTTTCCCGTGTTAGTGATTGGAAATTATTATCCGAACCTGTCCCGCCTTGGAGAGCTTGTGTGGGGGAGTGGATGTACGGGGTGCCGTTTGGGGCAAGCTTAATCGACAAGGGGCGAGCGTCGGCAGCCGTCTGTGTTCCTAGTCTGATTCCAAAACAACTGTGATTCTTCTCCAATAGTTGGCGCAGTATTTTGGAGCCCTTCGAAGAAATTCCGTCCCTCTTTTCTCCCTCCACTGTTGAACTTATAGCTTCGTCGTCCTATCTTACGGTTTATCGTCATGAAACATGGCATATAGGAGTTCGGGTAGTTCAATTAGGTTGCTGTTCTCGTCCGTGTAACTTAGCCCATGAAAACTGGTAGATGTAAGCTTACATTTCTGCTCTTGTAATTCCTCTTCTGTTTTTCCATCGATGAGGGATGCGGCGCGGTGCAGATAGTTGTTGAAGTCGAATCCCATCGCTTTCAGAAGCGGTCGCCCCAAAAGCGTTTCCGGCATCCGGGTATCGGCAACGAGAAACTGTATTTTGCGGACGAGTACAGGAAATATTGTTCTAGACAAGAAAATTGTCAGATCGAGTCTGGCCTTCCTGGATGCTGTTGCGAGTTGTCGGCTTTCTTCAGTTTGGAGGGCGGTGTCGAGTGTCATGGGTAAATCGAGTTTTTCAGCTCGGTCTTCAAGTAGACTGCTTCGAATCGCCTGTAGCACATCCGAGGAGATAGTGCAGTAGTCAGCGCCTGAATCTCCGAGAGCCACCGATTCGATGATATTGCGGCGGATTCGTAATTGTCCTTCGTCAAAGTTTGGAGTCGGTTCAGCATTAGATTTTAGCACAGCGACCTTCACATTGTTCTTGGATATGGTTTTTTTCACAAGGTGTTTGTGCAACAATTCTCGTCCCTTCTCCTTCGAGGTAGCTGGGCATTTGCCAATCGGGTGTATTCCAGAGCACTCTTCATTGTTCAGACATGGTTTGTCCGATGTACCGTTCTTGTACTTCCTTCCGGCATCATTCTCTTTAAGCGATTGCTCGCTTGTTCGGGAATTGCTTTCCCGCGCATCTCGTCTCGATCTTCTCAGCTCAGGATCCTCACTGTTCTTTGAGGAGGCATCACTGTACCGTGAGGTGGCGTTTTTCCTTTTGAACTTCTGAGTGGCGCATTGTACTAAATGCACGTGGTTTGCCAAAGTTGAAATAGTGTTCGTGAAAACTTAAGGTCTCCTTCCTCTTCTTTCTTCCACAGGCGCATCTAATCGGTTACGACTTGCTTCAACTCCGGTGGTTCGAGTTCTCGATCCAGTTTACTGATGAGTTCCTTGCATTGATTGTAGTCCGTTATAATGTTTGAAGCATTATGCTCGTCTGTAATCTTCCTAGGGAGGGCAATAGCCGTATGATACCTTCGCTCTTAACTCTTAAGTCTCCCTCTATCACTTTTCTGCGGTTCCTGTGATATTCAAACGACTTATCAGAAACCTCAGCCGTATCGAACCAACCTTCATTCTTTTTCGACGTATCTCCATAACGACTCGGCTCTGCCGGAAAGTACGTTAACTCCCCCATTGCGATTTTTCCGTCTCTCCGTTTGATCATCTTTCGCTTTCCTTGTCGCCCCCTAGCTGGTGTGGAACTGGATCTGTGTCGGAACCTGGCTTAGATAAGCCGTTCGGAACGGGGTTTTTCACTGCATAGGCTCAAGTCCATTGCTAAAAGGCTCATAAATCTTCACTTCGATACTTTACGTGTGTTTATCGACCTCTTTTGGTTTTCCTTGAAATGAAGGTCGTGGTTCCGGGAATTTTGCTCACAAAATATGCACATGCTTCGTGCACACCATTTATCCGTAGCCCAACAATTGATAAATGCCACCACCTTTGTGACAGATGAACATACCATTACTGAGGCGTTCCCCAAAGGTTCTCAATTTTTTGACCGTCGGCCGGTAGATTACTCGTCACACAAATGGTTCAGGCTGTTAAGTTCTGCCAGAAGATGTATAATTAGGATCTCGAACGGCACTGCCGCAGTTTTGCTGTGGCACATGGCGTTCTTGTGGTCTACCACGAGCTGAATGGCGTTATTACAGTACGAGTGTGGAATATTTTCTACCAAAATGCAAAATATCAGTTATAACGTTCACACCACGTTTGTATTCGGCCAATACGTTAGCAGTCGGATTGTGGACGGTAAATTTGGTCTTATCGACACTATACTTCTCCGAATCGTTTAGAGCTCGGCTGAAATCCAACCCATTGCCCATTTCCACTGCAATGGCGGTGTTTTTTCAATTTTCTTGAGGAGAAAATAAGACCCTTCGCCCTTTTTGTGCAATAAGAACACGGTTATATTCCTGCTGTATTACTCAAGACTGGTAGGAAGTATTTTTGGTCGTCGATAGACGCAACTCTGATCTTTTTTTTTTCGCAGATAAATTTTCCAACTGGACGTGAGATTGTTTGCGACCCGGAGATCTTCTGGAGGAATTTTCTGTTCGCGCATGACTTACAATCGGTCGTCTAACTTATCTTATGGGGTAAAATCAGTTCTCAACGTGCTGTTTAACGGTCTTGACTACTGAATTGTGACATGATAGCTCTAACAGATATCACAGGTGGTTTAATGAGAGTTGGATGATCGCTACGCTTTTACTCTGTGAGCTTGGTCTTCGATTCAGATCTACGTATCATTTTACCATACAAGGAGCTCTATCAAATAAAAACAAATATCCACTGGAAAGTGGCTTTTCAACTTATAGGATTCCTTTATACGAAGTATCGACAATGCACACAGACTGACTATCCTATTTCTTTTTCATGACAGGTAGAAGACAACCTCATATCCTCGATAAAATCCACGAGTAAATGTGACCAAGCATACGTGTTATCAATACACAGCCATCGTAAAGCACCTACGGCCATTAACAAATCCAAAAAATTATATGAATATCGTCAAATTCATGTTAAACTGCATCAATATCATAGTCAGATAAACGCAAACCTCGACGATCTGACACATTAAAGTGCAGAATGCGTAACTGTATGCATCGTTCAACATTACCAACAATCATTTAATTCATATTCATGGCAAAAGAATCCAGTCTCAGATCCATTTTTATGTCTGAGATGGGCTTGACATCCGAAAGTATTCTTCTTCACATCCATAAACTGCATCAGTTCCCTGAGTTAAAACATGAATGAGGATCATGTGCCATAATTCAACTTCGTCCTTACGTTCTGTCTTCCTCTTAACACAAGCGTGACGTACAGCAGCTTGTTCAATCTCACCTTCGGGGAATTTTTCCTTCATCTGACGTGCGGCCATTCTCTAACTTGAGATTATGTCATTAACTTCTATTTCATCGGCGATTTTGAATATTTGTCAAAAATTCACCGTGATGTTCTTGATGTAAAAAAATGTTTCTCCACGATCTGCGATGCGCGTAACCTGGGATCATGAGTTAGGTTTCTAGACCCACCATCAAATTTTGTCTGGGAAAAAGCAGAACTCAAATGTTCTTATCAACCAAGACCAATACGGACAAAAAAATGGCGGCCAACTTGGGCGATACACGTGTGTCACTATGGTGCACAGGCATCTGGCCGTCCTTGGAAATCGTTCAGACAGTTCGTACTCTGTTCGACTCCGCATGCATCGAGCTATAGTTGCCGAGCATTATGTTGATACCGCTGGACGTAGGGGTATAAACACGTTCGCCACGTAAGTTTTTAAGCGATTTCATTCCATTTTGTTACTTGAAAACGTCAGTTTTCATCGCGCATTTACTCTTACTCCGAGTAAATATCATGTTACATCGTCCTGATTCCTTTTTTATTTGTGTCCATTACGATATTTTCTTGTTTTTCGAGTAATTTTAGCCGGTACACGAATTCTAGCAACAATTTTTTCCTTGAAACCAAACTTATGGTGCTGGTAAAGCGGGTTCAGAAGGCCAGATTCAGTCTAACTGTATGATACTCCTTGTCACAAAATTACGCACGTCGAATGGGTGACACTGGCACGATTTTTCGAGCAGTTGTCGTCCATGAGTGTACTATCTTTCTCAATGAGACGGGCAGCGACGTTTTCACGATTTAGGGCAGCTCTGGCTAACGTCTTGACAGAAACCGTAACGGATAAAAGCTGGTCTACCTCGGTAGACGCTACAAGCATTAGTACTGCGAGAATATAGTGAAGGGGCGTACCCATACTTTTAATTTACTCAACTAGGCCAGCTGCACAATCGACTTGGCTTTACATGTCGTCACAGATCGGATCGAATCGAACTGGAGCCAGTTTAAACATTGTTGAGAACTTGTTCGCTATAGACTTTGAGTAGTTCCGTATTTCAAACTTCTCAAGCATCGCTTGAGGCTTTCCAATGACCTAATGTACAACCCGCAAAGCGTGGTCTCCTAATGCACTCACGATGATGTTGCTGGCTTGCAGCTTCTGGCCTTCCGATGCGGTCGATTGTGCAACCACGGTGGGCGAAATGGGAGAAGAAGAGCCAGCTAGGGTCGTAGTAGCCCAGGAAGACATTTGGCCATACAAAATAATTTAAAATCGCACCGAAACGCCGCATAAATTTCCCCTAGGTTATGAAAAATACCCAGACTCATTGAACACTCTATGTACATGGTTATCGTAAAAATTTGTATTTTATACGTCGTACTTTAAAATATAAACGACAAATGTTTTGCTTGATAATCAGAAATGCAAATGATACAATTTAAAGTGTTTTTACGTTCAGGAACAGCTGAAATACGTGTACGCTTCGAGGACATTAATTCAACTAAAGATGATTAATCTCAGTAAGGGACGTAATACAGCTCACACAAAGTCTAAAATGGAGAAGAAATCTTGCTCTATACCAGGTACTTCCGCTTTCGCACTTGCTCCTATAGTGCAGTTCTAGTAGATCTCTTGAAACTTCGATGTCAGGACCGAGGCTTAATGTAATACGAGAATAAAGATGCGTTTCTTCATTCTAGAATTCCAGCTTGTTAATTTTTCTTGAATCTCTTGCACAGCGCATATTAAATGAATCCGAATCTACTTTCGATTTTACTATCCGTGTCTCAATAAGCATTTTTCTTTAATTTGAACAGCTAAGGAGACTTTGAAAGCGGTTTTAGTTCCATCAAACTCCCTAGGATGTCTATAGAATCAAGTGCGCTATTGACTGACCCGCAATTCAATCTCATGACGCTAAAGACTTCGGTTTCGCAATTTTGAATGTTTCAACAGCTCTTTACTCTTTTGGTTTTCATTTTCTGTCATTTGGGCAGAAACTGAACTGTTTTTTGACAAAGAGGCCCAAATATATCCAATATATACTGGTGATCTCTAGAAAATATGCTGAATAGGCACAGGCTTGTACTAAGACAGATAGCGCCGAACTCTTGAAGGGATCGAGCTAAAAGATATCCGCAAAGACTTGCAGTAAAGTTCATTCGTTCAATAACTGCTTTAGTTTCAAAGAATGAACGCTTACCAGGATAGCATTGCCTAATGGAATGAAATGTCAGAGCGTGACAAATTATCTGCAGAAAAAAAGAAGCATTCTCTCAAGTACCAAGTCGTTAACATACTAGTTGGTTTAATTTTGTATGCGAATGATCCGATTGAAGGCCGATGTACACGCGCAGCTGATTAGATGATGTCAAACCAAACAACTGAATATATACAGTAAACGTTGTTTTATTTTTTGAGACTCGGGTTGCAACCAGAGATGGCAGATTGAGGTCCTTTTCTAGGTCTCATCGGTATCTGCTGTGCCAAAACCCTTTAGAGGGGCCATCAAGTCAGTCCGTACTACTGACGAGTGGATCTTAAAATATATCAAGGTTCTTTTAATAATTGTGGTTTTAAATGAAAGAAAAAACTATTTGCAAGTCCCATGGAGCTATTCTTCTTGGCCTATATGTTGCTCGTTAATTTCCAGAAATTCAGCTGCCCGAACCATGTGTATCAATTTTTTGCTTCGTTCTCAGTTTCTAAAGGGGCAACTATTGCTAATGCCCGTATAAAAAAACTGCACCACTCTATAAAATTGTCTCTACCTTTCAGAGTAGTGATTGTACTATTAATTATTCGCTGAAGCGATCTGTAGAGCTGTAACTGGATACACTCTTCCATTTTCCGCTAGGGAAGGAACACAGAGCCACCATGCAAGACTTACCCCGTAATATTAAAGCTTTTTTGGATATAATAATCCATATTTTCTTGCTTGACTCTGGTCTACCTTGAAGTCTTCTATGCGCTCTTGCAGCTTCTTCAACTCAAGCTAGATCCGTTTTTGACATACCACACGGCGCTGCTCCCTATAATTTTACCATCGATTCATATCTGAATCGAAATAATGGCACCCCGATAGAATTTTTCTTAGTTCCAGCTCTACTCAAGTGAGGTACATGTCCTTGAGATATTCACTAAAAGAAGCCAGATAACTTCCAAATGATTTTCTTTTCCGGTCCTTTCGCTTTCGTTTTGATCCATTTGTGCCATTTTAAATCACATCTGGAGTAATTTATGTTGTATCCGCGGGTTAATTTCTTGAAAGGGACGCAAGGAAGAGGCCTAAGAAAATGAAGTACTTTAATTCTTCATACTTTGATATGTTTTTATTTTTCACTTCCTTCTACCTCGGAACATCATTATCAGCCTCTCATTTCTGAGATAGGAGCCTTTTAACTGAATTCGCTTTCCTTCTCCAGTGGCAATCCATAGGTGCTTCAAGCGTCCAACATAATATGTCGGAAGCCATGAGCATTGCCGGAAGCCTGATGTAGTCGCTAAATCGTTATTGAAGCTCTCTACGTTTATCGAGGCTCATGATATTATTGCTTAGGTTGCAACCATGCGCAATTCTCTCTTATATGGGAGGAGCCTCCCAGTTGTATTGAAACGAAAACAGGGTGCCTACTCGTCTTACGGCCTTCCTTCGTGACACGAGATGCATAAGGTACATCCTGAGAGGCTAGATTCCTATAATTAACCTTTGTAAATGAAAGAAGAGTGGTTAAATTGCTAGAAAAATATTCTTAATAGAGAACTAAAACGAATGGCAGAAATAATGAAAGGGACACTGAGCAAGAACTTGGTGGAATTTAAGGGGAATATATTATGTTTGATGCAAAGAGACGGATTTATCTAGGAAAGCGATGGAGCATCTCATGATAAGTTTCGTTTCTGATGACTTCAAACCTCATTAGGTGTTTAGGTTATAATACTCTTTCAATTTCATTTGAAATATGCGAGAAAGTTCAACTTCCATACTACAAATTTTGCTCAGAGATCGAGACCAGCTACCAAATTTTCAATTGTCCATGCAATTAACCGAAAGAACAATCCCGAAAAAATGCTGTCCATGTAATATTTATTTCTGACATGTGTGTGATTTTTAATCATATTTAGTAGCTTTCAATCACTGTTTATAACAAAATTTGATTTTAATAGTACTAAACGGTAAAAAATACGCATAATACTAGCATATAATTTTATGTACTTAAACATCGTACTTTAGTCCAGTCTTTGCTGAATTCTTTTATAAGAAGCTATCAAGGATCGATTTTAAGAAAGAAGAAAACCTCTATTCTACTGAATTTATTTTTTTTCTTGGATTACGTGGAAGGTTATCCATTCTATTTAGTGAGCTACCATACAATAGTTTTTTGAAAATTCTCTGATATTTTTCGAAGAGAACCATCAACTGAAACTCGGACGATCTGGGCACAGGAGCTCAGGAAGGGTACCGGAAAATAATGCGCAGGCTCACAATAGACCGAAGATTAACTGCCCCGTGCAACCTCTGCATCTATTATCACTTCCGATTGAAGTATTCTATATATGAAAATCAGTTAAATTATAAATCGCTAACGTTAATTTACATTATATGGATAATTCTGCTCATTCAAGCACTTCTTACGAGTAATTCTCATCGTTGAATTTGGGCCAATGGAAACTCTTCGATTGCTAAAATAAAGATTTATAACACCATTTAACGGGAGTAAATAACTTTATTAAACAAAAATCAGCAGAACTTATCTGGCGTCACATAACTGCACTGATTATAGCTTTCATTGTGATTCCAAAAATTGACTTAGGCTAGTATTAATTCATTTTTGAAATTTTAGTGCTTGGAAAGTGTTTAAAACTTGGTATGCAGATCTACAATTTTTCATTAATCTTTTAACTATAGAAAATTAAAAACTACGTTTTCTGGAAATAAAAAGTAACTTTAGATTATTATGCGGTCATTTGAATCACATTGTAATGATGTTCACAAGAATTCCACGAAGAAGTTTTACAAATGCATACGAATAACAACTGCTCAGAATCGATGCGCCAAAGTTTTCCTTTATTTCTCAATTGCGTCTGATTTCCATTCAAATGACAACCAATTAATTTTAAAATTAATTAATAATCCATAAACAGATATTGAGCAATTTAGGGAACTAATTAACACAGAGAAACCTTGAAAGTATTGTAATACTACCTGAAGTTATTCAAAATTTTCGAAAATCATTTTCCGGATCTATAATCCCTTGAAGACACATAAAATTAAAAAAGACTTCTTAGAGCTGCAAAATTTAATGTTATAATTTAGTAAAAATATGTACTAAAAAATTTTTCCAGTAAACAATATTTGGAAAAGAGGTCATATGTTGTAAATTTTTAGAAATCTTTTTTCTGTAATCAAATTGTAATATCAGACAATTACTATGTTCAAATTCATGATGTAAGGAAATGTTTTTGTTCGAATATGTTATTTTTTTCAAGTGATGAGCTTAATGCGGTAAAAACGCGTTAATGTTTACAATCTTTCGATGCAGTATTTGAACTCCATTATCTGAAGTTACTATTAGTTTCAATTATTAGATATGGAATTTTTCTCGAAAAATTTTTTTGTTAAGCCTAATCTCAGGACTGACCTTTTTTCTAAAACTTTTTACTCGAGAGTTTTGCGTTCCCTGTGTTTACGTTATAATGAGTAAATGTATTAAATTAATCACTTAATAGTTTCATTATCATTTGAAGTTCCATTAGACCATTTACTACTGAACTTATTGCTTCGGAAACTATCGAATATTAGAGCACAACCTTAAATTCCTTTAAACTCTCCAATTTCTACATTCCCAATTGACTAGTTTGAATTTATAAAAATATATATATAATTACTAAATAAAGTTGAAATGAATAACAAAACAAGGAGTTTATGCATCTCCAAATATTATTCCCATGTTCAATTACTATTAAAACATAAAATAGGCTCCCCCTTTCCTCAAATGTCAAAAACATCCATTAAAAATAATTGCATGGATCCTTTAGAAATATCCATTCTTAAATATTTTGCTGACCAAAATTATATTTGACTATCCCAATACGTTTCTACAATCATTTTTTTAATTGGATAAAACTTTTTGGTGTTCTATCAATTTAATATGTGGTTAACTTGCCTTTACATTCATTGGAATCAAGAAATATAATTTTGAATTACAAAAAACTGTAAATTTAGTAGTTGAAACACATTGTTTAAATACCTTTCACGTATAAAGGATATCTAATTAATCCACAAGAATCCTGAACTCTTTTCCGGTATCTTCAAAGCGCTTAGTTATGTTAGTTCGAATGATTATTCAATTTGTGGTTTTCCATTTTTGGTATTTGGACTTCAAAAGAAATAACACTCGCGCAATAAACGAAAATTATTTGGATATGGATGGTAAACATTAAAATAATGGTATTTATTTTACTTTTTTGAGAGATTCCACTTTAGGAACTTACATAGACTCATCCATTCTGGTAAGTCCTTTAGGGAACAGCTGGCTTCAACTTGTTAAGTGAGTATACTTTCCAGCTTCCCAACCATCAAACCTTTTTCTCCCCTTTTTGAATGGAGCTTTTTTCAGTAATTGTCCCCAGTGCAATCAAATTAATTTAATTTATCTAGTGGACATCAAATTTGCAGCTAAAATATGAAGAGGTGATCGCGGAAGTATATTGGGGATTCATTTATTATTGATCATTAATTCTTCAAAAAGGGCTTTTTACGTGAAAACTGGATTAAAACGCCATACATTGTGTGCTTGGGCATATTTTGTAACAATTACGCTCTATTTTACTTTATATTCCTCCTTTGTTATACTCTAATAGCAACTGAGATTATACCCAAAATCTTGGTTAAATTCATCTTATTGAAATCGCAGTAATGACAAGCTATTTCTCTTTGTAAAAAAAATTGCAGTAATTGTTCATTACCATATGTTTTGTATAGGATCTCAATTAGATATTTTAATTAAACTTTCCAATGCAGCCACATTATTCGAGTGCATAGACCTTTTATGATACCGCATTAGATTCAATAATTACTTTATTATTATAAAAGCAGTATTCTTTCAATGACAGGTGATGGTATCAGTTCAGAGTATTATTTTTCGCTAACAGAACTATTACGTAGATCATTTTATCCTCTCACCCTACATAAATGTGGAATTTTTGGATATTAAAAAAGAAAAATACATTTTAAGGGCAAAATTTACATACTACTACTTCCTTTTATCTCCGCAAAAACAAAGAAGTCAATCCAAATAAAATCGTTACCACAATCATTTCGATCATAAATCCTTTTAAACGTTTCTTCTTTCTCCTAACCTTAGAGCTTAATTTGTATTCATAACGAAAGGTTTAGCAGCCGTACATTTCAGCCATCTGTAGATTACCTCCTGTTCCAAAGAAACGTACTGGAGATTTTCATAATACAATTCATTATAGGTCATAATACCCCAAAACTGATAAAATTGCTTTAGATGACTAATTTTGATGGATGAACAACGTAGCAAATATGCCAAAGCAATAAAGTACAGCATTTACCTTAAAATATGGTAATCTAATGTCTATAGAAACATTTTACATACATGAAAACATGTTTTCTTTGATCTTATCATTCTGAAAAATCTATTTGGATGCACTTTCTGCTCTTACGTACAGTTTGCAAAAAAAGACAATAAAACAAAATATTCAAGAATTTTCACCATTTCCGAATTTCGATAGACTTATTCGTAGCTGCTAGTCTTAAGTGTTTTCTAAATATGTCGGCGATAGATACATCAATCATCTTGAAAAGGCCTGTTAACTTTTGTAGTTTCCTTGATACATCAGTTGCCTGGTGCGAGCATTTTTGTTAGTCCAAATGAACAGGGTTCTAAAAGGGTCTATGAAATATTTTCGCTGAGCATTTTCAACCGAGATACTGTAATTTTCCTCAATTTTGAACCCATCATAACATTTAAGTGGATTTATCTGAGACTCATCAACTAATTATATCTACCCATTAGAAGCCATAATGCTTATTTCAAAGTGCAATTTCCAAACTCTCACTTTGCCTGATGAAAACTGCCTAGCAAATTCATTTTTACAGATGACCACACAACTGATTAAATCTACGCTAAACCACAAGAATCGCATTAAGATCTTCACAAAAGACAATTGAGACCATCCTTCTCCGTGTAAACGAACAAGATCTTCTCATAAGATTCAAATCCAGGACCTCGGAGCCCCGTTCGTCTAGACTCCTTACCGAAGCGCACTAGATTCTGATATGATTATAAGTAATATTAAGGCATTGATTTGGAGGATTTTGGATACAGAAACTAACGCTCAAGTGCTCCCGTGTGCTTCTGAAGTCGCCTTCCTTCTAAGAATTGAACATTTCACTTATTAGGATAGATTTAAATAGTTAGACAACGATTTCAACTCTGTGACATGGGGTAAACTCCATGTCAAAAAGAGGTGTGAGCACACTACGGGCGGAAAATATTGCTTCACTTTTTGACTGTAAAATACCATATCTTATCTATATGAAGGACAGTAAACCTCAGACTGTCGCCTAACTCTAAACTAACACTTAAAATTAAGTTATGTTGCTTGAAAAGGGTGCAAATGGAACTAAAGGTCAATCTCTGGATCTTTTCGTTAATAATTATTAGCAATATTTTACTGCTAGGTTAACGTTTTGTGCACTATAACGCATTAAATTTATTAACGGGCCAAATAAGTGTTGTTGCTGGTCTGTGGGTCAGCCTGGATGTTGATCACAGAGACCAATACTGCACTCAATATCTATATTTTCAATGCTTGTACGAGTAAATCTGCCAAAGCTGTTCGGATCAAAAGTGAACATGTCAAAACTGACAGATTCAAAATTGTTTATGTAAATGCCGACGAAGACTAAATATCACCTAAATTTGCTTTGGAAGGCTTCCTTTCATAATTCAAAGGCTTTTTTAACGATTTCGTCACTGAGAGATTGAACCTCCTACTAATCTACGTCTCTATCTGTAAGCCTATGTGCTTACAGCGGGAGTTTTTTAAGCCTTCTGAATCCCCGGTTCAGGTGGTGGAGTTTTCTTCCGCTCCCTTTTTCGCTTGAGTAGGCAATCGGTTCAGCCATTGCCCGGAGTCGTCCGTCTAGCAGAACCCGAGGTCCTGTGTAGTGCAGACTTGTCTTCAAACAATAAAGCGTCATTCTTTCTCTTTCTCTAATCTACAATGCAAAAATGAGACCGATTTTCAAATAAACACGGGAGACTTCGAAAAAAGCAAGAGTTCTTTTGACACTAATTAATGAAAACTACCAGAGAAGAAAGCCTATGATTTTCATTTGTTTGTAAAATATTGCCTATGTTCTTATATCTCTATAATCATCTCCATTTGATGTTTTATGCGAAGTTTCCGTCTTCTGCACCAGAACTTGATGGAAACCTCCCGAGTAATATATTTGATCCATAACCTCACATCTTACAGCATCAAGAGAGATCTTGGTGTTCTCTAAGAGATCTTGATGTTCTCTGAACCCATTAAACTTAGGATAAAAGCTTTACTTTTCAACCCCTCGAAATCTTCGAAATTAATCTGTAACGAATCACATACAACGATCAACTTGGAAAGAAAATTTCGCACAGGAGATTTAAGTCAATCCTGCCTAATCTTTGTACCCAAAAGGAGCGAAAATAGATACTAGCTTATGCTAAACCAATTTTGCTTTGAAATACTTTTTAGGACGCAGTCGTAAACCCACATAGGCATCTTTTCACACTATTTCGCTTATATCCTTCATGAAGTTACAACCAAATTTTACGTGCTTGGAGATTACTGGGTCGGTAAAGAACTTCCAAGTTAAATGGCTTACGAAAGAAAGGTTGAACTGTAATATTTAAGTACCGTTGCATAAATTACGTAATTATTAAAACGATAGTGCTAATTAGAAAACCAAGTGACTTGCGGTATGATTTCATAGATTATATCTCTCATTATCGTACTAACATCTGTAATCATCTTTCATGGTTGAATATTAACTGCAACTTATGTCTTTGCCCGACAATTTAATCCGTTTCAACCGCAAAAATGATGATAAGATATAGAATGATACTCGTTGCTATCGTGAAAAAATGCGTCCAAAACATTACAGGGGCAATATCATTCAGCACAAAAGCTCATATCGTGTGGAGATCATATCTAAACTTCTGATTTAATTGAAGAGAGCAACCTTTTCCTCGTGACTTTTTCTCGGATTCAAATGGAGAGAATTCAACTCTGTAGCGATTGTTCGACAACTAATCAAATAACCCCATTTTATTAATAAAGTGTAGAACTTTCAATCTAAAAGTGTAGGGAAGTAGAAGTAGATATCCTAACTTAAGCCTTCATGGAGAATTAATGGATAATTTAATCCCAATTTTAATATGGGCATAGCTTTAGACTCAATTCTCTTGAAGTAGGGAAGAAGTTGGAAGTGAAGAAATGGCCCCCTCGAGTCAATATCATTCTCCTAGCTGTAGTGTTTTTGGGCTCCTCTTTCCTTTACAGATGTTTATTTAAGCTATTTTATCCCAGTTCTAGTTCAATTATAGTAAATTGAGAGCCAAAAACAATTGAGAAATGGTTTTATTTCGCATCTTAAGGAGAATCACGATATTTCGAGAACAAAACTAGAGTTTCAAAATGTCATCGACCCCTGGTGTTGGAACTCATCTTGTCGATACTATCGATATGAAAAAATGATAGACGTGGACTATGAACCCCAAGTTTTATTAGGGACGTTTTCACGTATAAAAGGTCAGACAATTATTTTTCGCCATATGTGTCGTAGGGAGAGACTTGGCGACCCGGAAATGTGTCATGCAAGCATTAAGAGGATCTTTTTAAATGTTACTATGATCGAAACGCATCGGATCTTAATTAGTAGAAATCGCTGATATAAAATAGCTTGAAAATAAATTTTAAACTTGCGAAAATTGAAATAAATTCTATCGTCTTTACACTTATTTGTTTCGCTACCGATTTTAACGAGCCAAGGAAGCTGTTTTTTATAGACTAATTTCTTGTGACATTTCGCCTCGTCTGCTCCATGTTCAGGTGGTTGTCTATTGTCATACTGGAAACACAGTTTTTCAGGAGTATTCGAATCCCTGGTCGAATATCTGGCCCTGAGGGCGGAATCCATCTAGAATCGAACTACATATCTCTAAATCGGCCTGCTTTCATTCGTAGCATCAACCACATTCCCCGCAATGAGAGACAGGAGATAAAGATCAGTATTTGAAGGTGCACGCTATCGCTGCAGATATATTTTATACACGTGTAAACATATTTAAAGGGTGTGGAGCAGGAGGCGCTTGTCAAGGGACATTGGGACGACGAAGTCTGGGTTCATTCCCCAAGTCCTGATGATCACACAGCCGTCGCAGTGAGGCACTGGATACGCGGGCTCGTATTCCGCAAAGGCCCCTGTACCGCATTCCTCCTCACGCATACCACCATCGACACGGAAGTGTGGCCAGAGCGCTGAAAGACCATGATGCGCCGCTACCTCGGACTGTCTGTTTACGATGATTCGCTCCGACCGAATTTTGAGCATTGCAAAAGTCCCATAGGCAAGTTTGGAGACCACGCAGTGGATCTGAGCCCGTCCGAGTTCGGTCGCAAACACCAGCATGACTCGCTCCGCAACGTCATTGCCGGCTGTATCACCCGTGCAGCCGGCATGGACTGCCGGATTGAGGTTCCGCTCCTGGTGCCAGGCACCGAGCTAGGACCCGCTGACATATTCGTCCAGCCACCAGCAGCTCCCGAAGCCACTGCGAAACGCCCATCGCCGGCGACGTCACCGTCCTCTTAACTTTCAAGGCCGACGTACTATCAAAGGCTACCCGTAAAGTGGGAGGTGCTGCTTCAGTTGCGCACAGCAACAAGGTCACTGACCTGGAACGCAAACTTTTGTGTTGACACTCGCCCCCTTCCGAAAACCCCAGGCAGGCCCCAACTTCGATTTCCAATCGCTGGCTTTCGATTCCCTGGGTTCGCCTTCTCCCGCTACTATCCTCTTCATAGAGGATCTACTCCCACGCATCGCGGAGAAACTTCATACATCAGTTTGAGTTATTAGAATTAGAATATATAGGCGAATTAGTTACACAATATGGTCTTCTCTGGCGGACGCTATCGTGTCTCATACACCTGAACACGTGGCCGACGTGGACCACCCAGTTAGCACTGAGCTGGTTAAATAATTAGTTCCTGCACCTCACCCTTGATATTGATGCCGTAAAGTTAATTTTATACCCCCTTATAGCCCCGAAAGGAATTTCAGTAGTTTACTACCACGAAGTGCGTGGAGAATTTACATCCTGAAACGAAAAGAGAGGGACTTCATTGGAACATTTGAAAGCATGTTGGAGTACAGTATTAACAAACATCGCGATGCAACTTCTGGCGATTGTTCTTTTGGCGGATAGACGCAAGGAATCCCTTTTCGAGAATGCGACCCTAGTGGATGTGGCAGACAAAATACCAAGTTGCTGCAGTCCTCTGCGGCAGTTCCAGATCGCATTGATTGCTGGACCTCAGGACCGTCATTTGTTAACTTTTTGCTTCTCCAATTTTATGTCATGCATCGGTGTGAAGCGGTCTGCGGCTGCTTCCATTTGCTAAAGTCAGGTTAACCTCAACAATTCTGCTGTCTATTGTTATTCCCGTTTCTGTTGTACCCGTGATGTACGGACGGTATAAACCGATAATGCCAGACCTTATTACCGCAGACTCTGGGGAGCAAAGGGGAATGGGCCATTATGGACGGCTTGTGTGTTGAGCTGCCCCAGAGGTGTCTCAGCGGTGAACATATCAAAAATAAAATACTTACTGAGAAAATGCTGTCCAAAACTGCAGTTGATACGTTTATAGAATTACCACCTTACGCCTGAACACCAATCAGCCGGCATTGGAATCGCCGTTCTTTGTGAAGCGACTTGGTTGAATACAGTACAGTACAACCTCTTGTACAGTACAGTACTGTACAACCTCTGAATACTGCAGGCTCCCAAAAACGCATTAAAATAAATAAAACGACAATTATGACGAAAGGAGGAACTTAATTGGAAGCGGCGAGTTTTTCCAAGGAGACATGGGCGTAGCGGCAGAAATAGTGACAATGAACAGCAAGTTTACCTGTATGATAAGTTTTACTGTATAGTATACAGTACAGCACAGTGTCTTTCTGTGTAGCAAACATCCTTACTACCCTAGAAGTGAGAGCGTACTGTTATGTCACACGCCCTACGTCGAAATGGAAAAGGCAGTTTATTAGATGATCTTGTGTTCACCCGGGTAAGGTTACAATGCAATTAATAATTATTACATTATCCGTTGGGATTTTTTTTGGGAGATATTTATCTCCCTCAAAAGCGGCGTGCATAGCCCTATATTCAATTCAATTACCCTACAGCTTCAAGAACCATACCTTGAATTTCGTCAATTGCATTTGCTTCCAAGCCAATTCAACTACCGACGTCCGCTTCAATAAGAGTCTTTTCGTTTTCAAACTCTATTATCATACTGAAGGTTCAACTATGTGACAAATGCGAACCCACCGTTGCAGGAAACGATAGACCCGAAACTCTGTCATAACACACTACAGTTATCGTAAACAAAGAGTTCTGCCACACTCGACTACTTGGCTATAACCTGGACTGAAGAGATATTCTCATATGAGACGGTTCCAAAAGCTTCTTTCCAAAAAATGGACACTTTCCTCAAGAAGAACTCAACGCAGATATCCAATCAAACCATTTATACACATAACGACATCATTGAGATATACATTTTCTTCAATAACCCTTACAAACCCTGAGGCCCTAGATTTGTACAGTATGTGCGGAAAATTACCCACCTTTTATAATTCTCTTTGTGATTATCTTAATACAAGACTGGCATCATAAAAAATAATGCCGTATGCATTTCGGTTCTTTCTCCCTTTCTGATCGAAACTGTCTCACGCAATTTCAGTTGGACGGCAAAATTCGCAATTTTTTTGCGCTGTACGAGTACAGCACTTTTCTTCATGCAACATATTCAGAAACAGCATCTCATTAGACACCGCAGCAGTCTTAAGGAATGGACTCGGGGGGAAAGTATTGGGTTATTTTAATGCATACAAGATGAGGTCGGTTGTACCCACGCCTCTGATGCGTTATGGGGATTACTAACTCTGTGCAGTTCTGCTTCTGCAGCTCTGTACTTGTCGTCCTTTCAGTACGCTCATAATGCACAACCAACCAGACATCCAATTACTGCAGACGTCTGGTACAAATGCAGTCGGTTAACCTGTCCAGTATAAAATTCTTCAAAGAAATAGAGAACTCAACACATATTTTGCACCACATATCTCAAATAAAATTTACCTTTGTGGTACAACTGTGATTTCTCTATCGTACCGCTAGAAATTTCTGTTGAATCACATCTACCCGGTACATTTAAAGCTGCGATATTTCATCTCCAAATATTATTGCCACCTATTACCTATGTCATTTAATTGGAAACCGGCTGAAATGCGCACTTTCAACGACTCGCCTGGTTAAACAGATCGAGATAATGCTTGTACTCCAGCAACACCATCCGCCTGCCCACTAGGATTAGAGGACATGAGATGTCCCTCCTCGAGACACTGTCAACGGTTTTTTCAATAAAACCATTGTTGCAAAAGTCAACTAGTTCTCTCGAGTTCATCAGCACGGTAAGTAGGGCACTACTGCCGTGCTTTTGATAAACTTAGTTCGTACACTCAGAAGCTTAACGCTCAATGTTGAAATCTAATAAAGGTCTCCATATCCATTGATACCATTTTTTTCATTGTTTCCGACAGTAGCTTAGTTGCGCAATAGCTACCTTCACTTTTCAGGCAGTTCGCAAGTAGCAATCTTCACAGTTCTTGAACATGGAATATCCTGATGGGACATGGCATGCATGTCCTGATCTGAACGCTGATCTGTGCCAGCAGATCTGCGTTCTCAACAAACTTTTTCTTCAACCTGAAAACAGAACACCGTCTCCCGCTGCAGTAATGATGAAGTATTACCATCTTAACTCGGGAGATTGATTTCTTTCTAGGACAATCTGCAGGTATAATATTTATTCATTCAATATTTGGAGCAGATTTGTAGTTGATCTGATATGTAACAACGCGAACGGATTGTATGAGAAACATTCCCACTAAGACCTTAATTTCAATATCCTTCGCTCTTGGCTCCCGTAGTCCAGCATTCAGAATAAACTTCCTTGACATTGCTCTATTTAAACTGCAGCTTCCCATCACTCCCGACTTCCACCAGAACTTCACTATCCCACCGTGCTACTCGCTCGACATTAGATCCGCTACATTATCTTCATCATCTTTTCTATCTCTTCACCCACAATCGCAACAGTAAGACATGGGACGTTACACAGTTCAGAACCAATGGGGAGGATCCTCTGCCCCCTGGAACGATGCCGGCTTGTGGATCCTTGGTAGTCGTGGCAACCAGAACGTGATGGCTATTGATGTTAACTCGAGCGATGGAGGTGCGAACCTGAACGGTACAATGACCTACTCCGGTGAAGGCCCGATTGGATTTAAGGGGGCACGCCGTGGTGATTCAAACGTCTACGATGTAGAGAACCAGTGGGGAGGATCTTCCGCCCCCTGGCACGCTGGAGGCCAATTCGTTATCGGTTCCAGGTCTGGACAGGGAGTGCTTGCCGTGAACATCACTTCTTCAGATGGCGGAAAGACGTTGACTGGCACCATGACCTATGAGAGAGAAGGTCCAATTGGATTCAAGGGTACTCAGTCTGGCGGTGACACTTACAACGTAGAGAACCAGTGGGGTGGGTCCTCGGCACCGTGGAACAAGGCAGGCATTTGGGCGCTCGGGGATCGCAGTGGGCAAGCAATGATTGCTATGGATGTTTCGTCCTCGGATGGTGGAAAGACTCTAGAGGGGACAATGCAGTACAAGGGAGAGGGACCGATTGGATTCCGTGGCAAGCTGAGCGGTGCGAACAACTACAGTGTCGAGAACCAGTGGGGCGGTTCCTCTGCTCCTTGGAACAAGGCTGGAGACTGGTTGATCGGAGACCGCCACAACCAGAACATCACTGCTGTGAAGGTGTCATCTGACAATGACGGAAAGAACCTCGACGGCACTTGCACGTACGAGCGTGAAGGTCCGATTGGTTTCAAGGGGGTTGCGACTTCCTAGACAGTCACATCGCTTGTGATGTTATCAAAGTTAGCTGCCCGACCATAGATTTGTTTCTCTTTTACCCCTTTGTAGAATGTTAACGAGCCCCGCAACTGCTTTCCTCGTAGTGAAACAGCGGTCGGTCTTTGAAGGCTTCCAGTGCGGGAGAAGAATCCAACATGCTGGTATTTAGCGCAAAGTCACATCAGCAAAAGCGGATCTTTCCATTTTCTCTTCTGCTAGAAATCATCAGTAAAGGCCACGTAAGGACATTCATATTATCTACACCCACATCTTATCAGAATACAGCAGGCATCTTTTTGGCTTTGTAGGTGAAGCAGCACTGCACCTGCTAAGGATTTTACCCTTGGCACTTGGGAAATGCGCTTCCGAATCTATGACGTACGCTGCGCTTGTGTATTTGTTGTGGCTCACAGTGGCCGGTGTCCTGTGGCCACAAATTATGGTCCCGAGAGCCATGTACAGTACCGTACATGGCCACAAATTCGGGATACGAGAGCCATGTACAGTACTGTGCATGGCTCTGAGCCACAAATGGCGTGTACTGCACAACAGTACAGTAGAGGCGCCTCAAAACAGGCGAATAGGGGGGTCTAAGGGCTACTTTTTAGGTTTTGCTAGGAATTTAGTAGCAATTTGTGCGTTTTAGTAATTTGCGAATCTCTATATAAAGGCTGGTCGACCGGGGTGTGAGCCTCGACCGACAAGAACAAGCCAGTACCACATCCAAAACCTCCACACTCCAAAAATCCCCACACCCAAAACCTCCACATCCAAAACCTCGACACTCCAAAAACCTCCACATCCAAAACCTCCACACTCCAAAAACCCCACTCCAAACGTTGCCGTCCGACTCCTTGTTGTCCTCTAGGCAGTGGTGTCCCTTGTCTCCTTGGACTTACGGTGTGCATACCGAAGTTCAAGGGGGCAATACCCATTATACTGCAGGTGTCCCTTGTCTCTTTGGACTTTCGGTGCTTAGCTCGAAGTTCAAGGGGGCAATACCCTCAGTGACTGCTATACTCTAAAAACCTTCCTGGAACTTCGAGGAATGGTTGGAGGGTTAAGGAAGCCACTACGCACCCGAAGGATCATCAAAGGTATCAGGAACTCCGTCGGAGGGAAGAAAGGGAAGGCCTCGTCAACAGATCTACCGAGGGGGAGAGCTCTGCCATCACAGCTTACCCTAGGCATCCCCTTATTGACGACGAGGCCGAGGAGGGGTCCGAAGAATCCGAACAGGTCTCCATCCGGGACGGGTCTCCTTCCCAAGCCTCTAGCTACTCAAGACAACCCCCTCGCTCTGCACAGCCTTCGTCCCGTCCGTCGCACCGTACAACCGCCCTTGGGTCCTCTTCCGTGGCTACTTCCTCCCGGGCCCAGGCCCGCATTGACCTCGTCTGTACCACAGCTTTTAAAGTCGCAACGGACAGGGAGAGAAGGGAGAGGAATAAGAAAGGCAAAAAGCCTAAGCTTCACTGTCGCATCTGCGACATCGAGTTCGTCAGTTCCGGACAAAAAGCTGTGCACGAGGCTGGAGGGAGGTACCAAAGGGCAGAACAAAGGTTAAAGGAAAGCAAAGATCCTCCGCGGTGTACTGATTGCGACATTACCTTCGCCCAGGAGATCGACCTAGAGACTCATCTGCGCAGTAACAAGCACCGTAGGAGAGCTTCCTTTCTCGGCGAGAAGAGACGTAATTAGAGTATTTTATTGAACTAAAAAAACAACAAAAAAAAAAAAAAGAAAACAAAAAGAAAAAAAAAAAAAAGAAAACGAAAAAAAAAAGAAAACAAAAAAAAAAAGAAAACAAACAAAAAAAAGAAAACAAACAAACAAAATAAAATTAGAAGCCCTAGTGCTATTTTTCTGTCAAGCACTGGAAGGGGTTTTTTTTTCTTTCGCACCTCTATTCGAGGGCTTCTAATTTTATTTTGTTTGTTTGTTTTTTTTTTTTGTTTGTTTTCTTTTTTTTTTTTTTCTTTTTTTTTTCGTTTTCTTTTCTTTTTTTCTTTTGTTGTCGTTTTTTTTAGTTCAATAAAATACTCTAATTACGTCTCTTCTCGCCGAGAAAGGAAGCTCTCCTACGGTGCTTGTTACTGCGCAGATGAGTCTCTAGGTCGATCTCCTGGGCGAAGGTAATGTCGCAATCAGTACACCGCGGGGATCCTTGCTTTCCCTTAACCTTTGTTCTGCCCTTTGGTGCCTCCCACCAGCCTCGTGCACAGCTTTTTGTCCGGAACTGACGAACTCGATGTCGCAGATGCGACAGTGAAACTTAGGCTTTTTGCCTTTCTTATTCCTCTCCCTTCTCTCCCTGTCCGTTGCGACTTTAAAAGCTGTGGTACAGACGAGGTCAATGCGGGCCTGGGCCCGGGAGGAAGTAGCCACGGAAGAGGACCCAAGGGCGGTTGTACGGTGCGACGGACGGGACGAAGGCTGTGCAGAGCGAGGGGGTTGTCTTGAGTAGCTAGAGGCTTGGGAAGGAGACCCGTCCGGATGGAGACCTGTTCGGATTCTTCGGACCCCTCCTCGGCCTCGTCGTCAATAAGGGGATGCCTAGGGTAAGCTGTGATGGCAGAGCTCTCCCCTCGGTAGATCTGTTGACGAGGCCTTCCCTTTCTTCCCTCCGACGGAGTTCCTGATACCTTTGATGATCCTTCGGGGTGCGTAGTGGCTTCCTTAACCCTCCAACCATTCCTCGAAGTTCCAGGAAGGTTTTTAGAGTATAGCAGTCACTGAGGGTATTGCCCCCTTGAACTTCGAGCTAAGCACCGAAAGTCCAAAGAGACAAGGGACACCTGCAGTATAATGGGTATTGCCCCCTTGAACTTCGGTATGCACACCGTAAGTCCAAGGAGACAAGGGACACCACTGCCTAGAGGACAACAAGGAGTCGGACGGCAACGTTTTGGAGTGGGGTTTTTGGAGTGTGGAGGTTTTGGATGTGGAGGTTTTGGAGTGTGAGGTTTTGGATGTGGAGGTTTTGGGTGTGGGGATTTTTGGAGTGTGGAGGTTTTGGATGTGGTACTGGCTTGTTCTTGTCGGTCGAGGCTCACACCCCGGTCGACCAGCCTTTATATAGAGATTCGCAAATTACTAAAACGCACAAATTGCTACTAAATTCCTAGCAAAACATAAAAAGTAGCCCTTAGACCCCCCTATTCGCCTGTTTTGAGGCGCCTCTACTGTACTGTTGTGCAGTACACGCCATTTGTGGCTCAGAGCCATGCACAGTACTGTACATGGCTCTCGTATCCCGAATTTGTGGCCATGTACGGTACTGTACATGGCTCTCGGGACCATAATTTGTGGCCACAGGACACCGGCCACTGTGAGCCACAACACTATCCTCCCCCTACAGCAGGCCACGGGACGGCTTGAAATCCAATGGGCTCTTACCAATCGAAGTTCAAAATTACATAAATCATTTTTTCTTCTTTTTCTGCTTCTTCTTCTTCTACTTTTTTTTTTTTTTTTTTTGTGGTTTCCTTTTTAAAGCAAAACACAGAAAAATAAATCACTGAAACATCTTAACATAGATGTTTGGGTCGCCTTGTGTAAAGCTGCAGCCTGCGGGCATGAATGGGACGCCTTGTTTGGCGACCATGAAGTGACGCTAATTCATAACGAGGGTGCTTTGCCTTAATGATACGGCACGGTCCATAATACTGTGAGGATAATGCAGGCCACTTGATAGTAGAACTTAAGGAATGCCCATGCGCTACTAAAACCCAGTCGCCCACCTGAAACGTGATGCCTGTTCCGCCCACAAACCGTTCTTGGCCTCTTAGTTGTTCCATGGCTCGATTCATTCTCCACACCCTGCAAGCCAGTAGTTCGTTCGCTCTATGGTCTTGGGTGGGGTTTGTAAGAGTCGACGTAGCATCCGTATGCACCAGACGGGGTGGTACTCCGAACATCAATTCAAACGGGGAGAAACCACTCGAGAGCCGCCGACGCCGGTAGCCGTACAGGACCGTGGGGAGTACATCTTCCCATGCGTCCCCGTGTTCCAACACCATCTTTTTTACTGAAGATTTCAGAGTTCGCACCATCCGCTCTGCCCTTCCATTAGACATGGGTGCGTAGGCCAGGATAGTTCTCCAGGAGATACCGTTTCTTTTCATGAAGTCCACCAGAGCTCCTGACGTGAAGCAAGTCGCATTATCCGATATCATCTTACCGGCGGGCCAAAAGTCAACATAATCTCTTTCTTAACGAACTCTATCACTACATGGGCCGTAGTCGATTCCGCCGCGACGGCGAACGGCCATCCCGTTAGGTGCTCCACCGCTATTAGGATGTAGCGATTTTTCGATCCTTGCTTGGCGGGAAGAGGACCGGCAAAATCGATAGAATAAGTCTCGAATATATTTGTCAGGGGCACATAAAGTGTTGTCTTGTAAGGGACCAAAGGCTTTGACTCCTGACATCCTCTACAGCTCTTCACAAACTCGTGAATGTCACTATAGACTCCAGGCCACCAATATCGATCCAACACGAACTGCTTGGTGGTTCGAACATCCCAATGTCCCATCTCGTCGTGGAACATCCTAAGTATCCCTACACGGGATGAAATGTGTGGAATAGCTCGGATACCCTTCGCGGTCCGTCGAAACAGCTGTCCTTCCCATAATATAAAGCTTTTTGCGCCCCTTTTGACCGAAAGTTTGAGTTTTTCGTTGTCCTCAATAATCTCAAACTTACTCAAATACCTAATGACATTCTGTAAGAATGGCTCCAAATCGAGATTAGTCACCTGAGACTCTGTAAGCATGGCGAGCATCCCTTCGTCCGATGTTGACCCTGGTTTTTCTGGAAGACCAAAGCGGGAGAGATAGTCTGCCGGAGCATTTTCCTTCCCTGCTCGGTACTCTATCGTGAAATCATATTCGGCTAGAAAATCGAGCCAGCGCGCTAACCTTCCGTGGACATCTTTCCTTTTGAACGCATTCCGGAGAGCTTGGTGATCGGTGATTAGCCGGAAGGGGTCTGACGATAATAGGTAAACGCGAAACTTGCGCAAGGCAAAAATTACGGCCAAAGCTTCTCTTTCGCTAGCACT
This sequence comes from Kappaphycus alvarezii, assembly GCA_002205965.3. NCBI lineage: Eukaryota > Rhodophyta > Florideophyceae > Gigartinales > Solieriaceae > Kappaphycus > Kappaphycus alvarezii. The sequence continues at coordinate 409,642 of NADL03000790.1, forward strand.
GTAATTTCGTTCAGATGAATTCATAGTACGGCTCGCATATTGGATCGGGTGTACCTTTCCATCTTCTTTCTTTTGTGCTAGAACAGCCCCGATGGCGACTTTCGATGCATCCGTCTCAACGACAAATGGAGCTGAGAAGTCGGGGTAGGCAAGCACAGGTGGCGAAGTAAGTTTTTCCTTCAGCTCCTCGAAAGCAGACGTCATTTCTTCCGTCCATTCGAATCTTCTATTCCCCGAAGTCCCAGCATGTAAGGCGGCTGAGATGTCGGCAAATCCTTTAATGAACCGCCGATAGTAACCTGCCAAACCCAGAAAACTACGTAGTTCCGTTGTTGATTTTGGGACTGGTGCTTTTTTTATAGCCACTACTTTTCTTTCATCGACACTTACGCCACTTGAATCCACCTTATGGCCAAGGAGTTTCACTGAAGGCATCGCGAAACTGCATTTGGTTATTTTCAATTTCAGACCCGCAGCCGCTATGGCCTGAAATACTTCCCTCAAGTGCTCCACATGTTCATGCAAGTCAGATGAAAAGACTACTACGTCGTCCAGATAGACACGTGCGAACGGGATGTCTCGTAAGACCTTGTCCATCATTCGCTGGAACGTTGATGGGGCGTTCATTAGTCCGAACGGCATTACTTCAAATTTAAAGGTTCCGTAGCGACAAACAAATGTAGTCATCTCCTTACAGTTTTCGCTCATGCGAACTTGCCAATAGCCGGCGAACAGGTCTAGTGTGGTAAAGACCGAACCTCCCCCAGCTCATCAAATATTTCCTCTATCCGGGGTAAAGGCCATCTGTCAGCCTTCATTTGTCTGTTGAGGGTGCGATAATCGACACAAAAACGAGGCTTTCCGTCCTTCTTTTGGGCAATGACCACCGGAAATGACCATTCAGATGCTGCAGGTGTAATTATTCCAGCCCTGAGCATGTTATCAATCTCAGTTCTTACTACGTCGTAGTGTTTTGGGGCCATCCGACGTGCCCGATGGTAGATTGGGGTTTTGTCTTTTAGCTCAAATCCGTGGGTTATAGGGACGGAAGCCGGACGCAACTCATTCATGTTCCACGCAACTACCCCCGTCTCCCGTAAGGCACTGCTTATATCTCTCTGAATACTTTTTGGAAGGTGCGCAAGACGAGCTCGTAGTGCACCGAGTAGCTCCTCTGTCTGACTGTCGTCTACGGATATTGCTCCCGACTCCCCAGGTTGCATATTAATTGGGATATCTTCATAGTCTCCATCCCTAACGACTGCCACCACCAGTTCATCTTCCGTATCAGAGGCGTTCGTGAATAAATCCGAATCGGAAGTAAAGTCTTCGCTCGGGGTCTTGTCTCCTTTCCCCTGCATGATCTTTCTTTCTGTGGCACGGAAGTCGGGCTCCAACGGGACTAAAACCTCCTTTTCATCTACGCGTATTACAACCGAGTCCGTGTCGAAGTCCATAAGAGCCTTTAGTGATTTTAAGGTAGGCCTCCCAATAATGATGTCAAAGGGGGTATTTTCCACCACGAGGTACTCTAATTGTACCGTAAGGTCCTCAAAAGATGTCGGAACCTTTGACATGGAACCAACGCATCCAGCGACGACTCCATTAGCCACCGTTATAGTGCGAGTAGTTTCCTCTGGAGAAAGGCATAGGCGTTCCGAGAACTCTTTTGACATTACGTCCGGGACAGCTCCCGAGTCCAGTAAGGCCCAAGCCTCCGTGCCATACACTCGTAGTTTGGCCAACCGGAGGAGCCTGTCTGGGGTTTCATCTCTTTTCAGATGTTCTATCTGTGTAATCATTGAGGCTCTCGCGCCTGTAGGTTTTCCGATAAGACGGCGAATAACCTTCTTTGCTTCGTCCGCCTCTCCGCGTAGGAGTTGCCCGAAAGTAAGTCCACAGCTAGCATTTGAAAGTTCCGCAAGCACATCATAGCGGCTTACATACTCCTGCAACTGGCGAACAGCAGCCCTTTTCGACCTACTGGTGACTTTTCCTTTCTTCTTATTTCGCAAGTTTAGATCTGGTTCTTTTTGAGGGGCATTCTGGATGACAGGGGATGATTGAGAAGCCTTGGGATTGGAATTCCGGTACGATCTTCTTGACGTGCCTGTTTTCTTACGGCTTGCCCGTCAGCTAGCCTTTTGGTAGCATTCACAGCTTCAACAGGAGCCTTTTCCTCCTTCATTACGGCAACTTTTTCTTCGGTATTTTCTTTAACACCTTTGTTGTCTGAAAAGCCGACCGCTTTCCTTACCTTGGTCCAGCAGGTAGCTTCCGAATGGCCTAGTTTATGGCACAGGGAGCAACGGATATCTCTCTCGGGATTTTTCGGACAACGGCTCGCACCATGTCCTGGTTCCCTGCAGTAGGAACAAAGACGTTCCCCCGCCTGTTGTCCGCCTGCTGGGCCCACGATGCCACGATTGTTATCTTTCTGTTTTTTGATGAGCAAAGTGAGTCTTGACAGATCTTCGGCCAAGGCGTCGACTTTGTCTTCGATATTCCTGGTACGGGCATCCGGGCGTACCATGAGTTTCGCAGGAGAAACTTGTTGGGGTCGAGAGGAAGCGGAACCGATGAAAGACAGGTGATTGAACCAGAAATCTTTTAAAGCCTGCACTATCCCCGCGTAGTCTGTCGGGCCCCTAAAGGCGAGGAATTGTGCCAACTCACTATGGTTACAAGCGGCCGACCTTAACAGCCCAAATTTCGCCCGGTCATCAAAGCCCGCTTTTTCGTACAGCTTATCGATGATTTTCAGCGATCCGGGGATATCATCAATAGCAAAACCTGCTTCTAGGGCTTGCCGGATGACATCTTGAGGTTCCTCTGGAGCCGCAAAGTTTGAAATGATCCTTTGTTTTACTATTTTATAGTTCTTTGCCTCCTCGTGAGTGAACCGTCTTTGGCAAAGGAGTCGTAGTAAAAGTCGAATGCAGCACCATCCAAGTGGGCAAGCAGTTTCATTGCTTTTTCGTCTTCTTCCTTACCAGCCATAACCACATTCTCAAAATAGAAAAAGAACCTGCGAACATCGTCGCTTCCATTAAAGACTAAGATACTGTCACCAGTTGAGCTCGAATCGGAAGGGGAATTAACCCCCCTCCACAAGAGTACCATAATAGTGCTATTTTTCTGTCAAGCACTGGAAGGGGTTCTGTTTTTCTTTCGCACCTCTATTTGAGGGCTTCTAATTTTATTTTGTTTGTTTGTTTTCTTTTTTTTTGTTTGTTTTCTTTTTTTTTTTGTTTTCTTTTTTTTCGTTTTCTTTTTTTTTTTTTTTTTTTTCTTTTTTTTTCTGTTTTTTTTAGTTCAATAAAATACTCTAATTACGTCTCTTCTCGCCGAGAAAGGAAGCTCTCCTACGGTGCTTGTTACTGCGCAGATGAGTCTCTAGGTCGATCTCCTGGGCGAAGGTAATGTCGCAATCAGTACACCGCGGGGATCCTTGCTTTCCCTTAACCTTTGTTCTGCCCTTTGGTGCCTCCCACCAGCCTCGTGCACAGCTTTTTGTCCGGAACTGACGAACTCGATGTCGCAGATGCGACAGTGAAACTTAGGCTTTTTGCCTTTCTTATTCCTCTCCCTTCTCTCCCTGTCCGTTGCGACTTTAAAAGCTGTGGTACAGACGAGGTCAATGCGGGCCTGGGCCCGGGAGGAAGTAGCCACGGAAGAGGACCCAAGGGCGGTTGTACGGTGCGACGGACGGGACGAAGGCTGTGCAGAGCGAGGGGGTTGTCTTGAGTAGCTAGAGGCTTGGGAAGGAGACCCGTCCCGGATGGAGACCTGTTCGGATTCTTCGGACCCCTCCTCGGCCTCGTCGTCAATAAGGGGATGCCTAGGGTAAGCTGTGATGGCAGAGCTCAAAGTGTTGTGGCTCACAGTGGCCGGTGTCCTGTGGCCACAAATTATGGTCCCGAGAGCCATGTACAGTACCGTACATGGCCACAAATTCGGGATACGAGAGCCATGTACAGTACTGTGCATGGCTCTGAGCCACAAATGGCGTGTACTGCACAACAGTACAGTAGAGGCGCCTCAAAACAGGCGAATAGGGGGGTCTAAGGGCTACTTTTTATGTTTTGCTAGGAATTTAGTAGCAATTTGTGCGTTTTAGTAATTTGCGAATCTCTATATAAAGGCTGGTCGACCGGGGTGTGAGCCTCGACCGACAAGAACAAGCCAGTACCACATCCAAAACCTCCACACTCCAAAATCCCCACACCCAAAACCTCCACATCCAAAACCTCCACACTCCAAAACCTCCACATCCAAAACCTCCACACTCCAAAAACCCCACTCCAAAACGTTGCCGTCCGACTCCTTGTTGTCCTCTAGGCAGTGGTGTCCCTTGTCTCCTTGGACTTACGGTGTGCATACCGAAGTTCAAGGGGGCAATACCCATTATACTGCAGGTGTCCCTTGTCTCTTTGGACTTTCGGTGCTTAGCTCGAAGTTCAAGGGGGCAATACCCTCAGTGACTGCTATACTCTAAAAACCTTCCTGGAACTTCGAGGAATGGTTGGAGGTTAAGGAAGCCACTACGCACCCCGAAGGATCATCAAAGGTATCAGGAACTCCGTCGGAGGGAAGAAAGGGAAGGCCTCGTCAACAGATCTACCGAGGGGAGAGCTCTGCCATCACAGCTTACCCTAGGCATCCCCTTATTGACGACGAGGCCGAGGAGGGGTCCGAAGAATCCGAACAGGTCTCCATCCGGACGGGTCTCCTTCCCAAGCCTCTAGCTACTCAAGACAACCCCCTCGCTCTGCACAGCCTTCGTCCCGTCCGTCGCACCGTACAACCGCCCTTGGGTCCTCTTCCGTGGCTACTTCCTCCCGGGCCCAGGCCCGCATTGACCTCGTCTGTACCACAGCTTTTAAAGTCGCAACGGACAGGGAGAGAAGGGAGAGGAATAAGAAAGGCAAAAAGCCTAAGTTTCACTGTCGCATCTGCGACATCGAGTTCGTCAGTTCCGGACAAAAAGCTGTGCACGAGGCTGGTGGGAGGCACCAAAGGGCAGAACAAAGGTTAAGGGAAAGCAAGGATCCTCCGCGGTGTACTGATTGCGACATTACCTTCGCCCAGGAGATCGACCTAGAGACTCATCTGCGCAGTAACAAGCACCGTAGGAGAGCTTCCTTTCTCGGCGAGAAGAGACGTAATTAGAGTATTTTATTGAACTAAAAAAACGAAAAAAAAAAAAAAAAAAAAAAAAAAAAAAAAAACAAAAAAAAAAAGAAAACAAACAAAAAAAAAAGAAAACAAACAAACAAAATAAAATTAGAAGCCCTCAAATAGAGGTGCGAAAGAAAAACAGAACCCCTTCCAGTGCTTAACAGAAAAATAGCACTATTATGGTACTCTTGTGGAGGGGGGTTAATTCCCCTTCCGATTCGAGCTCAACTGGTGACAGTATCTTAGTCTTTAATGGAAGCGACGATGTTCGCAGGTTCTTTTTCTATTTTGAGAATGTGGTTATGGCTGGTAAGGAAGAAGACGAAAAAGCAATGAAACTGCTTGCCCACTTGGATGGTGCTGCATTCGACTTTTACTACGACTCCTTTGCCAAAGACGGTTCACTCACAGAGGAGGCAAAGAACTATAAAATAGTAAAACAAAGGATCATTTCAAACTTTGCGGCTCCAGAGGAACCTCAAGATGTCATCCGGCAAGCCCTAGAAGCAGGTTTTGCTATTGATGATATCCCCGGATCGCTGAAAATCATCGATAAGCTGTACGAAAAAGCGGGCTTTGATGACCGGGCGAAATTTGGGCTGTTAAGGTCGGCCGCTTGTAACCATAGTGAGTTGGCACAATTCCTCGCCTTTAGGGGCCCGACAGACTACGCGGGGATAGTGCAGGCTTTAAAAGATTTCTGGTTCAATCACCTGTCTTTCATCGGTTCCGCTTCCTCTCGACCCCAACAAGTTTCTCCTGCGAAACTCATGGTACGCCCGGATGCCCGTACCAGGAATATCGAAGACAAAGTCGACGCCTTGGCCGAAGATCTGTCAAGACTCACTTTGCTCATCAAAAAACAGAAAGATAACAATCGTGGCATCGTGGGCCCAGCAGGCGGACAACAGGCGGGGGAACGTCTTTGTTCCTACTGCAGGGAACCAGGACATGGTGCGAGCCGTTGTCCGAAAAATCCCGAGAGAGATATCCGTTGCTCCCTGTGCCATAAACTAGGCCATTCGGAAGCTACCTGCTGGACCAAGGTAAGGAAAGCGGTCGGCTTTTCAGACAACAAAGGTGTTAAAGAAAATACCGAAGAAAAAGTTGCCGTAATGAAGGAGGAAAAGGCTCCTGTTGAAGCTGTGAATGCTACCAAAAGGCTAGCTGACGGGCAAGCCGTAAGAAAACAGGCACGTCAAGAAGATCGTACCGGAATTCCAATCCCAAGGCTTCTCAATCATCCCCCTGTCATCCAGAATGCCCCTCAAAAAGAACCAGATCTAAACTTGCGAAATAAGAAGAAAGGAAAAGTCACCAGTAGGTCGAAAAGGGCTGCTGTTCGCCAGTTGCAGGAGTATGTAAGCCGCTATGATGTGCTTGCGGAACTTTCAAATGCTAGCTGTGGACTTACTTTCGGGCAACTCCTACGCGGAGAGGCGGACGAAGCAAAGAAGGTTATTCGCCGTCTTATCGGAAAACCTACAGGCGCGAGAGCCTCAATGATTACACAGATAGAACATCTGAAAAGAGATGAAACCCCAGACAGGCTCCTCCGGTTGGCCAAACTACGAGTGTATGGCACGGAGGCTTGGGCCTTACTGGACTCGGGAGCTGTCCCGGACGTAATGTCAAAAGAGTTCTCGGAACGCCTATGCCTTTCTCCAGAGGAAACTACTCGCACTATAACGGTGGCTAATGGAGTCGTCGCTGGATGCGTTGGTTCCATGTCAAAGGTTCCGACATCTTTTGAGGACCTTACGGTACAATTAGAGTACCTCGTGGTGGAAAATACCCCCTTTGACATCATTATTGGGAGGCCTACCTTAAAATCACTAAAGGCTCTTATGGACTTCGACACGGACTCGGTTGTAATACGCGTAGATGAAAAGGAGGTTTTAGTCCCGTTGGAGCCCGACTTCCGTGCCACAGAAAGAAAGATCATGCAGGGGAAAGGAGACAAGACCCCGAGCGAAGACTTTACTTCCGATTCGGATTTATTCACGAACGCCTCTGATACGGAAGATGAACTGGTGGTGGCAGTCGTTAGGGATGGAGACTATGAAGATATCCCAATTAATATGCAACCTGGGGAGTCGGGAGCAATATCCGTAGACGACAGTCAGACAGAGGAGCTACTCGGTGCACTACGAGCTCGTCTTGCGCACCTTCCAAAAAGTATTCAGAGAGATATAAGCGTGCCTTACGGGAGACGGGGGTAGTTGCGTGGAACATGAATGAGTTGCGTCCGGCTTCCGTCCCTATAACCCACGGATTTGAGCTAAAAGACAAAACCCCAATCTACCATCGGGCACGTCGGATGGCCCCAAAACACTACGACGTAGTAAGAACTGAGATTGATAACATGCTCAGGGCTGGAATAATTACACCTGCAGCATCTGAATGGTCATTTCCGGTGGTCATTGCCCAAAAGAAGGACGGAAAGCCTCGTTTTTGTGTCGATTATCGCACCCTCAACAGACAAATGAAGGCTGACAGATGGCCTTTACCCCGGATAGAGGAAATATTTGATGAGCTGGGGGAGGTTCGGTCTTTACCACACTAGACCTGTTCGCCGGCTATTGGCAAGTTCGCATGAGCGAAAACTGTAAGGAGATGACTACATTTGTTTGTCGCTACGGAACCTTTAAATTTGAAGTAATGCCGTTCGGACTAATGAACGCCCCATCAACGTTCCAGCGAATGATGGACAAGGTCTTACGAGACATCCCGTTCGCACGTGTCTATCTGGACGACGTAGTAGTCTTTTCATCTGACTTGCATGAACATGTGGAGCACTTGAGGGAAGTATTTCAGGCCATAGCGGCTGCGGGTCTGAAATTGAAAATAACCAAATGCAGTTTCGCGATGCCTTCAGTGAAACTCCTTGGCCATAAGGTGGATTCAAGTGGCGTAAGTGTCGATGAAAGAAAAGTAGTGGCTATAAAAAAAGCACCAGTCCCAAAATCAACAACGGAACTACGTAGTTTTCTGGGTTTGGCAGGTTACTATCGGCGGTTCATTAAAGGATTTGCCGACATCTCAGCCGCCTTACATGCTGGGACTTCGGGGAATAGAAGATTCGAATGGACGGAAGAAATGACGTCTGCTTTCGAGGAGCTGAAGGAAAAACTTACTTCGCCACCTGTGCTTGCCTACCCCGACTTCTCAGCTCCATTTGTCGTTGAGACGGATGCATCGAAAGTCGCCATCGGGGCTGTTCTAGCACAAAAGAAAGAAGATGGAAAGGTACACCCGATCCAATATGCGAGCCGTACTATGAATTCATCTGAACGAAATTACAGTGCTAGCGAAAGAGAAGCTTTGGCCGTAATTTTTGCCTTGCGCAAGTTTCGCGTTTACCTATTATCGTCAGACCCCTTCCGGCTAATCACCGATCACCAAGCTCTCCGGAATGCGTTCAAAAGGAAAGATGTCCACGGAAGGTTAGCGCGCTGGCTCGATTTTCTAGCCGAATATGATTTCACGATAGAGTACCGAGCAGGGAAGGAAAATGCTCCGGCAGACTATCTCTCCCGCTTTGGTCTTCCAGAAAAACCAGGGTCAACATCGGACGAAGGGATGCTCGCCATGCTTACAGAGTCTCAGGTGACTAATCTCGATTTGGAGCCATTCTTACAGAATGTCATTAGGTATTTGAGTAAGTTTGAGATTATTGAGGACAACGAAAAACTCAAACTTTCGGTCAAAAGGGGCGCAAAAAGCTTTATATTATGGGAAGGACAGCTGTTTCGACGGACCGCGAAGGGTATCCGAGCTATTCCACACATTTCATCCCGTGTAGGGATACTTAGGATGTTCCACGACGAGATGGGACATTGGGATGTTCGAACCACCAAGCAGTTCGTGTTGGATCGATATTGGTGGCCTGGAGTCTATAGTGACATTCACGAGTTTGTGAAGAGCTGTAGAGGATGTCAGGAGTCAAAGCCTTTGGTCCCTTACAAGACAACACTTTATGTGCCCCTGACAAATATATTCGAGACTTATTCTATCGATTTTGCCGGTCCTCTTCCCGCCAAGCAAGGATCGAAAAATCGCTACATCCTAATAGCGGTGGAGCACCTAACGGGATGGCCGTTCGCCGTCGCGGCGGAATCGACTACGGCCCATGTAGTGATAGAGTTCGTTAAGAAAGAGATTATGTTGACTTTTGGCCCGCCGGTAAGAATGATATCGGATAATGCGACTTGCTTCACGTCAGGAGCTCTGGTGGACTTCATGAAAAGAAACGGTATCTCCTGGAGAACTATCCTGGCCTACGCACCCATGTCTAATGGAAGGGCAGAGCGGATGGTGCGAACTCTGAAATCTTCAGTAAAAAAGATGGTGTTGGAACACGGGGACGCATGGGAAGATGTACTCCCCACGGTCCTGTACGGCTACCGGCGTCGGCGGCTCTCGAGTGGTTTCTCCCCGTTTGAATTGATGTTCGGAGTACCACCCCGTCTGGTGCATACGGATGCTACGTCGACTCTTACAAACCCCACCCAAGACCATAGAGCGAACGAACTACTGGCTTGCAGGGTGTGGAGAATGAATCGAGCCATGGAACAACTAAGAGGCCAAGAACGGTTTGTGGGCGGAACAGGCATCACGTTTCAGGTGGGCGACTGGGTTTTAGTAGCGCATGGGCATTCCTTAAGTTCTACTATCAAGTGGCCTGCATTATCCTCACAGTATTATGGACCGTGCCGTATCATTAAGGCAAAGCACCCTCGTTATGAATTAGCGTCACTTCATGGTCGCCAAACAAGGCGTCCCATTCATGCCCGCAGGCTGCAGCTTTACACAAGGCGACCCAAACATCTATGTTAAGATGTTTCAGTGATTTATTTTTCTGCGTTTTGCTTTAAAAAGGAAACCACAAAAAAAAAAAAAAGTAGAAGAAGAAGAAGCAGAAAAAGAAGAAAAAATGATTTATGTAATTTTGAACTTCGATTGGTAAGAGCCCATTGGATTTCAAGCCGTCCCGTGGCCTGCTGTAGGGGAGGATAGTGTTGTGGCTCACAGTGGCCGGTGTCCTGTGGCCACAAATTATGGTCCCGAGAGCCATGTACAGTACCGTACATGGCCACAAATTCGGGATACGAGAGCCATGTACAGTACTGTGCATGGCTCTGAGCCACAAATGGCGTGTACTGCACAACAGTACAGTAGAGGCGCCTCAAAACAGGCGAATAGGGGGGTCTAAGGGCTACTTTTTATGTTTTGCTAGGAATTTAGTAGCAATTTGTGCGTTTTAGTAATTTGCGAATCTCTATATAAAGGCTGGTCGACCGGGGTGTGAGCCTCGACCGACAAGAACAAGCCAGTACCACATCCAAAACCTCCACACTCCAAAATCCCCACACCCAAAACCTCCACATCCAAAACCTCCACACTCCAAAACCTCCACATCCAAAACCTCCACACTCCAAAAACCCCACTCCAAAACGTTGCCGTCCGACTCCTTGTTGTCCTCTAGGCAGTGGTGTCCCTTGTCTCCTGGACTTACGGTGTGCATACCGAAGTTCAAGGGGGCAATACCCATTATACTGCAGGTGTCCCTTGTCTCTTTGGACTTTCGGTGCTTAGCTCGAAGTTCAAGGGGGCAATACCCTCAGTGACTGCTATACTCTAAAAACCTTCCTGGAACTTCGAGGAATGGTTGGAGGGTTAAGGAAGCCACTACGCACCCCGAAGGATCATCAAAGGTATCAGGAACTCCGTCGGAGGGAAGAAAGGGAAGGCCTCGTCAACAGATCTACCGAGGGGAGAGCTCTGCCATCACAGCTTACCCTAGGCATCCCCTTATTGACGACGAGGCCGAGGAGGGGTCCGAAGAATCCGAACAGGTCTCCATCCGGACGGGTCTCCTTCCCAAGCCTCTAGCTACTCAAGACAACCCCCTCGCTCTGCACAGCCTTCGTCCCGTCCGTCGCACCGTACAACCGCCCTTGGGTCCTCTTCCGTGGCTACTTCCTCCCGGGCCCAGGCCCGCATTGACCTCGTCTGTACCACAGCTTTTAAAGTCGCAACGGACAGGGAGAGAAGGGAGAGGAATAAGAAAGGCAAAAAGCCTAAGTTTCACTGTCGCATCTGCGACATCGAGTTCGTCAGTTCCGGACAAAAAGCTGTGCACGAGGCTGGTGGGAGGCACCAAAGGGCAGAACAAAGGTTAAGGGAAAGCAAGGATCCCCCGCGGTGTACTGATTGCGACATTACCTTCGCCCAGGAGATCGACCTAGAGACTCATCTGCGCAGTAACAAGCACCGTAGGAGAGCTTCCTTTCTCGGCGAGAAGAGACGTAATTAGAGTATTTTATTGAACTAAAAAAAACGACAGAAAAAAAGAAAACAAAAAGAAAAAAAAAGAAAACGAAAAAAAAGAAAACAAAAAAAAAGAAAACAAACAAAAAAAAAAGAAACAAACAAACAAAATAAAATTAGAAGCCCTCAAATAGAGGTGCGAAAGAAAAACAGAACCCCTTCCAGTGCTTGACAGAAAAATAGCACTATTAGTACCTAGGGCCAAGCATAACCTTTCTCCCTTTTTCTTTTCTTCCTAAGCAAAGCATTTTTCACCGTGCTGCACCTCCCCTGGAGGTGCCGGGAGCTCCCCGGGCAAATGAGTTAAAAATTCGAGAATTTAGGACTCCTGCAATCAGCGTAGAAAGATTTCCAAAAAGATACTGATTTACTCAAAAAATTAAATTGCCAACAACGGATCACTCGTACGGAGCATGAGGGCCGTTACACGAGCCACTGCGTGAAATACAGTACCATGATGAACCACTTTGTGCGGAAAAATAGAGCGCACTAAATGGAATTCTTGATTCTTTCGTTCACAGTTTCATGACGTGCCCTCAGCAGGGAGTGTAAATCCTTTTTGGATTGGCACACAGTGCTTGGAGTAATACAGCGTGCATGGGTGTATCCATTATCAGCAATAACATGCTCATTGCTGTTCAAATGAAAAGCATTTTTTGTTTCAAATACGTAGATCTGGATACGAACCGCAAGGAAAAGGTCCATTACACCAGACAATACCACTACTTGTCACAGGCAACTCAATTTCATAACGAATACCTGCACCATGTAACTTATGAGAAAACCACTTTGAGTAGAAAGGGCTTGGCTCATTGATAGGGCAATCTGTTCCGTCGACAGAACAGGCAACGGTATCCCACAAATTGCCCGAATAAAAACGGGAATCCCACGAAATCTGCTACAAATGTTAGTAAACAATTAGAAACTTAGCCCTACCAAAACCAAAGTAAAAATAAACCTACCACTGGGAGAATCGAAACCTTCTCTATGAAATACCAAGATCATTTCCTAAAAGGTTTTTCATCACAGTTTCAAATTACCGGGCTGACTGCCTCTGTGCTGTAATTTTTCAAAAAATAAGAAAACACAGTAGATGAACCGATAGGGCCTTTTTTGACAACGATGGAATTAGTATATTCCATACTATAGATGAAACCTCAGTTGACACCCTGAAAATTGCCCTAAATCGCCTCCTCCCTACTGTTCCAAGTCCCTCGCCCAGGGACTTGGAACAGTAAGGAAAAAAGATGATCCCGCGGTTTGAGTGAAAAGGGCCGGGGTTGCCGTGTCCATGGTGGACAGCAGTGAATTGGGACGACATAGCTCGCATCCCATTTCACTGCCCACCCACCACTAATTAAAAGCATAAATAGTTACCCTGTGATGCCCGAAAAAATGATCGGCTAGAGAACAGGAAAGAAGTGATTGAAAGACAGTACAAAAATTCATAAATAGATTCCTATTTTCGAAATACAGAAATATGTTAAATATTAAAGAGTCCAGTATAGAAATATGTTAAATATTAAAGAGTCCAATACATAAAATGATTAAAATTCTACATTCAGAAGTACAGCCATGCACATCACTGTTTAAGGACGGACCTTAATCTGAGGTAACTATTGAGTTCGTCTACTTGAATTAGAACTTAATATTAGTCTTATTTTCAGGTCGCCGATATTTATACTAAAATTAAAGAACTATCCCAGAAACGGTCCAAATCTTACTTCTCTGTTGCATTGTCTACAAAGATTCGTAAATTTCAATAAAATTATGAATTTTTTTGAATAAACTTAGGGATGGTGCTAATGCCGTTAACTACCGAATTGTATAAAAATCGATACTCTTCAAAATGGGGTCGCCGAACTACAGTGATTCAAATAATTATTTTTTTTACTTCGAACTTTGATATTTCGAGATTTCGTTTACAGTGATTCGGGGTCGAATACCGGATTAGGATCAACATACTTTTAAATTCGGATACCGAAGTTATCTATAAATTCCTGAGTTCGATACTAGAACTTAGAAGTGGCTGTCGTGATGAACGTGACTGAGCATAATTTATGTTACCTTGTTGTGGAAGATAGTACTGGACGCCAACGTAACAGTACACACATGAATTAAAATTTTTTTATCCAAATACTTAATGAAATAAAATAGGTTGAGGACCATACGTATTTCAGAAAATCCTTTCCACTGTAAAACTTTACATTACGTAATGAAGATGGCTATAATACTGGCATTCTCATTATGGCCGATAGGTTCAATTATCGCTTTAGGTTTGCCAATCTTCTACTTTGAGGATGCCTGAGAAACTAACCGAGTCCTCAAGGGCTGTCGTTCTTTTGAGGCGCAAGCTTGCGTCTGGAGAAATCGATCGGGACTCAAACCCTAAGCAGATATGGGCGACGGAGGCTTTTTTTATGAACCATATGCTTGACAACTTCAGAACGAAGCTTAACAAGCTCAAACAGGAGTATTATGGTGATAATGCTGGTGAGTGCCACTTTTACTTTTACTTTTATTTATCTTCTGGTGATTTACTAACCTGTTAATAGATGAGAGTATTGTTTGTTTGCGGTATCGATGTACGGTGGATGAGACCACCTCGAAGAGGCGGAGGTTAGGTAATGAGGAGGATGAATCTGTTGAGTCGTCAGAGGTGGAAGTTACTAAGAAAGATACCACATGTTCCAGTTGTTTCAGCCTTTACATTTAATGTCTACTTGGACTGAACCTGGTACAAAGACTAGATGTGTCACTGTGGCTGTCCTGTTACCAAGTGGAGTCGGTGCTGGGGAATTTTTTGTCCGGATGTTAGAGGGCGGAAGTGAGTTTCAAGTAACAGTATGTTGGCCAAAGCCTCTGTGTGATCCTGCTGTAATGCACTGGAAGTGGCTTACAGACACTGATGGTAATTGTATAGAACGCTATCATCCTAGGTTGATTGGGTTTGAGCACGATCTGAAATCTTTTCGCGACAGGTCGTCTGATATGGTTGAATCATACTCCAGGCTCGCTCTTCCATTCGCTATACAGACGCATATTTACGCTAAGTACAATTTAGGATGGAGGGATAGTTCAGCACGAATGGTATACATTGACTTGAAGGCAATGCTGGAAAACTATTCATTTTTGCATGACGAGAACTCCTTTGAAATAAGTAAGTGTTTCAATTAGAATTTCAGGGTCAGCAAGCTTCACGTATGAATTTAATGTGAACGTGAATATTAACGTTAACCGTAGGTCTTATAGAACCTCTTCATTATTCACATGATAAGACATTAATTGATATTTACTGCCCCCCCAGGAGATACTGTACGCCCTTCCAATCAAGGCGTACAGTATCTCCTAACTCGTGAATTTTGGGGTGCATTGTACAGTACAGTACTGTACTGTTCAATACACCACTCCTTGTGCCCCCGCACCCGAAGTGCACCTCGGGTGCACACTTGAGGACCCACTTGCACCGGTCACCAACACCCCGGACCCCCGTCGAAGCAACTTATCTTCCCCGTTCTCGGCCCAAGCTCCCCTCGTTCTCAACTCCTGGCCTTATCACCTTGCAACCCCAATTCACGCTCACTTCCAACTCCTATCCCGCCCTCTCCCTTCCACAGACCCGTTTCCGTTGCCTTGAACGTCTCGGAATCAACAACTGAGCGCGCTGAGGTGTAGCCGAACTACCAGTGTGCTCGTTGGAGTGCTCAAGACAATCTCGGCGGCGCCTCCGTCTCCTGGAAGCGAAGTTGGAGCGTGTGTATTGTTGTATTGTACAACTAACCAATCGACAATTCATTATGCTTCCTGCTCTCCTGTGCACCTTAATGGCACGCACCAAACAAAAAGCTTCGCTCAGCACCGGGGGCGAGCTCCTCGCGCTGCCATCGCGACCAAGGCCGCCTGTGTTCCCCGTACCAATGCGGGGGCCCTTTCTCGTCCTGAGTTCTTGCGGCTTCGTGGTCGTCGTGACATTGTGAAGATCATCTACCGAAGCCGAACTCCTCTCCTTTTTGCTTTTTACTCCGAAGGGGCCCCAAACGCGGTCGCCATGACTGAGGATGAGCACAAGGCCCTATTCGAGATTCACTTGACCGCCTTCGTGCGACATGCGAACGGCCGGGAACTTACTCGAGATGAGGCCTACTGCCTTGGCCTCACTGAATCCCTGGAGGACGTGCACTTTGCCTTGTCATCGTCTCTGCCCGACCATTGTCTACTTCTCCCGTCCTAGCCTCCTTCTTGACTAGCTCCTCCCTATTCCATTTGCCAGGTAGCGCTTTTTACGCCCTCTTATAACCAAGCAGCCGTCGGGCGTGGATCGCCTTGCGGGTGACCCTCCCAGTCGACGACCCCAGCTCGTATCTCGGATGATTGGCCCTGATGACCTCGCAAGGCCCATAGTAGTACGAATCGAAAGCAGACCTCTTGTGATTCCTAGTCAGTGCCGATCCATGCGCAACCAGGACTTACTCACCAACCTCGAAGAACCTTTCCTGTCCCCTGGGTTCACGCGTGATGCGTGATCTTTCCGCTGCAGCTGCTCTCAATACAGACTCCTTGAACGTCTCAATGAGGGGGTGACTCGTATCGGCCTCGTTGAGGAGGGCCACTGCACCTTTGGCCATCATCCTTGGGTTTATCCCATACATCAATCGGAAAAGGGAAGAAATACCCCATGTTCACGTCGGCGATAGCCATACAAGACCTTAGGCACGGCTTTTGCCCAGTCACCACCGTTTTGCACTACAGACCTTTTGATTGCGTGCTTCAACGTCCCCACCATCCGCTCGGCCCGCCCATTTGCCATCGGGGCTTACGGGAGGACGGTATTCCATTCGATTCCATTCTTCTCCATGAACTCTTGGACGGAAGCCGCCATAAAGGCTGTTGCATTGTCCGAGACTATCCTTCTCGGCGGTCCAAACGGCAGAATGATTTCCTGTTCCACAAACCTGAGGATTGTGCTCGACGTAGCGTCCTTAGTGGCCCTAGCGATCCGGTCATGTGTTCCACCGCGACTAGCGCGAACTTTTGCTCTGTCCTCGAGGGCTTAAACGGCCCCGCGAAGTCAATCGAGAACTTCTCGAACAGCCCGGTCACGGGAGCCCTGAGACTGGTATGGGAAGTCGGGAATCTGCGGGCATGTTGGCAACCGTCGCAGGCCGCTACATAATCCGTGATATCGCGGTATGCTTCTGGCCACCAGAACCGGTCCCTTGTGAACTTCCTTGTAGACGCTACATCCCAATGGCGTATATCGTCATGAAAGTTGGCCAGTATCTCCGACCGTTGGCCGAGAGGTGGGACGACGCGCAACCCGTCCTTTTCCCGTCGGAACAACGTATAGTTCCATGGCATGAACTTCTTTGCAACCCTTCTGATAGAAAACCTCTTCTTCGGATCATTCTATTGCACCCTTTTGCCGGCTAAGAACCTCGCAACATCCAGCAAATGTGGTTCTGGCCCTGCCAGCTTGGAGTCAGCCCAGCGCACAGTGGCCACCAACCCCTCCGTGAGGTTCCCTTCCTCACCTTTTGTACCTCTTAAAGCTCCAACAGTGGTGCTCGACAGATAGTCAGCCGCCCCATTCGCCGAGTCAGGCCGGTATTTAACCTCAAAATCCTACTCGGCCATCAAATCCATCCACCTCGCAACCGCCCGTGGGTATCCTTCTTCTTAAAAGCGGTTTGGAGCTCTCGATGGTCCGTATACACGACGAACGGCTTATCGAAAAGCAGATACACTCAGAACTTCTTCAGCGCGAAGACCACTGCGAGCGCTTCTCGCTCGCTCGTGGAGTAGCGGCTTTATTGTTCGGTCATGGTCCGGGAGGCGTATTGTATCGGGTGCACCGTCCTGTCCTCCTTCTTCTGCGAGAGGACTACCCCGAGAGCAACCGAAGACGCATCCGTCTCCACTATGAAAGGTGAGCCTAAGTTCGGAAACGAAAGCACCGGAGGCGATGTCAACTTCTTCTTTAGGTACTCAAAAGCCCCCTGCATCTCGGAGGTCCACTCAAAGGCCTTCTTCACCGAAGTTGCTGCATGCAGCACTGCGGAAATATCGGCGAAGTTCTTTATAAAGCGCCGATAATACCCTGCTAACCCAAGGAAGCTCCTTAACTCGGTCACATTCGTTGGCGCGGGGGCTTCCATAATTGCCTTGATTTTGTCCTTGTGGACCTTCACACCCGCCTGGTTGACGACATGACCGAGAAGCTTTACTTCTGACTACGCGAAGCTGCACTTCGTCGCCTTAAGCTTCAATCTAGCCTCTTGTATCCTCTCGAACACTTTCCTACAATGGTTCAGATGCTCCTCCATCGTCTGAGAGAAGATTACTACATCATACACATATACCTTAGCGAACTATAATTCACGCAGGACTTCGTCCATCATGCGTTGAAACGTTGCGGGTGCATTCATCAGTCCGAACGGCACCACTTCGAACTTATTTGTTCCGTATCGAGACAAGAACGTGGTCTTCTCCTTACAGGCTTCGGCCATCCTCACCTGCCAATAACCTGTATAGAGATCCAGTGTCGTGAAGACCTTCGCGCCTCTTAAGTCATCGAAAAGCTCCTCGATCTTCGGTAACGGCCAACGGTCCGGTTTCATAACCTTGTTCAGCTGGCGATAGTCAACGCAGAACCGGAGTTTCCCATCCTTTTTCGTTGCAATAACCACCGGAAAGGACCAGGCGGAACTCGACGGCGTAATAACTCCAGCTTCCAGTAGCTTTCTCACCTCGTTCTTAACTATGGCGTTATGCTTCGGAGGCATCCGAAGAAGCTTTGAGTATATCGGCGTCTCATCAACCATCTCGAAAGAGTGCAGTACCGGCACTTGGGCTGGTTCCAAATCATGCATGTCCCAAGCAATCACGTACGTCTCCTTGAGCGCATTCACCAACTTCTTCTGGGTCTCTTCCTCGAGACGGCTCACCTTCGAGACGAGAAACGCGGCGTGTTCCGCTTCGTCATCTTCCCAGGTGGACTCTTCCTACAACCTCAGGTCCTCTAAATCGTGCTCATACAGTTCCTTGTTCAAGATCGCCAGCACCAATTCATGCTCGGTGTCGGACCCACCATCGCTGCCGCCTGACTCTGAAGAGGACGAAGCAGTAAACTGCTCTCCATCCGACTCTCAAGGGGATGTGAAATCCTCACTTTCAGTACGCATCCCGTCAATCACTAGGGGCTCACCGAGCAGCGGTAAAAGCGCCTTCTTCCTCCCAACGGCCAGCGTGACCTGCTGCTGCCCGTAATCCCAATTTGCCTGCATAGATTATAGTGCAGGACTGCCAGTGTCAAATGGCGCGTTCCTTACCACCAAAAAGCCCAGAGGAACCATCAGGGTTCCAAAGGAGACTGGAACATTCTGTACGGACCCAATAACTTCAGCCACCGTTCCATCGGCGACGGTAACCTGAAGATCCGTGGCTATCGGTGCGAGTGCCAGTCTCTCGCAAAAGTCCTGGGACATTAGGTTGGGAACTGCACCTGAGTCCAACGGAGCGTGCGTCTCCGTTCCATAAGCCTTCACGGCCACAACCTTCAATCAACGAGAGACGTCGGGGTGACTTTTCATTGACGCATGGGTTACCGTGACAGTCTTAGACACCATACGCTTCAACTGCCTCCTCGCTTCATTGGCGTCTCCACGGAGAAGCTGACCGAAGTTCATTCCAGACGAGGCCGGAGCCAGTTCCGCGACCACATTATACTTCCCTATGTGGTTCTGGAGGGCTCTTGATGCCTTCTTGGTCTTCTTGGCCTTATTTTTCTTCTTCCTCGGCTCTGCTACGACCATCGGCGTGCGAACGAGAGGGGCCTTATTCATCAGCGCATCGATGTCCATAAAGTTGTCCCTACGTTGCTTCGGGAGGGCTTGGCCGTCGGCGTTCCTCTTTGCTGCGGCCACCACATCGCCCTTGCGAGCCTCCTGGACGACGACTACAGGATCTTCGTCATTCTTTTCCCCCATTTTAAGTTTTTCTTTTCACTCCGAACTTTCTCCGGCAATTCCTATACGACCACCTCCATCTTGCTGTCCCTTGGACCAGCAAGTTGCATCGGAGTGACCTCTCCTCCACAAAAAGTGCACCGAGTGTGCCTGTGAAGGTTCTGCAAGCACTGAGTTGCACGTTGGCCCCTTTGCCCACAGAAACTGCAACAAAAGTCGTCACAGACTATAGCGGCCGGTCCTTCCTTCTCAAACTGATTCTTCACGAAGAGAGACAACTCTACAAACTTCCCAGCTAGCTGGTCAACTTTATCCTCCAGCTGGTGCGGCTTGACAGCGTGCACTAGAGGCCTTTGCACGATCCTCCTCTGAGCGACCAAAGGCGCTCTATTAGCCTCTTTGTCGGCGGAGAATGGCTTTTTTCCCACCTGACAGTCTTCTTTTCTTTCTTAAGTTCCTTGTAGCCCGACGGCTCTCGACACATGACAAACTGAGCTAACTCCGGATATCCGCCACCGCCTTCCGAAGCAAACCGAAAAAAGCCCTCTCGTTGAATCATACCCTCTTGTAGAGGGCATCCGTTCGCGCAAGAGACCCTCCTATGTCTCTAGCGTCCAGTTCTGCGGTAACGGCTTCGTAAACCTCCCCCTCCGGCTTCGTCTTCTTTGCGAACTCGGCGAGGAGCTTCTTCCTCACGACATCGTACTTCTCGCCTCTTCTTTAAGGGAACCATCCTCTGCAAACGACTCGTAGTAAAAGTTAAAAGCAGCCCCCTTCAGATGGCAAAGAATCTGGAGGGCCTTTTCGCTGTCCGTTTTTCCGCGCATAACCACATTTTCAAACGAAAAAAGGAAACAGGCAATATCGGAAGAGAGTGATGCGTCAAAAGAGAGTTAATGGGGCTGGAATCCGTCATGTTGTCGAACCTTGGATGCGGTACCATGGAATTGCTTGAAAGTTTCCTTTATGCTCTCCTGCCTATCCTGAGGCCAAGCGTAGCCTTCGCTCCCTTTTTCTTTTTCTTCCTAAGCACAGCACAGTACTTATACTGTACTGCACAGTACTTTGCTGTGCGACTACAGCATTTTGCACCTGGCTGCACCTCCCGTGGAGGTGGGAGCTCCCCCGGGAAATACTGTACGCCCTTCCAATCAAGGCGTACAGTATCTCCTAACTCGTGACTTTTGTTGTGCATTGTACAGTACAGTACAGTACAATACTTTGCAATTGGGACACCCAGTGGACATTGAATTCAGGTGCTGTGCAAGTATTGTGCTCACTTACTTAGCCAAAATACATTGCGGTATAAATGGGCCGGTAGTGGACTCTTACAAAACACCAGGAAACGCATTGTGAATTCACTTTATAGCTACCAACACAACAAATACCATGCTGGTACTATTACCAGGTACTAAGCGGCTATCAAAGGACAACAACTACAGCAGATCTCACAGTTCAGCCTTCTTTCAAACAAAATCCCTTGTATTTTCGTCATCAAAGAACTGCCGAGCCGGGAAATCTGGTCTTGAGTGGTCTGATTCGCCGCATATGGAACGATTCCAGTCTTTTCGCCATAAATCGGTAGAGATTAGAAGATCCATATTTTTCGCAAAGAACAGCAACAACATGAAAGCAAGGTATGCCACTTCCAGTTTGGCTATACGCACAGCATGTAGGAGGTGTGTGGTAGTCTCGACTTAAATTCACGTGTCGCAACACTGTTCCATCAGTGACACTCCGCACTGTAGCTTCCATTTGAGTGGTACCGTCAAGCCACTTCACTGTTCCTTGATATACCCTGGAGCGTTAAATTAGCTCGACTAGAATGATCTGAACCTTTGGGGGTACTGGATCGCTTGATGCCAACGCTGATGATTGGTGACGTAAAAAAGTCTCCCTTTGAGATAAGAACACTCGCTTCAGCATTTTCTGAAGTTCCACAGACCGTATATGATTCCGTAGCGCGGCAGAAATACCACCTTCAGCTTCTTGGGATGTAATAATTTTGTCCTGGAGACCAGAGCAGGCTCTATATATTTCAGAATCTCTAAATTTTCCAAGATAGAAAGCTTTGGATTTACAGTACTATTCCTTTGCCTCTTGAAAATCAGCACAACCAGGTGCATACAGCGACCATTCATAAAGGCTGAGGCCCACAATTTTTTTGCTGATCCAAGCTCAGGAGCTAGATTTTTTCGTACATGCAGGGGATCAAGGAAAAATTTCGCCTCACTCACGCATCTCTTATACGAGGTATCGATGGACTTCTCTTGGTCCACGGTAGCCGTGAGATCAGGTAAATCGAAGCCTTCTATTTCTTTGCAAGCAGTAGCAGATCTTCCCTTGCATGCTCCATGTCCCTTGCTCGAAAAAACCATCTACACCATGTTTCTGGCTCCAACTCGCATCTCCCCTGTGCATAGTATCCTTTCCCTCCTTTTCAATACCACACCCAGCCCACTACTTCTCCCATCCGCCACGTACCGCCCCCTCTCTCTCAGGACCATATCCAACCCCCTCTTCACGATGTCGATGCCTCTTCCGTTCCTTTTCATTACCATAAACAACCTCCTCGTCACCATGATCACGGGCAGTCCCTTTTTTTGAGGAGCATTTTCACCATCTTCACTAGAAGATGGTGGATATCTACGACGTCCTTGCTCAAGCCCCTTGTCATGACCAC
Source organism: Kappaphycus alvarezii (assembly GCA_002205965.3). NCBI lineage: Eukaryota > Rhodophyta > Florideophyceae > Gigartinales > Solieriaceae > Kappaphycus > Kappaphycus alvarezii. The sequence continues at coordinate 431,803 of NADL03000790.1, forward strand.
CACTTCCATGTTCTTCACCATCTTGGCTTCCACTCCCAGTTTCCTCCTCACTACTAGCTCCCATATTGTCTTGACGACGACGCTCAAACTCACCACGGTCACTACCACCCTCATCATTGCCGGACACAACCATGTTCAAACTACGAGATCCTGCTCCATCCCTTGGACAAGGCTACAGTCCCGCGAAGGAGTAAATCTAGAGCACGTTTCCCTCTCACTACTTCTCTGCCTTTCCTCCCTAAGACTTTTTTGTCGATTTTGAGCCAATCTTGCTGTGAACTTTGCTTGTTATTCTTCCTTCTCCTCTCTCTGCGTTGCCAATTCCCCAGCGGATCTAGATATTTGCTCTGAACCTATTTCATTTTCAGGGGTAAGTACAGCATCAAATCGTTTGTTAAGCGACTGGTTCCGGGAAACCTCACCTGTTCTTTCTCTCTCCCACTCTCTGACTAGAAAATCTAAGAGCTTTTACTTCTCAGATGGTTCCACACTGTATACTACCTCTGATGAAATCACAAAACCAGATATGGGTCTTTCTTCAATTTCTTCGAACGATACTTCGTTCTCTACCTGAGACGTGGCCCAAGAGAGTATCTGCATTTCACGGCTTGACTCACGTTGTTCATGAGGAGTTCCACGTGAAAACTTGTCCGGATGGACAAGAATCGATAGGCGACGATGCCAAAGCATAATTTTTGGGACCGTTGGGGGGTCCGCATCCTTTGCAGAAGGTGATGGGTCCATGCAGAAGACATCGAGAACAGGGGTTAAGTTGCTCCAAATGGTGCCAAAATGTCGGAGAGGCTGGCGACAATTCAACGGTAACTGCCTCATGTTCGCGAAAAAGAGAGAAATTATATTCTTAGTGCGGTTATTGAATCAGAGGGCGACAAGGAAGGGGTGGGTTGGGGGGATCGGGGATTCGTTGGGAGATTTTATCCCTGCGTGAGCAAAACATTGAGGGAAGATCTCTGGAGGGTGATCTCAAAATTTCTGCTTTTTACAACTTGGTACTTGTAATTTTTCAGTGTCAAAACACATTTGTAATTAGTTTAGCTTTCATACTGTACATGGTGACATTTTCAGTGTCCATTAAAGTTCTCGGTATCCCTACTAGGTAGCTCTTTGGAGTCAATCGAATCATTGCGCATGGCGACTTTAATAAAACTGCTCTTTCGCATTGTGGCCAGTAGCGGACATCAAGCTCTAGTGTGTTGGCGCATGGAGACTTAAAAATTGTCCCAATAGATATTGAACCTCCTTCATCGGTGTCATAATGCTCCTGTACATCTATATAAATGTCACCATTTGTTTGCATATGACATCAAAAGATCACAATGTGTAGTGCAATAGCACTTTGAATGATATAGAGGTTACAATAACCCGAAATAGTGTTCGAAATTCGAACTGTGTTTGTTGGCACGTGCCATCTGTTGTGTTAGCACTCTTACCGTGACTGTTTACAGTAGACTGACCCCACTGGGCCGAGTAGTGGTCCACTAACTGACCCTGATAATTATTTATTGCTAACAAGCTATTAGAGCGACACGTGTCCTAACTAGTAACTGGAGAGCTCGCCTAACGAGCTCACTTCTAACTTAGTATTTATTACTTGGCCTGAGTGCCACCACTATAAACAAGGTACCGGAGGTACCGTCTTCTTCACCGTTGTTCTGTTTTGGCTCTAGTTGTTGCTCCTACAACGTCACGCCCCTGTTAGTTCAGGCTCCCGTGCTTGCAGCTATAGTAGCAGCTATCCCCTTCGGCCCCGAACGCCAGCTTGGCTTAGTAGTCTGTTCATTGTTGTCAGGTTTGTACCTTTTTGGTGTGTTTTTCCCTATAGGGAGGACGAGTATCCCTTGTGTCCTGTTGCGCCGAGGACGAGTATCGGTGGCTCTTGCCCTTTGTGGTATCTTACGCAGAAGGCGTATCAACTCTTTTTGCCCATTCTTTCCCCTTGCTTGTCAAAGCCTCTACCACTGGAGTTCCTAGAACTCTCGAGCTACTACCCTGCAGAGGGAGTGAAGAGAAAACGGCGTCGAACACCGAGTAGTCATTGCCTTACGCAATAGGGAGCGTTACTTTTCTAGGTCGAGTTCGGTGCATTGCACTACACAATGTGTACCCCCAGGAATTAGATTTTTCACCATCAGATTCCCCCTTATCCGTATAATTATTACAGCACAAAGCGAAAGAACTAATCCTGTCCTGAGTTGCATTATTATCCTGGGTTGCATTTTAATTATCAGGATAATGTACTGAATCATCGAGAGTCAATATAAATTACTCTCCTAAGTGAGGCTACAATGTCCTATTGCATTTACCTATGTTTCACACAGTATATAAAGGAAACTTGAGTCCCCGCTGTGGGACTCGAGCCAACAATAACTTGCCCCTTCCCAAAACTTCTACATAGTCGCATCACACTGAGTCAGCCTTCCCCCACGACCTCCATCACTCAACAACCACCACCTTCCCCTACTTTCCCCCACCTCTCACTAAACTCACCACATAAGTCTACCACATTTTCTTTTGCAGTCGAAAGACTTTAAACAAGAGTCCCCGGACTATAAACTACAGTCGATAGACTCTAAATAAGAGTCTTCTGGACTTTAAACTTCCCCATCCGGAACGACTATAAAGGATAGTGCCAAAGCGGGCACGTGAAATATACGTGGGTTCTGCTCAAGGGCTGTAGTTCCGAGCAAAGGGAACAAAGTCGACAGACGAAATACTTGAATTAATTTGACCTCGTTGACGTGCTTCCCCCACCGGTCGAGCTTGCTCGGCGGATTAAGGTGTTGATCGAATGATATGGTGGAAGGCGAACGGGCGATCTAACATGGTATTGTTCGGAGTACTAGCTTAGAAGAGCTGAGGAACTTCTCGTAAGAGGCCAGACAGACTTTAAAAGAAGAAAATTATTCGACCTAGTAATCTTTCGGGGAAGCTCTCGTACAGATCATTTGCACCTTTCTCTATTTTGCTTGGAGATAGGTATTGGTGGCTGAAATTCGCATCACACCTGGAGAGTTTAACCAGGGGCCGAGAGTCGGTTAGTAATCCTTCACATTAGTGTCGGTGCGCTACGATCCACCTCAGTTCGCGCAGGGAAGAGTCAGTCAACTCAAGAAAACGCGACTCACCCGGAGAGTCTCACCGGGGGCTTGGGTTCCGACACTCCCTATTTTGAGTCAAAAAAAAATACTATGAAAATAAATAAGAAAGAACAAGAAAAAGAGAGATGATAATAGATAAGTAGACTTGTACACAGCCGTGAAAGTCTAACGAATGCCAAAGCCTAGCAACTGCAGTTCGCACAGAAACCAGCTCCCTGTTTCTTCTCAAATATTCGGTGCAATAGATCCCTCTAAAGATTCCCGAAACCTTTTTCGAATTGCGCCTCTTGAAAAGTCTTCCGATTACATGATGTGGGTGAGGAGAATAAGGTCCTTCCTGAGAGCGGAAGATCACGCTAGGATCGGAATGCTCGCTGAACCACCATCATACTCTCAAGAAGCGAGAATGAATGCATAAAGCGCTCCGCAAAAGCGAAAAGTGTCATATCTCTGGGCTTGGAGCTTCCGCCATGGCTCAGGTCAGAATTGCCTCATATGACGACTCAAAAACCACTTAGGATCGTTGGGATGAGCTGAACGGCATCTACAGAGCTCCTAAGGAGCAACCAATTCAAAACATCCGAAACAGGTTGGACAGGCTGGTATTCGACGAAAATATGGATTGGCACAGACACGTTTCCCAGTTCAATGGTATCTGTGGAGAACTCGCAACATATGAAGAGGAATTACCAGAGCGTGAAAATACCTCCAAACTCATTAGGTCTCTTCCTCCGCCTTTTGCAGCCCTCTTCATGGTTTCTACTATTACTAACGCATCATTCCAGGACATCGTGAATGCAACTCAAGCGGAACTCGCTTGAAGGATGAACCCAAACAACCCTCATAATGCTCCTCGAAGGCAACAATTCATCCAAGCCAACGTTGTTTATGGCACACTAGGATACGTTAGAGGACGTGGGAGGAGTTCCTCATACGCCAGAGGCGGAAATTTTCGTGGAAGAGTTCGTGGTGGACGACGTACTGGGCAAATTAGACCACCATGGAGCTGCCATTACTGCTGAAAACCCGGCTATTTTATTAACATCCATCGGAAACACCTCGAGGATGAACGAAATGGGCGCATTCGGAAACCCCGACGTGAACGTGGAGGACAGCGTCACTATTCACAAGCTGACGGGGAATGGAACCCACAAAGTAACCACGTACACTGGAGATACCTAACACCTCCGAATCGTCCTCCTTTGCCTTCAGCAAACACCGTCGCAGCCCTCACGAATACAGATAACGTTGCTTATCCACACAATCTGACCGAGTTCCAACAACGGTCAAGTTTCGATGAGAAGCCTCGCTACCGCGCATACATGGCAAAAGGCAAGTTTCGAAGTCAGTTGGCAAAAATGGAAGGACAGAAAAATGATGCCGGGCTCGTGGACTCTGGTGCAACTCACCGTTTCTTCCATAGTTGTTCCTCATTTAAGTCCTGCCGCCCAATTGCCAAAGAAACTATGCAGGTAGCAGCTGGGACTTCACAACTTCTAGGTAAGGGCCTAGTGTGGTTACCGTTGAACGGCGGGACATACGTCGAAGCCTACTCTGCACCTCATTTTGTAACAAACTTCCTGGCTGTTAACTTGCTCACGAAACACTTCAACATGATATTCTCAGAGTCTCTGTTCAAACGCAATGGATTATTTAACTTTAAATACGGCTCCTTGGGCATCGAGGACATTGTCTGGGTTATCGAGTGTGTTTACAGGCTCTACTCGTTAGAGTGAAGCAATTACCCGAAGCAAGCTAGCAAAGCCACAAAGAAATTTCCCGAAAGTGAGATAATGAAATTGCACCGGGAAACTGGACACATCGCGACAGATCGGTACATGCAGCTATCTCGCCAGCGATCCGATGTACCATCCCTCGATCGTTCACAACTCGACAACTTCGAATTTGTTCCATGTCTGGCCAGAAAAGCCAGAAAAGCCCCCATTAATCCAGCGACGAGCAGGACACTGCAGCAACTCAGAGAGGTTCACATGGGTGTATCTGGTCCGTTCACTAGCTCTATCGGAGGTAACAAGTACGCTGTTCACTTCCACGAACCGTACACTGGAAAATCCGACAATGTGATGATCAAAAGCAGATCTGAGCTCCCTACAATAGGTCGTAATTACAAAGCTATGGCCGAAACTCACTTTTAGACCTCGAACTACAAATTGCGGAGAATTCGCTTTGATACAGCGGGAGAACCCAGGAACAAATGGATGATGACTTTCCTCAATTCATCAGGAATTGAAGTAATCCCCTCTCCTCCATGAGCACCTAAGAGCACTGGACAAGGGCTAGAGTCTTACTATACGACAGTGATCTGCCACATAACCTATGGGGCGAGGCTTGAATGCATGCAGACTGGCTACGTAATCGGCTTCTGGCACTAGGGTCAATGTCAATATTCCGATCCAACTTTGGGATCCTAGTATAGAGATAGGTTTTCACCACTGCTGATTTTCGGTCAACCAGGGTACGCGTTCATTTGTCGTTCACTTGCGGAGCAAGCCAAAAAGCTAAAACCTCGTTCCGAATCCGGACACTTCGTCGGGATGGAATCAGACACAAGGCAGAATAGGGAATATATTCCAAAATCCCAGTCTTTTAAAGTCATCAGGAGGGCCGTCTTCAATACGATATTGAACAAACAGCTCCCAGGAATTTCTTCCTTTCTTGATGGTGTTGCACGGCAGCACGAGGTCGAGGTCGCCAATAGAGACTACATGGATTCAGGACAGGAAAACCTAATCCATGTATGACTTGCCGCGCATCAACATACTCCACACATGGCTTATCCTGACGGAAAGGAACCCCTGAAGACGGTGTATGGACCCTTGACATTTGCGGAAGCTTTTAACATGCCTCAGTGGGCCGAGGCTATAGACAGACAGTATAATGCACTCATAAAGAAATAATAGGTCTTACGTTCCCAAAACCCTGAGATAGTGCCTTTACCATTCAAATGGACCTTCAAAGCTAAGCTTCTGACACCACAGGGAATAGTATATGGAAAAGCACGATGTACTCTGAGAGGGGATCGTCAACGAGCATACGTGGACTTCGACCTGGAAACCATTTACGCCCAGTCGCGTCTCATGAGACTATACGTCTACTGTTCTCAATAGCTGCATCAAATATCTTATCCCGGAAGGAGGCGATATTTCAAATGCATACCTCCACGGAACAATTAATGTAGCAATATACATGGAACAGCCGACAAACTCTTCCCGTCAGCTAGCTAGGCCTGGCACATATGCAAGTTGGAGAAGTCTATCTATGGCGCAAAACACACAGGGCATATCTACGGTTCATTTCTCCACGAAAAGCCCGTTAATTGGGGAATGAAACCTCCCTTCGAAAACCGACTGTATTTTCTTCGTACTAACTCAGAGTACATAATACTAGCAGTCGTGGTCGATTATGTGGCCTTTGCTTCAAATTACAATGCCCTACTTCAGAACTTTAAAGATTTTTTGTCATCCACATTCGACATCAAATTCTTTGGTGAGCTGAAATCTTTCATCGGATTGACAATAACTCTTTCTCCATTGGGAATTCGGATCGACCAAATGCGCTATGAAAAGGACCCAATGCGGGCATATGGAATGGACTGGTCAAATGCTGTCCTTACTCCACTCCCGATGGACGTCAAACTGCTGGTTCCAGCAGAATGTGGGACCAGACACTGAATGGGGATGACCATCACGCTTATCGAAGCATAATAGCCGTATTACTTTACCTAGCTGTTTCTACTCGACCCGACTTGTCATTCCCCGGGTCTGCATTGACCCGTCAAGTCCACGCCCCGACTGAGCGTCACATGAAGCTGGCTAAACGACTCCTTCGCTATCTAAACGGGACTAGTCACTTGGGACTCCACTACAGTAGCACGTACGGTATCACATCAGATTCTGTCGGTGCCTCCGTTGATGCCGACTGGGGCTGATGAGTGAACATCAGGCTATCAAAAACTGGGTTCATGGAAGACATCAAAGGTTCACCAATCTACTGTAAATCGAAGCGGCATACCATAATAGCAAGCTATTCTGGAGAATCGGAATATTTTGCACTCGCAGCTTGTGGAAAAGAGGTATCCTGGATAAGTAAACTCTTTTAGGAAATATGTCACCAAGCTCCTTGGACTGAAGTTCGCCGCTTCTGCCCAACTATTGTCAACTCAGAAAGTACAGTAGCTATTTAAATGGCTTCGGCAGACCATCTGACGCTCAAGAACAAGAACAATTATCTCAGAGTACACAAGGTTAAGGAACTGATAGGTGATGGCTTCATCAAGCGAAGGGACATTCGTTCTAACCACAACAAGGCGGATTTACTCACAAAGCCAGTGTCGAAAGACGCTTTGGAGCGGATTATTGGCTTGTGGTATTTGGATAGCTATGGGACCTTTTAGTGGAAAAAATATTATATTTGTTTAGTTTAATTTTTTCTGTACAAGCTGCAGTAGCCGAAACAATTCATGAAAAAATGAAGCAGCAGGAAAATGAAAATAGCAGCAGCAGGAAAGAAAATGAAGCAACAGCAGAAAAACAAACGAAGTAGCAGCAGAAAAAATTGATTTAGCAACACATACAAAGTTCAAATCCAAAACAAAATCAGAAGCAGCCGAACAAAAAGCAGCAGGGGCGGCTCGAGCCCCAATCGGAATGGTTGATTCGTCCTTTCGAGGGTGCGTGTCACAATATAATTATTACAGTACAAAGCGAAAGAACGAATCCTCTCCTGAGTTGCATTATGACCCTGGGCTGCATTTTAATTATCAGGATAATGTACTGAATCATCGAGAGTCAATATAAATTACTCTCCAAAGTGAGGCTACAGTGTCCTATTGCATTTACCTATGTTTCACGCAGTATATAAAGGACACTCGAGTCCCCTCTGTGGGACTCGAGCCAACAATGACTTAACCCTTCCTAAAACTTCTACAGTCTTCATATAAAGTACTGTAGTGCCCCAGGGGAAATTGTCAGACAATATTAATCTAAAAGTATCCGAATGACCCTTTCTTCATGGTATGTGATGGGACAAATGTTGAATTCTGGATAGTTTTTAATTATTTTCAAGCACAGTACAGTACAACACTGTACTGTACGATTTATGTTTGTATTTTTAGACTATAGCGCAGAAATTTATTTGTTTTTCAGGAACCGCCTGCCGCTTTTGGCCACATGAATTTTCGGTGCTTGCCTATACATGTATGGAGGCGAACCGTCGATGCGTGCGAGTGAACAGATAACACAACGATCGACACCAACATGATACAGTACTCTTGCGCAGGACTGAAACTCCCGGCGACAGCACGGTAGTGTTCGACGGCACTAGCGATGCCCGCAAATTCTTCTTTTTCTATGAAAACGTCATTGTGGCCTCTAGATCCGATCTGGAGAAAGCACTTATTCTCCTTGGACACTTAGACTGTGTTTTTTTCGATTTCTATTAGGAGAAATTCGCTCGAATGGCGAAATATTCGACTAGGCAAAAGCCTACTCCACTGTCAAGCAAAAACATTTCGAGCATTTCGTCAAGGTCGAAGATCCCCAAGACGTCATCCAACAAGCTTTAGAAGTTGGACTCGATATCGAAGACATTTCTGGATCCCTGAAGGAGTTGGATCTCCTTCATGCGAAAGCCGGCCTCGACAACGTTGCAAGATTTGGACCTTTACGCACCGATGCCTGTCGTCACTAGGAGCTACAGTATTTCTTAGCTTTTCCGTTAACCACGGGATTACTCAAGCATCAAACGGGCTCTAAGAGACTTTCACTCGAATCGCCTCACGTTTATTGGCCCTTTAAGCCGAGTCTCAGACGTCCCACCAGCCAAGTTTTTGGCTCGTCCGGACCCATGTTCCATAAACACCGAGAACAAGGTGGACGCTCTAGCTGAGGATCTCTTCAGACTGACATTGTTTTTAAGGGAAAAAAAGGGGAGATAACGGTGCAGGACTTTCGCCGGCACAACGAAGTGGCAAAAAAAGTTCGTCAATGCTCTTATTGCAACGAACAAGGTCAAAAATCCATGAACTGAGAGAAGAGCCCCCAGCGCAATACGCGTTGCACTTATTCGAAAGCCACTTGTTGGTCTGCCGCTGGGGGCACGTTTTCGGGAGCTCATGATGACGACGACAAGGAGTAAAATGGAAAAGCAGGTCAGGTTTATGTAGTCTGTGAAAGCGATCAGGCACCGATTCTGCTGTCCAAGAAGTCGTTAATGCAACAAAAAGAACAGCTGAGGGTGAGGCCTTACCAAAAAAGCCTTGCTAAGGAAACTACGACGAGATTCCGATATCCCGTCTCATGAATAACCCGCAGCAAGCCCGAGTTATTCCCTCAGTCCCTCCGATAGAATAATTAAGTAATTTAAACCACAGGAGGAAGCCAAAGAAGAACAACCGCGCGAAAAAGAACTCGAACAGGATCCAAGAGGACGTGAGCAAATACGACGTTTTGTCGGAACTTGCGAATGCCAACTGCGGGCTGGCGTTTGGCCAGGTCTTTCGTGGGGATGAAGATGGAGCTACTAAGATAATGCGCCGTTTGCACGGGAAGCTGTCACTACCCCGCGTCGCAGTCGTGTCCACCCGGAGTCTCGCCTATTAAGAGTCGTACAGCTTAAATTTTATGTCACTGACGTTTGGACATTACTAGACTCTGGCGCAGTACCTAACGTGATGTCCGCCGTCCCGTCTTAACGCTTACATCTATCGCCGAATTTTACTCCAAAGAAGATAACAGTGGGTTATGGAGAAACTTTATCTTGTGTCGGCTCGTCGCTGAATGTTCCTACCACTTTGGGAGAACAAGGGGTCAAGTTGGACTACCTTGTTGTCGAGAAGTCTCCATTTGAGATTATCATTTGACTTCATGCAATCGCATCCATGCGCGCGAGCCTAGACTTTGGAGCACAGAGTGTGCGAATGTACATCGAGTCCGAAGAGTAGTGCTACCACTCGAGCCCGACGTGAATGCGACCGAAAAGAGGCTCGTCGAAGGCGAAGATATCGGTATTCCAACGACGATTTCACATTCGATTTGGACGCTGGGCCGGAGTCATCGGACTCGTCCGAAGAAAAACTTGTTTTGTTCATCCGCGGAGACGTGATGGAACAAGGGGATTAGAAGCCTTCCGGCGGAGAAAGCACCACCGATAAAGAAGGAAATGAATTTCATGGCGCTCTGAGGGCTCCTCTAGCGCACCTTCGAGAAGAAGAAAAAGCGCAAATAAACTAATCTCTCCGAAGCAATGAAATAGTTGCTTGAGAGATTGACGAACTACGTCTCGCCGCAGTTCCAGTGGAACACAAGTTTGATCTAAAGGACCAAAATCAAGATTACTACAGAGCTCGTCACCTGGCTCCGCGTCACAATGATACGGTCCGACAAGAAGTTGATAAAATGCTGAAAGCAGGAATGATTACCCCAGCGTCTTCAGCATGGTTCTTTCCTGTTGTAATCGCCTCCAAGAAAGACGGAAACCCCAAATTCTGTGTTTATTACCGCACCTTGAACCGTAAAATGAAGGCTGATCTTTGGCCTCTGCCCAATATAGAAGAAATATTCGATGACCTAAAAGGAAGCTCGGTATTCACTGCCCTTGACTCGTTCGCAGGATGCTGGAAGATTCGCATGAGCAAGGAACGTAAAGAGATGACTACCTTTGTTTATCGTTACGGGACGTTCAAGTTTGAGGTTATGCACTTTGGTCCATGAATGAGCAGTCAACTTTTCTGCGCATAATTGGCTATGTTTACGGGACATTCCTTTTGCTCGCGTTTATCTGGAAGATTTTGTCGTCTTTTCTAACTCCGTCGAGTAGCACATTGATCACTTAAATGTAATTTTCGACGGTATCGCAAAGGCGGGCTTTAAGCTTAAAATCCCTAAGTGTGACTTGGCGAAGCCAGCTGTGAAGTTGCTAAGACACAAAGTTGACAAAAATGGAGTTCATATCGACTGGTAGAAGATTAAGGCCATCAAGGAATCCCCGGTTCCTAAGGATAAGACTGAGTTGCGCGGTTTTTTTGGCCTTGCCGGTTATTACCGCCATTTTATTCGTGGCTTCGCAGAGATTTCCACTGCACTATATGCTTATACGCCTGGCAATAGTGATTTCAACTGGACAAAGAAAATGATGAAGGCATTCGAGACATTGAACGAGAAGCTCACCACTCCACCGGTTCTGGCATTTCAGACTTCGATTCCTCATTTATAGTCGAAAATGAAGCTTCAAACATCGCAATTGGGCAGTCCTCGCCTAGAAAAAGGGAGACTGGAAGATATACCACGTACATTACGCTAGCTGCACCATGAATTCGGCTCGGAAGAACTATTCCGCATGTGAAACGGAAGCTGTAGCAATTATTTTCGCCTTGCGGAAGTTTCGGGTAACCTGTTGTCGAGAAAGCCATTCAGTTTGGTTACAGATCATCAAGCCCTCCGCTACGCTTTTGAAAAGAGCAATATCCATGGAAGGTTGGCGCGGTGGATGTACTTTCTTGCTGAGTACGAGTTTGAAGTAGAGTATAGGCCGAGCGCAAATAATGGCGCCGCGGACTAAGTGTCGTGAGCGTCTCTACTGGTTCCACACCATCCTCGGTGGTCGATGAAGGAGACTTGGTCGCAAGGGTTGTTCCAGTATCTGTCTTGGAGGGCCTTTCATTGGAATCCCATCTTATTGAGGTCGCTCGTCATCTGCAGAAGTTAAAGATTGAAGAAGAAGACGAAAAAAGAGTGTGCAATCAAGCGTATGGCGAAGCGCTTCATGTTTTGGGAGGGGAAACTACTACGACGCACAAAGATGGGACTCAAGACTGTTCCCTTCCTTGAGGATAGAACGTCGATACTCCGCAGCTTCCACGACGATATTGGACACTGGGACACCGAAACCACGGAGAAGTTCGTCTGCAACCGCTACTGGTGGGCCTATATGCATAGGGAAATCCAAAACTACGTCAAAAGTTGTGAGGGATGTTAGAAGACAAATAAGATTCCACCTTACTGTACAAGCCTGAAAATCCAGCTATCAAAAATATTTGAGACTTATTCGATCGATTTCGCTCCCCCGCTTCCTAAGTCGAAGGGCGTGAAGAATTTTTTGCTCATTGCGGTAGAGCATTTAAACGGGCTGGCCAATCCCTATGCCGCCGAAGATTCGTCGGCCGGAACAGTTGCTCAGTTTGCAGGGAAGGAAATTTTGTTCCACTCTGGCCCCCCAAAGACCGTTTTATGCGACAACTCGCGATGCGCACCGCTGCTTATCTTATCTCCTTTTTGGGGAATCGCAGAATCTTTTGGAGCACTGTTCTGACCTACGCCCCCATGTCGAATGGTAGGGCCGAGAGGATGACACGAACCATCAAGACTGCCGCCAAGAAAATGGTTCTAGGCCAAGTAATGATTTAGAGGAGAGTCGGCCAAACGTTTTGTATGGATACCGCCGACGTCGTCTCGCCTCCCGAGCATCCCCGTTCGAGTTAATGTACGAAGTTGTGCCCAGCATGGAATCATTAGATGCCCTAGCTTTCATTTCCAACGCCCGGAGCCATCGCCAATAGCAAAATTGGCACTACGGGCACGAAGAAGGGATTACCAAGAGCTTTTATTGAGAAATAAGGCATTCGCGGAACCTTTACGGTTCAACGCAAGCGACTGAGTCCTTGTTGCACATGGGACGGCCTTGCCGACAACAGATGAATGGCCAGCTCTCAAGTCAAGATACTTCGAACCGTGCCAGATATGGAAAGGAGATCACAAGAGGTATTGGCTGATATCGTGTGGCGGACGCCACTCCCGATTGCCATCCACGAAAGGCGTTTGGTTACTTTTTGTTTGGCCAAGAAACCTGCAAAATTAGTTCACTCCATTGTCGTCGATCATAGTGGTCGCAAAGTTACCCTTCAGCAGAACTTGTCTCCTGTTTGTTTGAATAATATGTATTTTTATCGTTGAGTAATACGTTTGTCTTATTGGTTCTAGACACCACCCTAAAAGGTCTCTATTGGTCACCCTCCATTGTTGATGGATAATATTCTAAGAAATATCAAGATTGCCGGAGAAACCTAGAAGGAATGAAGAACAACGTAGAAGTCAATCGATTTATAGAACCTGTTGAGTCACCGTAAACCATACCGCTTGAAGCTACCCACCTTACTCTTCACCTTCGATTGCGCTTCATCACGGCAGCGACATGCCCTTTATGCGGAGGTAACTTGGACTGAACTTCAGAATCCGCTTCCCTCTACATCCTAGCCGATCTTCTCCAGCGGCGCTTTGCGTTACTCCCGTGCTCAAGCTAGTCGACAGCGTCGTGCAAAACTAAGGATCAGATTCCGCGAGTATAGAGGCAGTCGGAAACTGCACCTCCGTACCTCTCAGCTTCCACGTCACCGTCGTTGTGTCACCGTAAGTCGAAGAGAATGGATGGAGAGGAGAGGCACAAGCCAACAAGGAGTACAAGCCGAGAAGATGCACGAGACACGAGGCGCACATGCGCACAAGCTTACCAGCAAAATGGCGCACAGCCAAGGTACACGGGACAGAAGGCGCACGGACAAGACGAGCAAGCATAAAAGCGCAAGCACACGACTGCATAATCCCAAGTGCCCCAGCGGAGAAGCGCAGCTCAGAAGGAGTGCCACGAAAGCACAGAAGACACTCGAGAAGGTACGCAAGCGAAGAACCAAGACGGGGAATCAGGAGTGAACAAACAAGTGTGTTGATATCAAGGCTCGGGTTAGAAAGGCTGGAAGGGCTGTTAATTTGAAATACTGAAACGTACAGTACAGTATACGGCCCTGGTCTGTTTTGGAGGCGGAGTGGTGATAGGGACAAATGTTACACTCTGGATTCTTTTTAATTATTTTTAAGTAAAGTACAGTACAGCACTATACTGTACGAGTTATATTTGTATTTTTAGACTACAGTGCTGAAAGTTATTTGTTTTCTAGGAACCGTCGGCCGCTTTTGGCACCTAAATTTTCTGCGCTTGCTTATATCCTTAATGCCAGATTTTAATGTTCACTATACTGAACACAACTTTGAAGATCGCCGTAGCTAGCGAAACTTGCTTTTCGTGGCATCTGAGCTTATGACAGTGGTGAGGGCGTTTACTTGCGCTCGTTGGGAAATTTTGGCGACTATTGCCAAAAAACTCAGTCACTGAGAGGAATGTAAAGTTGGACCTCGACTACCTCTGTGGGACAGCAAAAATCCTTTATGTTCACTATAGTGAACATAAGGCCAAACTTATAACAACAAGTCTTACCCTTTACCTCTAGTATCCACTACGAAGTTCGTTGCTTACGTCTAGGTGGGAAATCGCCTTGATCGCCCTCTAAACACCGCCTACGAGATGACTGGCCGACCCACTGCTCAGTCTTCCGCTCCCAGAAAAGGATCTCGTCCATCACCATTACCGTCGAATTATCCTTTCCAATAGGCGGTGGTGTCCTTCTTAGCTCTAAAACTTTAGCAGTATGCTACGCTCCAACAGCTTTTACGTAGGCCGGAAAATACACGGATACACAGATTAACACCCATAATACACAAGAGTACGACGACATGTCCCCTGAAACCTTGCTTTGTTGGCCACACAAAGCACAGTAGCCTAGAGCTCCTTGCTTGGGCATGTGACCACGCACGCAAAGACGTAACGACATTCCATCTGCCCCATTGAAGAAGGCCAACCGATTTCGTTTCCTAGAATGTGCAGAACTGACAAGCCTCTTAACTTCCGTATTGTCAGTTATTTCTCCCCACTTCCTCCGTCTTCCACGTGCTCCTGTAGTTGTGTGGATGCAGCATAGCTCAAAAGCTCTTGGGATACTCGAACATAAAATCGGCGGTAGCTTGTGTCTTGTTCAGGCAGTTTCTAAAACTTTCAATAGATTTGAAAGACTGCTCCGACTCCAGAAGGTCCTCACGCTGGAAGATCCTCCATGCAAAGAACGCGTTGATAGCGATAGTCTTTAGGATCTGCGAAACAATCTTCTGTTCCCACTTGAAGTGGGAACTAGAGCTCCGTAGTATGGCTCTTTGCTGTGTTGCGCCGTCAACGCCTCCTTTGGTTTTTGAGTAAAAACTTTGGGCAGCATGCTTAAACAGCTTTAAGGGTACAAAGCATCCATTGGAAATCACATGCTGCTCAACAACTTTCCAAAACTTATGTCGCGTCATCAGCACTTCTTTGTGATCAGCTCTCACAAAAGAGGGAAATGCAGCGTCTTGAATGTGCGCCCATTGCACTAGTGGCACGGCCAACTTTGTAAGACTGTCCTTACAAATGTTCATAGACTGGGTGGTGCACCTGACTAGTACTGTGTATATTATTCCCGTCTCAGTAGCTAGCACGTAAAGTGCATTATTTAAGCCAAGAACAAAAAGCTGCTGCACGATCTGACCCATGTGCTCAGTAAAGACATAACGCTTAAAAGTATCATCCCCTACCTCACACCTAATCAGGTCAGGAGTGGCAAGATGTATGACCTCTCCAACAGTTGAAGCCGCGACTTTGGTCTTAATTTCTACGGCAGCCAATACCACCGCCTCATCTCCAACAGTGTGACTGCACCTGGCTCCAACGGAAAATACCATCTCTCAAAAGCAGCAGCATCCAGGAACGCCACGGCATCGGAGAGCATGCTAAGTACGTTGCACCCTTTAACGAAACCATTCCAATCTCAAACACGGCCTTTACAAAGGCCATAGAATTCAACGCGCTCAGTACAGCCTTCTCATTCAAAGTCCCTCTCATCATCGCTTCTGTTGAGACCTTCGAGCTAAACCAACCCTGATACAGTAGATCAAACCACTCTTTCATGACATTTGTTGCGCAGTACCCGTCCTTGTAACACCTAGAACGTTTCTTACGGCTTCAGTTGACATTAACAGGAGCCCCGCATTTGTTCCTGTGATTCGGAACTGTCTTAGAACGAACCAATCAGCACAGCGCTGACCAAGAGTGAGAACATTACAATGGCCAGCAATCAGCTCCTCAGCCTTTTCTCTGAAGCAATGAAGAGTATTCTAAAACTGAAAAGTGTCCGGTCTAGCCTAAAATCCGATCGAGGTACCGCTATCCAGGTGTTCAAAATTGAGTTCAGTTGCTGTGGGACGGTGTACATAAACCGCAAAACTTTGCAAAACTTTGCATCACCTCTTTCACGTACAGCAATTGCAGTTGCTTTGCTCTGCCCAACCCGTCGAGATACGGAGCCGGTTGATTTGCTGGCGAAAAAAACCCAGTCCCAATGCAGCGTCGTCGTTAATCACAAATTCCTTCCTTCGATCTAATTCAACCGCATTTGCGACTTCAGGTTCAGTTGGTCCACCGAAACGAGAGCCTCCTTCGATCTCGGTGGTCTCATTACTTGTAACCACATTACTTTCCACAGCAGGCGAAGCGTTGCGATCAGACTGTGCAGATACAGGTTGGAATGCCGGAGCGTCCCTTTGGTTAGGGGCGTTAGACGCACAGCGCTCAATTTCTGCTTCCTGTAGATCCTCACGTAGTGGATTTAAGAATGATCTTCCGACGAAAGGATGGCAGCCAAGAATATGATCGGGCATAACAAACACAGACCCCAACCCATGTTCCATCATTATCTCCATGAATCCTTGCTTTCCGTAGCCCCTATCTGCTGTTACAAGACATCCATTAAACGATTCTTCTCCACGACCGTCCAGGAGGGAATTAATCAGCTTTCGAACGGATTCTGTTTGGGGCTCCCCGCGTCTTCTAAATCGCACCGCCAGTACTATTCTGAATAAAGCATCGGCCAGAGTATCGGCAGAATGTCCTTCACGGTCCGCTTTTCTTGCGCTGAGCATCTTCACTTGATTGTCCGCGGCCCTTGTCCCAAATAGATCATCATCGAGTGTAGCTGTCAAATGCATTGGAGTGAAAAACAATTTACGGGTGTCCCTGAATGCAAGTGCCTCAAACTCTGAAAGATACCGCGTCTGATCTCGTTGCGCATTCCATTGAATACTGCCGTCGTCTCCTCTGCCCGTTGGCGAGTAAGCCAGAATATTGTTCGAGAGGAATCGCATTCGTTCGAGAGAGGGTGGGTACTTCCGGACTGCCGTAAAACAGTTATGGCCTTCTCATAGCTAAATCCGTGGTGTGTGAGAACAGAAGAATGGCGACGTAGCGGTACATGTCTGACAAGTTGACAGATTGCTGCTGGATGTTGTTAAGTCGTATACTTTCATTCAGCCACTCCATTAGTTGTCTTAGAATGCTACCCATCAACAGACGACAAAACCGCACCTTGTAGGAGGCATGTTTTTAACATTACACTGAACTTTAATGTTAGAAACGGCCACGGAGCAGAGCAAACGAGCACGGTTGTGTAAGATGTATCGGCGAATTCCTTCTCTAACATAATTGAACTGCAGTCACTCCTTCCCAGAATCCATCCACTGCTGACATCTCGTGATTCTCCGAATTCCTTGCTTTTCTTGCCCTGCCCTCCCTCTACTCCTGCTCCCTTCTCGAGCTCCTCTTCGTGCTTTAACGTTCGGGTTCGCGTAGGTCGATTTCTTGACTTTCTGCTCCCGTCCCACTGCCAGTATGTGGTGTGGCAGGGTTTAGCGCTTCATTTTCTTGTTCCAATGCCTCGCGCGGGACCTGGCTTTCACGAGCTTGCGTAAGAGTTGTGGTAGCTCCATTTACCGTTTGGGGATAGATGCTGCATCTGTTGGTTGAAGGAGCGAAGATGATGACATCGTGGATATCGACGTAACGTACAGAACAGCTCTGTTGCTATTTTCATCCAATTTCGGATCTGGAAAGTCGACGACCTTGCAGAAACACCGGATCATGTAACGTCTCTGAGATTTAAATCTATTGCCCTGAGAATGAGGATCACTCCAAACTTGGTCCCCGAAACAGTTCTTGTGTTCAGTATAGTGAAATAAGAGCGGAAACTGTAATTCTGAAAATTTTACTTTGGTTCACTATAGTGAAACATTACCGGCATTTAGAGGATGTATGTAGGTAGCGAACTCTGATGCGCGCGGAGTAAACAAGTAACAAAACGACCGACACAACAGTATGGAGAGAATAACAGCACCATCGAAGGGTTGGAACCTAGTAATTCAAAAACTTCCAGTCCAAATGACTCTTTATGTTGACGCCCTGCTCTGTACGGCGCTGTAATTACAATACTGTGTGCAGCGCTGTAATGTCGCCCGATTTCTCACCGTCGTTCAGTACTTGTGCCTGACTCCCTCGGTACTGTCTAATTGACGAGGGGGGCAAGGAGGAATTGTCTAGCAAACCGTGCGACGCACTTTACTGGTATCCTTCGCTACTTGTCGCTATACTCTAACCTTCTTATTACTCCCCAGTCAACTATCCTTTCCTTCTAGTCACACATCGCATTTTTCTCCGAAAAGGACCCGGACCCTCTGTAATGTCACGAGAGACCCGTGTGATGCCTCAATTTATACGCAGTTAGTAGAAGCAAACACTACTGTACAGCCGAGCAAGTGTAAACGAACAGTACTGCCGATATGGGTGAACCGAAGGAACTCGTACAAGATAGGTCCAAGCATCCCTTCCTACATTGGAACCAACTTAGCTCTCGAAGATGTACATAGTAGCTTTAATGTGGCATTATCTGCAGTATCTCTCACAAGGCCTGTTCTTTTTACTCACAACTGTACTGTATCGGGTCAAACAGCCGGAAGACTCAATAACCTTCTCTTAGCAAGCCCCCGGTTTGAAATTGGAGACCTAGGAAAGGATATATAATTAGAGTATGTAGCTACAAAGTGGAGATCATCACCAGCAACATCAAACAACAGTTTCAGCATCAACAATTATCAACATTTTCAACATCAACAGCCACAACAATCAACTACAACAAGATCGACCTCAGTAGCAGCAAAGTATACACAAAACCAGGCCGTGGATGCAAACGAAAGTGCGTTGATAACAGCAGCCCTTGACCTGGCTCCAATGTTGGAGGCCAATTTCGTACGGCGCTAGGGACTGGGGACCACATTTCACCGCCCAAATGCAGGGTCCGGTGACCTACAGTGCCGCCGGTGCCCGTTCAATGCCTATATCCGAAGGAGCTGAAGCAAGAATATAGAGAGGATACACGTGTCGCAAGGCCCCGTCAGTTCCTCGGACTGGGCGATCAAATCTTAACTACTCGCGTCCAGTTCCTCGAATCGTTGCTCGGAGCTGTCATGGACATAACAATACGGAAGGGGAAAGGTTTGGGTGTTTTACTCTTGGAAGATATATTCCGGTCTATCCATGGTTTTCAAGACAACCGCAATCAACTCAAAAAGGGTATATCGACACAGTAATGGGAAGGAACTACCGCTCCCTAAAATGCTACCTTCAGGCCAGCCATAATACGGAAGTGTCGTTTAAGCTTATCGCGATTGATTCGGGGTATGAAAGTTAGGATACCTTCTACGTGTGGTGCCACCCTCTTGAGAGGCGTAGGGCGCCGCTTTTTGACGCCGTGATAGAGCGAAGTCTTCGGACACTCGCCGGAGGCAGTACTGGTCTCGGAAATATTCCAAGAACACCAAATACCGGTGAAAACCCTAGAACCTAAGAAAACTATCCTCGCCTTAGGTCATATCGGCGAAAAAGCACCGGGGGGGGGCCCTTCCTTGCCTCCAGCGCAGCTGCCCACAGGTTGGCCACGAAATCTTGCCCGGCACTTCTCACGGATCTTGCGACGTACAATGATGCCGTTCGCGCCTATCGTATATGTTTGATCTACTGCCTGCCTTCCCGATCCCTCCCCTGTAGTGTATTTTGCTCAAGCAAAACCCCTCCGCAAAAAGAAACTAGCAGAAGCAGTCCATGCCGCAGTATAAGAAGAGATCCCCCTCGGCGACAAGCGGTGGCAGGCATCCGGGCTTCTATGGGCCTTCCAGGCGCTAAGTAATGGGTGTATTCTGCTCCGTGCCCCGGTCCCAAGACCAGTATTGACGCCCGTGAATTCTCAGTGTGGCTGCAGTACTACCGTCAAGTCCCGCTTTTCACCCTAGACCCGCGACAAAAATGCCCTGAGGTCCTCGACTACTACGGGGATCATCTCATGCACTGCCTGCATGGCAGGCACCAAACCCGACGACACGACCGTCGAGTCGTCCTCCTCGCCAAGACCTGCAGAAAGCAGCCGGTCACCCTGCCATCGAGCAGCGACAGGGGCTTCACCTCACAAGTCCGGAGATACACGCAATGGGTAGCACTGGAGGAACGGACATTTTGACGTCTCGTTTTTCAATCCTCTTGCGCATTCTAATAGGAGAGTGCGTGCTTTCCATCCACTCAACTCCCTCAATGCAGCAAGTTCCGCCAAGCTTAGAAGGTACTGCACCCTTGGAGGCTGGCACCCAGACGCGTACGCGGTGCTAAACGATGTCGCGCGGAAGGTGGCCTTCCTAACGATGGAGACGGATGGGAAGGTTAGAGTGGTGCTTATCCAAATGCATGCTAACGCAGCTGTCGTTTCTAACGCGGCATGCCTGCTCGCCGGCATTGAGCAGGGCCTGTAAGGAATGTTATTTAGTGTTGCCCATCAGTGACGACTTATTCCGCGCAACGCACAAGCAGAAAGAGAAAATTTACCTCATTGAGTTTCTATCGTGTACACTGCAGGACTGACTATACGGCTAAGAACTAACCGGATGTTCCACGTCAGGCACGTGCAGTGGGGCTCGCGATAGAATCGCCATTGCAACAGAAGACCACAGTGTGCAACTAATGCGCTGATAAATACGTCTGCGGATCACTGCTGTGGTTGTGTTGACTTCTCTGCGATGCGCGGGATGAAGTCTTCGATGAACAGAATAGAGGCGGGGGATGGGGCACCCAGGAGTCGAAAGCCAGGGGCTGAAACTTGAAGTTCGGTTCCTGGAGGGTGTTGTGCGAAGGGGGGGGATGCGGCGTACCAGTTTGCGCTCCAGGTCTTTGACTTTGTCTCGGTGGGCAATGTCGGCGGCGCCGCCGGCCATTTGGTGGCCCTTGTGCGCACGCCTTGTTTGAACGGCGAGACAACGGTTAGGTCGCAGGCTATGGGGCGGACCTGTTGGCCTGTGGGCAGGGGGGGGGTTGTATGAGAATGTCCGCAGGCGGATATTCGTTCCCGGGACAAGGAGCGGGACTTCGTATTGGCAGTCCAGGCCCGCAGCGCGAGCAACGTGGTAGGCGAAAACGTTGCGCAGCGAGTTGTGGCGGTGCGGGCGGCCGAAGCCGGCAGGGCAGAGGTCGCCGCGTGGTCCCGAGTGCGTCCATAGTTTGGTTGCAGTGGGCAGGTGAGCGGGCGGGAGTCGTCATATACGGGGAGGCCGAGGTGCCGGCGGATCATGGTCTGCCAGTGGGCCGAGGACACCACCGTAGCGGTTGTGGGGTGAGCGATGAGAAAAGCGGCGGCGGGGCTGTTCCGGAACGCCAGGCCACGAATCCGATGTCGAACTTCTTGAGTGCTGTGCTGAGCCGGGTTGGGGTGTGTCAACCATGAGTCATCACGCCAGTGGACCTTGCCTGTGCCTCCTGCTGCACACCATTTAAGAAGGTTTGGAGGTTGGATGGTTTGGCAGCAAGCAGGCATGGGTCAAAGGGCCAAGGTCGACGGAGTACGGGCGCCCAGGGATACATTGCAGGAAATCACGGATTCGCGGCAAGGCTTGTCGGACCAGGAACGCCCTGTCACCCGGTATCGGTGACCAGAGACGGCGGCAGAACGTTGCGTGGTGTACGATGCCGATCTCTCACGTGCCGGAACCGCGTCGATGATACTAGCTGCGACCGAGCCGTGTAGGAACGGGGAGATGAGGGTAAATCCCTGACCTCCTGGCGAATGGGTAGCGTGACTTGGTCCCATGCAGTGTCTGTGAGGGCGATCCCGTGTAGCTCCGAGTAAGACGACCTCTGCAGGGCGTCAAAGGCTTGTGCAGCGGGGGCCGAGTGTTGTGGGTCGGCGAGCCGGAACGCGTGGGTGACGAGGCATGCCGACGCGCACAGCCGGTGCATGTGGAAACGGGCGCGGGGGTCACGAACGTGGGTCAGCAGTCGGAGGGTGCGGCGGCACCCATCGACCTTGCCCGTAGGTATGCATCGGTGAAGGCCCGGTTGCCCATCGGCGCTCCTAGGAGCTCGAAGCCGTCGCGCGAGCACTCGGACAGATGAAACCGCGGAGGAATTCCGTGCGGTCCGGCAGGAGCGTGTTCGGCCAGAATGCGCGTCTTCCTCGCGTTGACATAGACCACAGCCGGACCCTCAGCCTGCAGGAGGCGGAGAGCACGGCGCAGACCCTGAGTGTCCCTATGAGGTCCCGTCGTCGCGTACCATTGATTCAGCACGATGTGCTGTCCTCGGCGATTTTCCGATTAGTGGTTGGATCGTGAGGGAAAACAGCAACATACTGGCCGGGTCGCCCTGCTGGGTGCCCTGAGCACTCGAGATGACCGTGTTCTGGCGATTCGGTATAAGCAACGGTGGCTGATACGACCGTATATCATATTCACGAAGCGGGCCAGAGAAGGAGCGAGTGCTGGAAGTTGAGACAGCATTGACTGGCGATCAACGCGGTTGAAAGCGTTGTGCGCGTCAATGAGGACCGTGGCAACATGCGGAGCACCAGTGAAACGGCGAAGCAGGGTGCGGTGTCATGGATGACCGCGTCCATCCCGGCCTTGATACCGTTGGCCGTTTGGAATGGCGCGAGGAAGTCTCGAGAGTCATCGATGGCGCTCGGCAGCAGCGTCTTGGTGACGATGCGGCGGAGGACCGACCCCACAGCGATGGGACGAATTTTGTCCGGTTCGGCCGTAGCGGGAGTAATGTTGCGGCAGCGAGCAGGGGCAGGACCGAGTCCGGCAGTTCCCCACGCGCGATCCGCATCACCAACTTCGTAAGCACACTTTTCCCTGTCACCCCGGCGGCCGGGCTGACCGATGTTTTGACTAGCAAGTGGAACCAGCGTGCCGGCGTGCGGTCCGGTCCCGCGGTCGTACCACGAGAAATACCTCGTACAGCCTGCTCTACGGCGTCTGCCGTGATTGATGGTGGAGGAGGAAGGCCATCTTCAGGAATGGGCGTGATCGGGCGCGGGGGCGCGGGGTGAAGATCACGCAGCGCTTGTATGGTGTGCGGGTCGTTCACATCGGCTAGCGGAGCGTTGTGCAGGGACCGCATGGCCTTGCCGTAGCGGGCGTCTGCACAGAGGGCTTCAGCGCGACGGGCGCGCCGAGCGTCGCTGGAGCCGAGCCGTAGGCGGGGCGGTGCTGCTGGATCCATTCAGAGCGTGCTTCATGGGCGCGAAGGGCTTCAAACCACAAGGTGTTCCACTCAGCTCCGGTATGGGCGCGTCGGATTCGGGCACTTAGTGCGGCCCGTTGACCTTTGTTATGCTGCCAGCCATCCTCCCGCGCAAGCTGCGGCGGAGGACAGCGGTTGGCAGCATGTGGAGGTGCAGGAAGGCACGGTAGGTGGCCTCGTCCCCCTTGCGTTGGCGGCGGCTTGTACCAGCTTGATAAACAGGAGAGTGAAGGGCTTGAGACATGGGAATGGGATATCCTGGAAGATGTCCCTTTCCCGGTATGGGGTGCGGAGGATGTCTTCGGGGCTTGGTAAGGGAGAGGCAGCGGAGGAGGGAGGATGGGGTGGGGTGGAGATGTCCATGGGAGGATGCTTAGGCGGAGGAGCCGTCACCCGACCGCACTCCTTCCATTGCGGACGCACCGACAGCTGGAGGAAGGGGGCAGCGGGGGTCTTGTGGGTCCCTGGGTCGGAGGTGGGACATCTTGCATGCCTATGGACGACGGCGGCATGGCGCGGGTGTGGCGGACTCCCGACCCTGTGGCGCCGAGGAGGCGACAGTGGGGGCAGAACGGCCGGGAGCGTCGGGGTTGCGGTGGGCACCATCAGGAACTCCGCCGCGGGGGCCTCTTCGGATGCAGCGCAGCGGCGTTTGGTCGCCGAGGGTGAAGAGCCCGGGGATTGCAGGGTGAGGTCGGGGGATTGTTGAGGGGCGTGCCCGGGGCGGGAGGGGCGGAGGAGGCCGGTAGCGCGTTGGGGCGCTTGTTGCGGGCGGAGCCAGGAGAGGTCGGGGCGGTGGGGTGAGCGGGGCTCACAACGGGTGGGCGGGCGGGATTGGCGGGGGTCTTGGGTGGGACGGGGGTCTTGGGTTGGGCGGGTGAGGGGCGGGCTCGGGCGGCACGACGGGTGTCGATCACGTCGGGCGTGGTGACGCAGGGTCGTTGCGAGGGCCGTGCGAACGTAGGGAGGACCCAGGAGCGAAGGGTTGGGTCAAGCAGGCGGGTGGCCTCTCGGCCTAGGCGGGTCACGACTCCTTGGGAAGCGGAGTCGTCCAGGGCTGCGGCGGTGGCCGCGATGGTCGAAGTGTTTGGTTTGCAGGTCCGGAAACATGCACTGAAGGTGCCAGGATGGAGAACATCTCCTTACGGGCGGCATCGGGGAAGTAAATGAACGTCCATTTTCCCACGTGAGGGATGAGGACGTGCGGGCAGCGAGGTGTTGGCGAGGGTGGCAGCCTCCCCGAGGAACTTTGGGCAGCCTGGTAGGAGGCGAAGGAGCGGTCCGGGGTAGTTGCGATGCCCAAGTGGGCGAGTTGCGGGGCGGGAGGGGCGTGGGCTCAAATCCCCCGTGCGCGGATTGAGACGACCGGGGGCGGAGGCGCCGAGAGCAACGAGCTCCCGAGCACGGGCGAGGGCCTGAGGAGAGCGTTGGCCGGTTGGCCAATGAGCGCTTGAGCCTGCGGGAGGCTCATGACACGTGCGCCAATAGCAGGGTCGACGCGTGGAAGCTCGACCTTGGTGATGGGCACTAGGTGGGGGCGGTTTGAGGGCGCCGGGGCGCCGGGCGGGCGCGCGGGAGGCGCCGGGGGTAAGGGGGCATGAGGATGGTGACGTTGGTGGTTGGAAAATTATTTGTTTTGGAGAGATTTTGAGAGAAACTTTACTTCATCGCGGCATGGACACAACTGACTACATCTTCCATACAATAAAATAACCCAAAAATTTCCCCTAGGGCTGCACAGTTGTGGCTCTGTAAGGAAGGTCATGTACTGTAGTGTTACTCATCAGCGACGACTTATCCCACATAACGCATTAGCCGCATGGATATAACCGACCACATCTTCCATGCATTAAAATAACCCAAAAATTCCCCCAGATGTGGCTCTCGCAGGGGCAAGCTGGGTCCGGCTGAAGGGACCATTAATTTCTTTACTGTACAGTACATTTGCTAATGTACCGTACTTACTGTACCTTAATGAGCAAGAGACCCTAGTAACCGGCCGACATTGGATAGCAGTCCCAATGGGTTGCCGCTGAGGTGTTGCTGTAGAATACAGTACAACACCGTTCTACAGTACGTACTGTAGACCACTACATTACGTAGACCACTGCAGCGTGCAGCACAGTCGGAGGACAGGAAGAAACTATGAAAAAAGAGGTTCAGTTACTTTCTAATTCCAGTCCTCATTTCAGGTTACTAAGTTAACCTATTTGAACTGTAATTCCAACTCGAAACACAGGAGTCTGTCAGTCGGTGCACAATCAAGATAATTAATGGGTGAATATCATTTCTGTGGGTAGGAACGAGACCAAAGTGGGTCAATAAATACTGAGTTGCGAGGGTCGATGGGGGTGCGTCAGGAAACACAACACAGACCAAAAAACCAGATTCTTACATCCAAGACCAGCGAGACACCAGTGATTGTGAGGATATCACATGAGGTGAGGATATATGATTTCTCCGTGCTTTTTAACTTCAGAGTGAAGTTAAAACAATCAAACACAGTACTGTACTTTAGATAAAAGTCATTTAGTTCAAACGAAAAACACCCCAAACTTATTATTATTTTTTACAGTGCTTGCCATTATTCGCCATTATTTGTACTGTAAATCCTGCCACATAATATCCCTAATTCCGCCACTGATCGATATAGTGATCAAAAGCAATTTTTTGGTATTTTAGAGCTGAGACCCCTAATGATCCATATAGTGATCACCAGAGCTGTAATCTAGGCCAAATTTGAGGGACTGTAGCATGTTTTAGAGAGATTGGATCAAGAATCCTTTTGCATCACTGTAATGAAAAGCTTGTCCGGAGAACGGCGAATGTTCAATCTTGGAAATCGGCGGATGGTTCCAGAGATGTGCCACAACCCACCTCCACCCATATTGGCATGCAGCCACCCCCACCTTAAGTTGAAAACATCCCTCCACCCACAGCTGCATGCAGCCACTTCCATATTATGATGAAAAAAATCCTCCACCTCACAAATTTGAGGATCCCACACCTCCTGCAAGACTCTGTAACCCAAATGGGCAAGCTCTGGCGCCCAACAACTCCGCGGCCGAATTACAATAAAGCGCCGAACAAGCGCACAGTCCGACTGATCGGCCCCACCAGGCTCCATCGGGAGCCCGTGTCTTAGCATCACCGAGCCCTTCACCTCCCACAAGCTTGGGTGGATGCGGTGGTCGGGCCCGTGGATCAGTACGTGGAGTGCGAGGGGCATCTGTTGCTGTTGGTGGGCGAGGAGGTGCATCGGCAGGTGGTGAGTGTAGTGCAATGCGCGGTGCGCAGTTCTTCTCTTCCAGGAACGGAACACCGTCAGAAAATGAGAAACCCAACACACATACACCAAGACCCACAGGGTCTTCGCTGTCCCTCTTTATCTTTAAGCACCCTGCGATGCAGTAGCACAGCGCGCCGATGGCGAGAAGAAATGGGGTTGGAAGAGCGGGGGGAATTCCTAGGACAGCTGGACGGTTTACTTGTCCTCAGGGTTGTAAGGCTGAGCCGTGGTCCGCGGAATGCTAGAACCTTGATAAAGATCGATTCCAAACAATCGTATACACCAGGGGTGTAATACTGGACAAAGAAGATGAAGTAGTGGGTCAGCAGTGCTGAATATCTCCTCTAGAGATAAGGATGTTATCACCAACGACAACCTCGAAGTTCCTATTTGTATATAGACACCGGAGTCCGGGGCGCCAAGCGTGAGTAGATATCACAACAAACAACAAAAGGGGTATTATAATATTGGGTAGAGAGGGGGAAATAGAAAGGGGGACCCGGGCGGATAAACGTGGCTATAGCAATAGTTGCCGTTGGCAAGGTTTCTGCAAAGGCGGAAGTTGAGAGTCAGGTTCAGAGCCAACACCGGAGTGGCTGTTTACTCTGGGCCCCTAGTGGCCAGATAGGTATAAATACTAGTTAAATAGGTTAGGGTTATCTACAACGGCGGGGTGAGTGAAGCTAGGGTCAGCCAAGTTAGGGAGATCCAAGTTAGAGATAAGTAAACTCGACACTTGGCCCAATAGATGCCTTTCACCTCCGAAAATATCAGGTCCAATTTGGGGGCCGAGTGGTCCAGATTGCAGGCCCTCAAGCCCCATCGGGTGAGTATACAGTACCAGGAATAATAGTGGGCGACAAAAGAAAATTGCCCTTACTGTACAGTACAGTGCCTGCTGGTTAACAGTGAATAAGATCAAAAAAGATCACCAAAATCAGCTCTGCCGATGGCAGTACAGTGTGAGTGCCAATTGCACTACAGTGAGCGGGGAAGGGGAGGAAGGGCAGCCATATCGACAACCGGTGGTGCGTCCGGTAGAAGAAGGGGAAGAGGAAGGGAAGCCACCAGCCGTGGTCAGGGAAGAAGGGCTGATGATGCCAGCAAGGATTGGACATTGAGCACAGGGTCTTGCAAGTCTTTTCAGTTGGAGAAAGACTTCTGAAACTTTATTGCAGAGAGAGCTAGGGTTTCTTGCAGCAATGCAGTTCGGAACTTGGAGATTGAAAGTGGTGTTCGCTGTATTTCAACGACAAGGGCTGGTGTGGTGGTTTTGCTTTTAGATGGTCTTCTTCGTCAGTTTATGCAGTGGCTAAATGAATTTACCCGACACAAACAGCTCTCTAGACAAGATTTTACGCTCTCAGAAATGTACAGCTACATTTCAATTCTACTGCTGTCTCATGCTTTCAACCTGGGGTTCGAAAGTACTATCAAGTTGCTCGTACAGTTGTAGGACGTTACACCTTCGCTGAAAAGGGCACGATTCATCTCCGAAAATGTGAAAGCCTATTCTCCTACTGGAAGGGGTGATGGTAGAGCGACAAGGTGGATGTCACAACGAGAACAAACTAGGCAATTGTATGAATTCGAGAATCTGGCATTCAGGGAGACGAGAAAAGTTTTCTTCTCTCCTCTGCAGCTTTTAATGACCCTTGATAATGAGCTCTTTGGCATCAGAGCGGCAGATAATGCAGTGAAGACTATCAGAAACAGAAAGGCTGCTCGAGAGGGACATTCGGCAGATTTTTTGGCAGAATCTTTGTTTCGGTTTGTCGTGGCAATGCAATTTAGGCGCCGTGGTGAGTTTCAAGTTGAATCTGTGAGGAAGCTACTTTGTCAAGTCTTGGATGAGCGAGGGGAGGATTCTTTTAGCAGCTTCATTGTCATCGAGGATAGGGGATATGGAAAGGAAAGTTTAATGCAGTTGCTATCGGAGTTCGGTCTTGGATCTGCTTTTGTCATGTCAGATCAATTGCTACGTGCTCACCCGTTTGTGTTCGCGTCCTTTTTAACCCTTCCCGTGGGGATGTGTATGATATGGATGACTCGTATGTAATTACAGGCGAGGCTGCTGGTGGAAGTGCTGAGGAAGGGGGAGGTGGTGAAGGAGGTTGTGGAGCGGAGGAGGTGGTAGTGGTGAGGTTGAGAGGAACAGTACGGAAGGAGGTAGACTGCAAGGTTCATATAACCAAGACGTTAGATCAACTGCTGTTTCAAGCGCTAGCGTCTATACTGGAAACGATCACGTCTATTACATTGACAGGCGAAAGGAATTTGTAATCGATGACAGGCCTTCCTTGGGTCCTGCGGCGTTCTTTGCTACAAAATTCGCAGGAGACAATGGTCGGCGGGTCGGCGAGAGTAGAATAACTGCAGTGGCTGTCAGGGAAATGGGAGAAAATAAGTTCTCGAAAGTTCTAAGGTTTATGTATACAGTTCCGACAAACGTGCAACAGTCTTTGAATACTTTGATTGCTGTTGAGAAGCCACGTTTTGACCTGACAAGCACACTGTTTACCGCTCCCGAAACATCAGTGACGAATATTAGGCGCTAAAGGAGCTTGTGCAGCGGACTATTCTGAGTAACTGTGATGCCTTGACACTAGGTCAACGCTGCGCAGACTTGTTTTTGTTTCGCTAGTTCCGCATAACCAGGACAAATGCCGCTATTTTGTTGATGGTAAACGATGAGTTGAGGCGCAAACTAGGTTTAGATGTGAATGGTAACGGTGCAGATCGTGCTTTAGACAGCGGTTCACCTTGTTCTTCAACGGCTGGTTTAGCTCCAGTGTGTCTACAGAGGCCATGATGAGAGGCAGTACGAATGAGGAGCCGGTCCTATACGCATTAAGGTGTAAGCCTTTCGTTTAGAGTTTGTTTCATGTGGGAATGGTTTGTAGAGAGGAGTATGGTTTCATTGCATGATCTCCAGATGTAATAGCGCTTCTGAATAGAACTGCTTTCCCTAATTGGAACGTAGTTGTGAAAGGATCGGTTGCTGCTGGAGAAGAGCAATATGTAATGGCTTCCGTTTAGATCAAGACCCGTGTAGCAGCGTCAACACTTGGGTCTGCTGCCACACTTGCTTCAGCTGATCTGATCTGTTGCGATGTGGGAGATGCTGGATTTCGGAAGTACATTCCGAAAGAGCATATGGGACAAGTTTTACATCAGCTGCTTGTTCTGGGCGTTGTTTTAGGTCTTTAAGTATGTTCTGCAGAGACTGGTATTCTCTACATTGTTCTATTTCGATGCCATTTAGCCGTCTTGCAAGCGTGCCATACAGCTTTGACTACAACTGTTTCCGGTGTTGTGCAATGGGCTCACTTAGAGGATCCCTTAATCACAGTCTACATCACGTCGGAACAAGCTGAGACTATCAAGACAGGGCTGTCGTTCTGGAAGAATCTTGACAATTATGTTACAGAAAGAAGCCCTTTTGTTCCGCTCAAGCTAATTAAGCACGCGGCGCAGAGTTTCTATTCTAAAACGAAGGTGGGTGTCGACGGCGCTAGTTAAATGAGTTCTAATCTGAGATCCCAATCTTCCCACTTCCATTGGGAAGAGAAGGTGGTATCTCAAACAATCAAGACTGTGGTGACAAATGCGTTTGTATGCTGGCGCATGTATGAGCGAAGAGACTCACTACAATCACCTAATTCTTACAATCAACTAATCTTTTATATCGTTGGATGGCTACCAAAACTCGTTAAACAAGGTTCAAGCGACAAAAAACTTCATGTTGGATGTCTTGCAGGAGCTTCTCAGGTACGCTGCTACTTTGCTCCATAGAGAAGAACAAATTAGTGAAGAACAAGGACGTGTAGTAGGTGATGAAGGCACAATTGCACATTCTGGTGCCGTGTCAAGGCAAGAGGTGAAACGGTTGGTTCTTCTTGCCCACGCCCGCAAGAACAAAAGCCTTAACTATTTTAATAGCTCAGATAGTCTCATCCTGAGAACGTTAGTTCCAGGTCGTGAACCAAGACGCGGAAAGGCCCTTTACTGTGCGCTTTGTGGGCAGAACACACCTCCGACACGAGGACATCTGTCTTCATATTCCTGTTCTTTATGTGGCACAAGCTTATTTCTTAGAGTTC
The DNA here is from genome assembly GCA_002205965.3 of Kappaphycus alvarezii. Lineage (NCBI taxonomy): Eukaryota > Rhodophyta > Florideophyceae > Gigartinales > Solieriaceae > Kappaphycus > Kappaphycus alvarezii. The sequence continues at coordinate 462,630 of NADL03000790.1, forward strand.
ACACAGGGCTGACGCGCGCATGCTGGGGTATTTGGCATAGCCATAAGGATCTATTTTTGCGAGCTACTCCAAAATATCCGAGCAACAGTAGAAGCAGTAGGAGGAGCACTAAAATATCTTACTTCTGGTAGCAGTCAAGCTTCCAGAGGCGTTTTCGGGACGAGGACTGTATTGGAAACTCTACAAAATGTTTCTAATGGTGAGGAAAATGGCTCTAGTGCTTATGGAAATGAAGGAGAAGACGCAAGCGATGAAGCAGGAGAAAACGGTGACGATGGTGTAGATCCACCGCAACCTCTACCGCAAACACAGAAACCTCCACCATGACCGCCTTTGGACAACTATGCACAAAGGCCTACGAGGAAAGCTAAGCGGCTCCGGCCCGCAACAAGTGGAGCTCAACGAGGGCCCACACTTAGGAAGAGACGAAGGGGAGGGATGTAGGCCCTTAAAGATACATAGTATAGACGCTGGACAGGTTAGAGTAAAGAACCCCTATTGAGCGATATAGTGATCAAAGGGCCTTTTTTGCTTCCTTCAACCATCTCTTGAACCCCAAATTCAAGGATTTACTGCGCCAGTAATAGCACACCTCGAGCGGTCAAACTCGGTGGGAAGGCAGGAGGAAACGTGTACATATGTTTCATCAACTTGGAATTGACAAGATTCCACGTGCGCCGAGCTAACGAACGGTCATATTTTACTGAGCGATATAGTGATCATAAAATTTCGGCATTAGGGATATAGAGCAGTTTTAAAGCAGATTAATCGCCCTTATACCCTTTGCACCGTTCGCTACGACGTGGGCAACGCGGCGAACTTCCAGCTCAACTCAACCACTGCGATACCTTATCAAAATTTCGTCCCTCTCGGCGCCCGCCCAATGCGGCATGTCGCCTGGTGCGGCACGGCCACCTGAACCAGTCTAGCCTGTTTCCCCTGCAGATAGACATGCCGCGACCGCTTTCCTCTCGCTGCGCCGATCCCTTCGATATCTTTGTCGACAATACCGTAACCTCCACCCATTAGAGATTGTCAGAAAAACATGGAATCGCGCGCTAAGGTGTAGTTGATTTTTGAACGGCGCTTGTAACGATTATGCCCAGACATCGTCTCAAATATCCTGACAGTATCCAGCCAGTAACCGTTACCAAGGATTTACAGTGTAACAAGACATCAATTAAACTTGTACACTGTACCCGGACACCAGTTGAAAACACAAGATCATACCACTTTGTGCCAAGTCAATGATATGGAGCCATCGTAGCTATCTCGCGTGGTTCTCGAGACATTTCGCACCTCACTAATCAGTAATTACTTTATGTCTTCTTGCCAATTGGACCAAAGGAACTTTGCCATAATTTTTAGTGCTTTCGATCTCACTATTGGTTGCTAAATGAGATTTCAGAACCTTTTAGTTTGATACTTCTCTCATAGCTTTTTTAGAATAACTTTGAATTTAGTACCGTTTGCTTATAATTTATCTATGCTGATATTGATTAATTCTTCTATATATTTCGTGGGCTGATGCTTCGTCTTGTTTACCGGTAGCATCAAGCAACAGTTTAACTATAGATTATCTTTCGTGCGCTCAACACTAGACGGCGCTATAACGCGGTTCTGTATGGATTCATCAGGATTGGTCGCATGCGGTGCATCTTGTCGCCGTCGCATCCTTCGGCAAAGTTCTTCATGGCATGCAAAGGGGCCCTTCTTTCCACCCCACGGGCGTTGTTATGCGGAATATTTTCGATGGAATGTTTCTGGCTCCTCTCTCCTTTGAGTCACTTGCTTTCAGCACTCCTTCCAATACCAAATACTAACGAGCCTGTGGTGAGCTGTCTGTGTCTACCGAAATCCCCTCTCACGTCACCAATCGGTAATAAACAGCTCTAATCTTCTATGGAAGCCGATCCTATCATATTAAACCCAGAAGGCGTCTATTGTCAGGCGTCAGCTGAGCACGCGGGTGAGGTGATCACGAGCGCGGGTATTGCTTTGTCTGTACATGGTCTATAATTAACCTTGCTGGTGATAAAGTGGTTTGGTACTAAAAAATCGTGGATGAAAGTATTTATTCTCCAGACCAACCCATACCTATCACAGCTCAACGGTAAAAACCCAACCACACAAAATTGGGAATTTGGGTATTTTAATATATTTTCCTGATGAGGAAAATATCTGAGTCGAGCCGAGAACCTCCTTAGCAACTGGTATACCACGAAATCTCCGTTCCCAGGGTCTATCAGTTGCTACGCAAATTAGGACCCTTCTCCGTAGTCTATAGCTCATCCCACCTACTGTATCATTGATAATCCGCAATAGAGGTACCATTAAGCCCCGTTTTATACTTGTCGTTAAAAGCACACGAATAGATAAATATTTTCATGGCGTCGCATCATGGACTGATACTCAAGCGTTTTGCGTGAAAAATCGTTAGCCACAACCATCAATCTCCACACCCCACAAGCTACACTAAATTCTCCCCAACTGCTGCAAAATTTTTGCAGTAAATTGAAGCGCTGGTTTAAATTCAAGAGTCAAATTATTAAGCAAACGTATCAATGCTAACAACAGCTAGCTGTCTTCAACCACCGAAATGGAACGAAATCAATTAAGCCTCAATAAGATCAAATGATAGTTTCGCTTGAAATTAAAAACTTTGAGGCGCAAATTCTGGTCAGGCAGCATTTGTTTAATCTGGCTGTGAGCTGTTAAACCAATCCAAACAGAGGATACTCAAGTAATTGACCAGATTAGTGCACGTAAAACGCCCACAAGGAGTGAAAACGAACGAATCATTGATAAAGAGAAAGAGAAGAAGGAGCAGGAGAGAAAGAGAGAGAAAGGGTACTACGGTATAGAGTGAGAGATTGAGAGAGTGAAGGACCATCAGAAGAGAGATGAGAGGGGAGAGGGTGATAAGGAACGTTACTCAGACAGAAGATGGTGTAAGAAAGGGGCTTTTTTAGACCTCAAAGAGAGTCGACTAGAAATTCTGGATGATCGAAGGAAGTTTCTAAAAGCCATGTAGACGACGGTGAGAGGCTAACCCTAGACCTTATTGAGCTGATCTGAAATAGATTCGCTCAAAAGTTCAACATTGTACAGTGCATAACAATGTACATTCCATGAACGTAACGGTCAAGTTCTAGGTTGGACAGTAAACTAAAGTGATCTCCGTAAGCCTCTTTGCGATCTGTAAGCTGTTAGCAGAGGAAGCAGAGAGTAAATGAAACAAAAATCATTGCCTGAAATCACAACTGCATCACAGACTGCCAGATTGCGTTAACCGTACGACGGGATTACAAAGAATGAGGAAGCTTTCTAGGGATTCGCAATGATTAGAATCAGCAAACATGGGGAAATCAAGGAAAATTACATGAAAAGGCAAAACAGTGGCGTATTAGAAAGCATCTTGAGGGAACTTAAGGGAACTTAAGTCTGAACGTGCTACGAATGACTACAAATATTCTTATTTATACTCGTCGTGTTCAATAGATTTTTGTCTGATAGGGAAAGAAACCTCAAGTGTAGAAAGATATTTAAGCACCTCCAATGTAGGCTGAGTACAAGAAAATTATGTCTCGCCTGGGCCCGTCGTTTTATAAGTAAGGGTGATCACGTCTAGATAAAGTCATAATTTACGATTTAAAAATCAAGGTTGACGGACGAGATGAAATAAGCCGTTATTAGCAAGACTTAAGGGGTAAAGACGCGATTTCTGTTAGTTGTAGTGTTGGGGATCTTTGATGATGTGGGCGGTCGTATTACTTTTACAGCATGTCAGAGTTATTTTATGATAGGAAGATGAACTAGACTAAGTTCTGTGAGGTTCGTAGCAAATACTTGTTACCGTTTGGAGCTCTGTGTCTCGGAAAGAGCAAACATACATTTTGGAATAAGATAATTCTTCTATTCACATGTCTCGCAGAACGCGTTCCTGGATGCATGGTAGGTGCGTTGCGTTATTCTATGGCCTGCGAAATCCGGATGCAGATATCATTGAAAACTCTTTTTACCATATCAAAAAGGAGTCATGCAAAAGGGAGAGGTAATTTGAGATGATTGAAGATTTGAAGGCTGTTTTGAGTAAGGCCTATACTGTAGTCAGATACCATCTGTCTACCTGTTCAGGCTTTATTGTAGCATTCATGGGAGACTTACTTCCATTATAGATGCGAAAGGTTGAAAGAATAGGTACTACTATTGCCTATCAATAAAAGCCTTACAGGTGGGGGCAAATCGGTTTCGTACTTTTTGAGCTCTATGATATCTAATTCTATTTTTATCTTCTTTCACAGTAATAAGTTGATTTTATGGACTCCAGAATCGAATTTTGTTTCCCAATTTCCTACAGATATTGTTCCGCGGTCCATGAAAGCTGGCCTCGAGAGGAAGTTCTTTCAAATTTCGGGCGCTGGGCTAAACTTTCCTCGCGTACTGCACAGTACTAAAAAGTAACTCTTACAATAATCCTGGATGTTAATGATTCAACGTCCAAAACGGAGCGCTGAAAGCACACACATATTGTTCGCTATGACATAGAGAGTGAGGAAGACAAGAAAAAAAAGTGTACTGAATTCACTGTTACCTAAACCGCACGCATCAACCAGTGTAACGAATTCACACAGCTAAAAAACCGCCGTAGTACTCTTGTGGAGGGCTGGAACCAATCAAGGCGCATCATATAGCGTAGCTTAAGTCAGATATATCGACGGACAACAAGATCTACTTTTTTCTTTTTTAATCTGGAAAAAAACATATATGGAAAAGAAGATGACGTTTGAAGTTTTGAAGTACTCTCCACTTTCAATGGAAAGTATTCCAGCACATTTTCTACCTATTAGTTCAGTAATGATAGATAAAAGCTGAATTTTTAGACTTCAAAAAGGTTAAGAATGCCTTCACGGCAAGCGTTGAGAAATAAATATGAAAATATGGCATCCTGTCTACTACAGTGAGCAAGAATGAAATCTCAAAATCTATACAATGTGTACGCTTTGAACTCCAAACCACTGATCAACGATTAGGCAAATATTGGTCTCCTAAATAAAGAAATGATGGAAATATTTGGTCTGGCTTCACCCTGCGTCTGCCGAAGTCTCTAAGACTACAATACCTTGATTTAACTCGTAGAGGACTTTGACCGTGCCAAGAAGGTATTTAAATTCGTCACCGTGAATCATGAAAATGTCTCTTTTCGAATAGGAGTGAGAGTATTGGGTAAGGCGACCTTAGATTGAAGACTCGGGAAGTCATGTATTGTAATCATCATATCATGATAGAGGTTGACGCTGAAAGGAAAGGTTGGATAAGGAAGGTGGGGGAATGAAAGGAATTTCCCCAGCTCTGGCCAGATTTTACTTGGAGGTGCTCAAATCGCAACTTATATAGAACTACTTCGCCACACTCGCACTCAACTCTTACTATAACTAAACCCTAGCCATCTAAGCGGGCACTCAATACTACCAATCATCACAAGACATGACATAGTAACACTGGCACAAATTCATGCCAGCTTACACTAACAGTGCACAACGGTGCACAACACTACATCACTTCATCATGTGTATGCACTAACTCACCAACTGCACGTAACCACACTATCACTACACGTCCCCAAATTCACAACACAACTCTTACACATGCAACGACATGTATACACGCAACTACTGTAACCGCCACCACTGTACTTGACTCATCACCATAGTGCATCAACACCCATCAACCTGTACTGTATGTCCACGTACATACCTGTCCACTCTGTACTGCACAGCCGTACTGTACAGCATAGCCATATGTACTAGCTACACACGTGTACGCCAGAACAACCCACTAGAGCCACAACACTTGTACGCACCACGTTGCATATGAGCATTTGCAGTAGCCAATCAGAAGCCCGTTTCACGTTGAGTTTGAGATGAGGCGCATATGCGCTTTCCAAACGGCACCCTCCAAAACAGCCCATGCTCCCCTGCACTTTTGGTTTTCAGTGACAGCACAGGGTCCACAGCCAACACCCCCCTCTGTCACTGACTTCAAAGGTCTAAGGTCGGACGCCACTCTCCTCACGAAACCTTTCGTGCTTCACACGGCAAAGTGGTTTGTTCAACATATCGGCAGTCATCTTATCGGTTGGGCAGTAGAACAACAAATCGACTTGTCGCGTAGAGCTTCTCGAGTAAAGTGGAAACGAATGTCGATGTGCTTAGTACGCTTGTTCACAACTCCATTTCGAGCAAGGTCAATGCACCCTTGGTTGTCAACATATACAGGTGTTGGTTCAACAAGCAACTTTACCGACTCGTCCACTTCAACTCCAATAACAATGCCGATGCCATTCCACAGTCGCCTAAGCCAGATTGCCTCCTTGGTACCACAGCACAGACTCACATATTCAGATTCAGCACTGGACAGTGCAACCACTTCTTGCTGACGTGAACACCATGAAACAGGTCCTCCTGTCATCATGAACAGGTATCCACTGGTAGACTTGCGGTTTGCAACATCACCTGCCCAGTCTGAGTCAACGTACCCATGCAGTGCCAAATCAGTGCTTGTGCCGTAAGTGAGACCAAAGGAACAAGTACCATTCAGATAGCGCAGTACACGCTTGACTGCCTTCCAGTGAGTATCTCCAGGTTTCTCAACATACTTTGCAAGTTTGGACACTGCGTATGAGATATCTGGGCGAGTTCCCACAGACAAGTACATGAGACAGCCAATCGCCTGACGGTACGGCACATTCGTAAGTACCTCCTCACTTGCAGACAAGTCTACACCGCATTCCATTGGAGTGTCAACTGGTTTGGACTGATGCATGCAGAAACGTTCCAACACCTTCTGTGTGTATGCAGACTGAGTCAGATACAACTGTCGCTTCGCTCGGTCACGATGAATCTCGAACCCGAGTACCATGCGAGCTTCTTTGAGGTCTTTCATGCGGAAACGAGATGACAGTTCTGCCTTCACACGATCCATGGTCTGCATACTCGGACTTGCAATCAGCAGGTCATCAACGTATAGGGCAATCAGAACCACAAATCCCAATATCTTTCCGGTGTAAACACACTCATCTGCGTCATTTGGCTTCAGTTGCATCTCCTCAACAAGAAACGAGTATATCTTTGCATGCCACTGTCTGGGTGCTTGCTTAAGCCCATAGATAGCTTTCTTCAAACGACACACCAGATCCTCGTTACCTTGTTGTACAAACCCAGTTGGCTGCTCCATGTATACTGTCTCTTCAAGCTCACCGTTCAGAAAAGCAGTCTTCACATCCATCTGGTGCAAATGAAAGTCCCGCACAGCAGTTACTGACAGAATCATCCTGATAGAGGTAAACTTAACAACTGGTGCATAAGTCTCAGAAAAGTCAACACCCTCGATCTGCAGGAATCCTCTAGCAACCATACGAGCCTTGTACCTGATAGTTGGTTCACCAGATGGTGCTGCCTCATACTTCTGAACATACACCCATTTGGACGAAATCACGTTGCTGTCTGCTGGCCTTGGCACTAGATCCCATGTGTCGTGCTCCATTAGTGACTGGTACTCACTCTTCATAGCCTTCTTCCATGCTTCGGAATCAGGACGTGACACAGCTTCTGCATAAGAGGAGGGAATGTCATCACTAGCAGTGAGTAGAGCAGTTGGTCGCCACCAGTAGGCTTCTTTCGTTCACGTGTAGACCTACGGAGTGGTTGCTTGTCTTGCACTACCGGCTCAACATGCTCATCAGTGGTGGAATCATTAGTAATGTTCTCAGAAGCATCATCATTATGAGGTACCGGTGCAGAAGGGTCATCGTCACTGGGATTACTGGATGTGTCAGATGATTCAGTTTTAATTTTACTCGACATTTCATTCAAGTCAATGTCAGCATAGTCTTCATGTTCAAACTGATCATGGTCTTCCGAGCCAGAGCACTCGTCAAACCTCACATCTCGTGACACAATCACCTTTCGTTTCTGATCGTCCCACAACTTGTATCCGTGAGACCCAGAAGTGTACCCAATGAAAATGGATTCAACTGCACGCTCCTCCAGCTTCTTCAGCTTATGATCCACAACTTTGTACCAGCATCGGCTCCCAAACACACGCAGGTTGCTCACATCAGGCTTCTGACCATGCCACAGTTCAAATGGAGTCACATCACTTGGAAGTGCTTTGCATGTCACACGGTTGCGTACATATACTGCAACATTCAATGCTCTGCCCAAAAGTGCTTTGGCAATTGCTTGTGACATAACATCGACCTGACCAAGTCCATGAGTGTGCGGTTGAACCTTTCGGCAAGCCCATTCTGCTGAGGATTGTAAGGCACTGTTCGCTGATGCTCAATACCGTGACGCTCAAGTTCTTTGGTAAATCGATGTGACAGATACTCACCACCGTTGTCAGTGCGCAATGCTTTGAGCACATTGTCACGTGCAGTGATGGTTTTTACATGTCTGCCAGTTTGGTTTTGAACAAACGTGAGCCACTTCACGAACATCTGGAACACCTCACTCTTAGTCTTTAGCATGTAGAGGAAACAAAACCTGCTGTGGTCATCGATGAATGTGACAAAGTAGTGCGAGCCTCCCAAGGATTTCACGTGTACTGGACCCGAAATATCGGAATGCACAACTTCCAGTACATGTTTCGCTCGTTCCCCCCTTGCTTGGGAGTCGGAGCACGGCTTGCCTTTCCCACTACACATGAGCCACACACATCAACATGCTGCGCAACGTCCACATTCAGACCTGACACAACCTTGTTTCGAGCCATATGCTTGATACCTTCAATGTTTACATGAGCCATTCGAGCATGCCAAAGAGACAAGTCCGACACAAGTGCGCTGTTCACATCTGTAAACTGGTCTGCAGCAGTAAAAGGTAGTACAGGCCTTTGACGCGGCGCCCAATGGCGACCACTTTTGACCCCTTGTACACACATACATTCTCTTTGTTAAACACTACACTGCATCCCAGATCACAAATCGCTGACACAGACAACAAATGGTACCGTAAACTCGGCACATGCACCACTTTGTTCAGTTTGCACTTACGTTTGGACCCATCAACAGTCAGATCAAGCTCAACACTTCCGTGACCAACAGACTCTAGTTTGGAATCATTACCGATGCTCACATCAGAAGACGCCTTATTCTCGTACGTTTGAAACATGGAATCGTCAAAAGTCATGTGGGCAGTAGCACCAGAGTCAACAATCCAGTCACTGTTCGTGGCCTTAGTAGAGCCAGTAGCAATGAGACATACAAAGTCAGAATCGGTGCCACCCATACCTCGCTCATCGCTGAGCTCAGTATTTACACTTGGGTGAGCAGCATCGACCTGATCCCTGTTAGCCCTCACCACGTTTTACTTTTTGAAACAAGTTCTTCTGGATATGACCCTTCATGCCACAATAATAACAAACCACATTCTTGAATGACTTCTTTCGAAACTGACGTCCAACCAGTGCTGCATCACTTTCGGACTCCTCCTTTGCACGATCATTCATTCGCTGCTCTTCTTGCAGCAAACGACTCTTCACAAACTCCAGAGTGAGTTCGCGATCGCCGATCGTAGTATCGATAGCAACAATGAGGTGTTCGAAACGTTCCGGAAGTCCACACAGAATGGCCATAGCAATGTCCTCTTCTTCCACGGTGACATCCATGCTCTTCAGATCTGATGACAAATGACGAACGCGATTGATGAATTGCAACATTTTCTCGTCTTCTCGCATCTTTGCAGTGTAGAAAGCACGTCTGGCATTGATTCGGTTGAGAAGAGTCTTTCGCTGGAACACATTACATATAGCCTTCCACACATCGGCAGCAGTCTCGACATCACGTACATGATCCAAATGCTCGTCACTGATAGAGAGTCCAATGATAGCTCTAGCCTTTGCGTCACGAGATTCCCATTTGACCAGTTCTTCGGCATCTGAAGGTGGTGAAGTGGTGAGATGGTTCTTGAGATCTTTCAGTGCAAGCACCAATTGAACTTTTTCCTTCCATATGTGGAAGTTATCCTCACCCAACTTCTCGATTTTGATACCAGTGAACGAATCCATGCAGATCAATGGTGTCCAGAACAGTTGAAATCGAATCGCAAGGTAACAAAACACAACAGCAGCAAGCAAAAAAACGGCAATAAAACAGAACAAGAACTCGACACACAGTCAAGTCAAGCAAAACAGCAATGAAACACCGCAGTCCAGACAGTGCGCCACGGCACCCCGTCCACAGATGCACTCGCGGTACTTACCAGGTCTTTCGACCGACACCGTTATCCGCCCTACAAAGTAGAACCGGTGGGAAGCCCGCTAGACAGTACACCCGCTTTGGTTCAAGCCGCCAGACTAACGTCCCCAAGTACCAGGAATCACCCACAGTACTCGGATCAACCGGTTATTGCACTGGACAAACAATGATCACCACTCACACACACAGATGCTGAGCACACAATCACAGGTGCACAGACTTCACGAACAGATGCTGAGACACAAAACGCGAGTGCCCAGACTTCAACACACAAGGTCCTCAACCTCTCGGATCAGAACCCACAAAGACGACGTGGGGATCCCACAGATAATAGAGGGAGACCAAACGATAACGTATAGCGATCGACCAACACGGGCAACAACGAGCACCCAAACACAATACCGATAGAGAGTAAACGTCGAATCATACCACCACAACGACCGAAAGAAGAAGATCAACACCGACCAACGATACGTTCACACACCCGACGCAACGAGAACGACGGAGAAAACGGAGAGAACGGATAGGAGAGAACAGCGAAGCGGGTGAACGGTGGTGAGGAGAGCGGCGATAGACGAATTAGACGGCAGAGGTCAGCGGGCTGGGCCCATAACCTAATAGAGGTTGAAGCTGAAAGGAAGGTTGGATAAGGAAGGTGGGGGAATGAAAGGAAGTTCGCCAGCTCTGGCCAGATTTTACTTGGAGGTGCTCAAGTCGCAACTTATATAGAACTATTTCGCCACACTCGCACTCAACTCTTACTTAACTAAACCCTAGCCATCTAAGCGGGACACTCAATACTACCAATCATCACAAGACATGACATAGTAACACTGGCACAAATTCATGCCAGCTTACACTAACAGTGCACAACGGTGCACAACACTACATCACTTCATCATGTGTATGCACTAACTCACCAACTGCACGAACCACACTATCACTACACGTCCCCAAATTCACAACACAACTCTTACACATGCAACGACATGTATACACGCAACTACTGTAACCGCCACCACTGTACTTGACTCATCACCATAGTCATCAACACCCATCAACCTGTACTGTATGTCCACGTACATACCTGTCCACTCTGTACTGCACAGCCGTACTGTACAGCATAGCCATATGTACTAGCTACACACGTGTACGCCGAACAACCCACTAGAGCCACAACACTTGTACGCACCACGTTGCATATGAGCATTTGCAGTAGCCAATCAGAAGCCTGTTTAACGTTGAGTTTGAGATGAGGCGCATATGCGCTTTCCAAACGGCACCCTCCAAAACAGCCCATGCTCCCTGCACTTTTGGTTTTCAGTGACAGCACAGGGTCCACAGCCAACATATCATTTATGTGGAGGATAAGATTAGGAACCTGGACGATAAGATAGTTGATTTGGCTATGGTGATAAGAAAGACTCAGTTGAGTCAGATGAGTGAGAAATAAAAGCAAAATGATCCACAGACCAGTCAGGATGGATCGGAGAAAAGTTGCGCATACTGCAAGAAGCCGATTCACAGTTCAAACAGGTACTAGGATAATTCTAATAGAGAAAAAAGTGCTCTTTACGTGAGAAGATTGGCCATGTCGAAGAAAATTGTTATTCAAGCCTTCCAAAAGAATGGAAACAGGTTATAGATGTGATAGAAGAATCATAATGCAGTTGAAATGAGAAAGCTCAGTTTATTCAGTTTGGAGTAATGAGCGGCCAATTCAACTTACAACTAATGATGTACCTGGTGCTAGCAGGATATCATCTATTTCATATCTTCAGTGATAATGAATTTATATTCCTGGAAGCAATGGAAGACTATATGGAACACTCAAGGCTGGTATTTGTGCGACTATCTCAGTATAAACTAAAGATCAAGATGAAAAGTGCTTTTCGAGAGTTAGAAGTTTGATTTGCTTCGAAATTTTGCCAATTAATTAAGCGTCCACCTGATGAAAATCAAATCCATCAGACATACTAAAATTCAAACGAGCCAGACTGAATTGCATTGATTTTGGGTCTGGCCAGTTTTTATCTAAGATTTCTATGTGAATTTTAGAGCCGCTCAGCAATTTTAAATGAGGTAAAATCGTACAATAAGTCGTTTGAATAGATAATTGACAAGTAGGAGACTTTAGAAAATATGAAGATTGCTCTCAACTCTTCCGCAGCGTTAACATTTACAGACTTGGAGCGGCCGTCTACAGTAGAGAAGGATGCATAATCAGTGGCTATTGGGGAGTCCCTTTCCCATAATAGTTCTGATGGTACGTTTGACTCAGTGGAGTTCATAATTCCTACCTTGACTTCTGTAGAACGTAGGTATTCAACCTTGTAAAGAGATATTATCGGAAAGAGATAGTCTCGGAGTTATATTTTACTTTTGTTCCTTCTATCCTCTGATGCCTTCAAGCTAAAAGAGTATCTACAAGCATAGAGATATACATTCCAGAAGGATGAACATAGTTTACATGCGCGGTGGCTAGAATTGTTTGCCGAATACAACTTCGAGAGGTAGTACATACAGGGCGAGAATGAAAAGGGTGTAGATATTCTCTCAGGAATACCAGAAAAAGAACCAAGACTCAGAAAATAATGATCTTTCTATGATTAGTACGGGAAATTAAACAGGAGAAGAGTTATTCTATCTAAATACGATATTAAATAGAAGCTTTCGGGCTCAGGGTAATTTTTATGAGGAAGCGGAAGAGAATGAAACTTCTAGTGAGTCCCAAAGTAGTCGTAAGTATATACAAAACGGCTCAAATTCTGATGCATTTCTACGATCAGCTGGGGCACTGATATTCAAAGTCAACAGTTTAGATGATCGGGTAAATATTTGTGTGGCAGAGGTAATTGATAAATACCACGCAGTACGTCAAGTTTTATGACTTTTACCAGCTTAAAGGACCCTATCTTCGGTATGGAAAGAACCTCAGAACTCCACTCTGAGGATTTTTTGACATCTTCTCTATCGATTTAGCGGGGGAAGTGGTCCAGAACGAGAAGTGGTTCATAATTTTTTCTTGCTTTTGTAGAGCATTTCTATGGATGGCCGATCATAGGGCAACTTTCAATGCAACCGTGGAAGTTGTTGGTAAATCTATCAAAAAGGAGATTATACACTCATTTGGGCCACCAAGTGCAGTCATTAGCGATAAAAGCTCATTTCTTAACTCTAATGCACTAGAATAATACCTGCTTGAAAAAGAGTCGAGTGGAAGACGGTCCAAGCTTACATCCAAACGTAAAACGAGAGGGCGCTAATAATTGGTGGGACAATTGAGGAAATTATTGGGAGAATGGTCCAATAAAACCAATATGAACGGGAAATTTCCCTGGAAGTCATTGTCTTCGGTTGTAGAGTTGGGCCACTAGCTAAAATATTTTTTTCAGTTTTAGCTCCTTTGCAGTGTCCTCCAAGGAAAAAACGACGAGAAAGGATAGTCGGGTTCCAAACGAAAGTAAGTTATCGGATTAGGATCGTAAGGTACAGCTGATAGAAATCGATTCGAGCAGAGCAAACGAATCTTACTGGTAAGCTCTCTTTTCCTGATCCCCATTCATCAACCGTTGTTACAAATTTCGTTAGTTGGAAACAAAAAGGCTAAAGGTGAGAAATTTGAGCAATATTCATCCAGAGGAAGTTTACGTCTACAAAAGGACGCACCAGAATGGTGAAGAAATGTATTTGAACGAGCATGGACAGTTTAAGTGCCAAGAACGACTTGCCGCCAAGCTGGCACTAATGATAAAACTTGAAAATGACCCTATAGATTGTAGACAACTTCTGCTTGGAAACTTCAGCTTGGTGCCAATTAGATCACGTAAATATGGTCTGAACCCAGTTATTTGCCGTCACAGCAAGAAAGAGGCCCTCTTTTACGAATATGACGTTGATGTTAGGACAATGATCACAGAAAAGCCGCTATCTTTAAAAGATGAAGGTAAATAGAGTATAGCTGACAAAAATTCTGTAAAACTGCAAAAAACAGAATTGGGGCTTCGCGAAGTCTTTTTATTCAATATAACTGCTAATAGGTACCTCTGGATATAACATTTGCGTTTTCGGATATCTTAATAGTTCAAATTTTCCCACACAGTCAGTGTAATGATTTTTCCAGGCTCATTATTTTGCTTCATTATCGGAAAACATTTCTGTCAATGACTCTAAACACGTCCTTCATGAGGTTCAATCGAATAATTTAGCAAGCCACTCCAAGGAGCCAATATTGTTTTCCTCAAAACTCTTTTTTCGCAATTAGACGTGGGATGGAGCAAAATTGTCCTGAAATATCAAATTATATCCCTTATTTTCAGCATTAAATGTCAGTAGTAGTTCCAAAATAAGCTGCAGCATGAGACTGAACCAAGTCTTTCTTTAATATCAGACAGGAACGATACTCAATGAATAGATAATGCCATGAACTACAATAAAGATCCATCGCTATTTTACCTAGTTGATAATATGCCCCCTTTTGACTAAATTCATTCTAATAACTAGCTATTTTGTTGCGATCGTTTACAAGAACCTTTTCTCTTCAGAGGAGAAACCCTTGCTTCAAATTACGGTCCGTTTTCCAGCATGTTCTCTGTTTAAAATCCCTAATTTTCATGTATTGGTTGCTTGCACTGTATACGAAGAAAAATATTTCTAAATGGAAGTTTAAACAGTGGAAACCAATGAATTTATATAAAGACAGGTAGGGTTGATCTGAAATTGTATTATAATCTTGAAACTTGGCTAATTGAAGTTACTATTCGACATATTGCGCCCCTAACTTTAATTACTTTAATTTGGTGAAATTATTGAACAAATCATGTTCAGTTTCAGACACTCTTACACAACGAGGAAAGCATCCTTGGTAGCTGTGCATATATTTTCTTTTGTATTATGCAGTAATCTGAGCTTTGTCAACTCACATACTCGTTTCTTAAAGCCTCAGGTGCTTCATTTTGCGTGCTTAGCTATGTTCCTCTTCTTTGAATATTACTATTTTCCTCTTCTTTGAAGAGGAAAATAGTAATAAATGGAGTTTAAGTGACCAGAAAAGATTTCAAAATATCAACAAAGCCATTGCTTAACTATGACAGATTTATTTCTTTCATGCATTTAGCATTTTTAATCAGATTTATCATACAGTTCGTGCAATATTTTCCTCCTTAATGTTATCTTATATCAATCATGTACATCTTTGGAGAGCTTAAACTCGTATTATTTTGAGGGCTAGTAGTTGCAAAATATTAATAGTAGCAAAAATTAGTTATTGAGTGAAAATTTTCTCATCTTCCCGATCCACAATATCTTAACCATTGCACCCATCCATTTTTATGTACTGTGAGACGGCTTTTTTGGAGTGATGTTTCAGTTTACAATGAGCAGAACACCTACAGAGTAATTCTTGACGCAAATTTGAGCATCACTATCGGCGATGACTTCATCATCTACACGAAAAGGGCTTCAAGCAGCATAAATTGTGTTCATTTTGTAACATTTTAAAATATTAGGCATGTTTGTATTACAGAAAATAATAAGCTGCGCCTGTATCATGGGTATTTTGCACGCAAATTTTTGACGGAAAAAATTTTAACACCATTCGTAACAATAGCACTACCTGCAACAGATATTAGACTGAGAAGGAGCACAGAATTTGCAGGAATAGAGCGAACGTCTCAAAAACTGTGTCAAATTAGCAGATGAAAATATCGTTTACTTTAACACCGCAATTTTAGCAGATAATTCAGCAATGAATGTCAGAAGAAATAAATTTATCTCGTTCTAGAGAGTTAATATTCAATTTAGCTACCCTTTACCGTAGAGATTTTAGCGGAGCGCTGATGAAAATATTTTCGATGGATAGAGTGGACTGTAAAATATCTTAAATGTGCCTGCAATCGTTGATATTGACATTGTAAAGAAGAATTTCCGCCGCTGGCACCCCTTATCCTTCCGAATGATTTTCAATGTATGTTTTTACCTGGACCTCATCGGTTAATCATTAATTTGTTTTGAGTTGTATTTAGAAACATAACACCATATGAAGGATATCCAAAGACTCAAGGAAAGTATGTTGTCTTGAAATAAAATTTTCCTTTTGCTTTTTCCCTTCATTTTTTGTATGTTTCTGTGCAATATACATAAAATCTTAATTGATTCAATCATTTTGCTTTCTGAGACTTATAAAATCCTCCAGTAGTCATATATTAATGCACCATCTCCATTTTTAGCTTAGTCTTTTTGCGATGGGCGAGAAAACGGAATATCACAGGGTTGGAGATTTGTCATCTCGTTCGCTCATTATGCAGTTCTTTATGTACGCTTTTCTTAACCTCATGTCTACCATGTTTGAATTTAAAATGTGCTGGCTCCTTTTCTCTAATTTTTATCTGTCTAAATCATTGCCCTTTAAGGGCTGTTGCAAGCGTTTTTGTTCCTAAACATTTAGTCACGTTATTTTTTACTTCATCTACTTGATTATGTGTTAAATTATCTTTAAGGTGCCAACAAATAGTTTAGAATGTGCGTTGAGAATTTGATTTAGTTGTTATTCTTTTTTCATTATGTGTGTAACATGCTGCTCTTTTCGGTTTTTGCACGTCTTTTTCTTTTTCTGATCTCATCTATCGGGCAGTAGGTGAAAGAACTTGGTGCTAGAATTGAGTTTATTTCGTTTTTAACAACTCTAATAGGTACAGTAAAGTGTCTGATGTGACAATACTTTGCTTTTGTGCCCATTGAATTGCGTTTTTCATAAATGTAGGAGTCAGGCCTGCACTTTTTTCGATGGGGTTTGCTTAAAATTTCGTCTGAGATAGTGAGGCATGTTTCTTTGAAACTTTTCTCTCACTTTTATGAATTTATTTGTAGATGAGATTATTTTAAAGAAATAGTTTTTGGCTATATCAAAATAATACACAAAAATTATATGGTTGGAAAATCTGAGACATGTGCTCTACTTTTTGATTTACAAATACTTTGTCATATTCAAAATGTACCGCGACTACAGAACAAGAACAGTGTCCATATGAAACTAATCCAATACACCGGGATTTGTATAGTTTCATGTTTAGACGTTACAAAACTCCAAGCTCATATCGTCTATGTTCAAAATACAAGATAAGAATCGTACCAGACATGAGAATATATTTTAGTACACCAAATGATATTTTTGATTTGTTTGAACGTTTCTTTATCTGAGAAAAATTCATATAATTACATGATTTTCCGCCCTGATTTGAATCTTCTCGTTTAAATACAGTTAAAAGGATCAAAATACTGGGCACCTTCTCCGGTACATTGAGATACACTGGCTCGCAGTTCATCCATGGTGGTTACACGAATTGTAGAACTTCGTCTAAATAATTCTATTAATGAGGTGCTAAAAATAAATCCCGCCCTTTTTGCTGTGAAATGTTGTTTTTTGATCAACAAGGGGTGCTCCGAGCCAGAGAAGAGTGTGGGCGGAGGGTTTTATACAGACAGTGATATTTGCAGAGATATCGACTATTGGTATATTTGTACAAATATGGACACAAACACGGAGACTTGCGGGATATCGATGCAATGATGGATCTTGTGGAGACTGTCGGAATTGCTTGCCTGGATACAGAAAATACTGTACTAAATAATTCTTGCCGCCACACGTGTGTTCAGGTAACGAATAATGCCGTAAATTAAGAAATATCATGCGAATTACAAGTACATTTTAGTCCCTTTGTCGTTATTGCAAGAGGATTGTGACCGACACCAATAGCTGGCATTTCAATTCATTGAAGTCAGTATGCAAGGCCTATATATTTTTATCGGTGGTCGGGACTAAATGCAATCCCAAACGACTGAAGATTTTTGTCCGTTGCCCCTTATTGTACAATGATTTCGGTTGCGCCCGCTTTACCAAAGTAAAGAAATTTTCACAAAATATCCGTTTTATGTAAATTAATTTTTTTTACACTGCAATATCATGGATCAGGTTACCCCGTCAGAGTCCACATAGGACCCTGCCCCATAGTGGGATCGAGTGTAGATGTTCCAATTAGTTAATAGCAGACACCCAAACCAGCACGATAGGCTGTGGGAATGGGGAGCCAGCCAATGGAGACATTACGACCCATTATCAAGATGGTCCAATGAGTTCTCCACATCGCAATCATTCCCAGCATTTTTTGCTGCATAACTGACTTCCTCTCCAGAATTTTAACTTGCCGTATTTTAAGAGCGTTGCAAAGGACTGGAAGTAACCCAAAAACATTTTCAGTAAATCTGCAACCCCCAACGGCAAAAATGAACATATTTTCAGACATTTTCAAAATTAGGAGCAACCGATTACACCTGCACGGTGCTAGCGACTTCGAACCGGACTAATTCCGCTTCCTAGTTCCCCCATGGTGACCACTTTGTACCAATTATTTGATGCGCTTTGCAACATAGGCTAACCTACTTTTCAATTATTAAAACACCCCAATTTCCACCCCTGTGCTTTGCTGCATGAATACCGTGGGCTGCTTGTGCAGTATGTGCAATATCATGCATTTTCTTTGTACGTTCATGAGCAACGATTTGCGTAGGTGAGCTGTGCAAAATAGTTTTATCTTTTTTTTTCACGGACAAGACTTTGAGAAAACGGAAATTTTCCAGTTCTTTTGTGTGGCGAATAAATTTCCATACGATACCCTAGACAGACAATTAAAACAGAAACGCTTGGTTATTTTTGAGCCAAGCTAAAACCGTGTGTCATCCTGAATTACTGGGATCAAGTTAAGAAAACGCACACTGTTTTTGCATAGATCTGGTCTTTTGCAGATGTCTGGGCTTTTTGCAGAGATCTAGGCAGAAATTTATTTCACTTAAAACTTCCCCGTATTTGTAAAATGTGCGCCTCGGTCAAGAATGATATTTTTAGGTCTGCAAATCGTTTGATTTTTTTTAGTTTTGTGATTTTGACTTTTTAAACCGGCAATTTCCGTATTTTCTCAGGTTCTCGAAAACGATATCTTCGAAACATTCTTTTATTGGAAACATAAGCAGTGCGATTTTCCATGATGTTAAATCAATTTAAATTCAGTCGTGGAAATTTTTTCCTGTCAACTAATTGCTGAAATGGTTTTAGAACATCGGCCTTACTTTTCGCAGAGATCTGGGCAGAAATTTATTTCACTTAAAACTTCCCCGTATTTGTAAAATGTGCGCCTCGGTCAAGAATGATATTTGTAGGTCTGCAAATCGTTTGATTTTTTTAGTTTTGTGATTTTGACCTTTTTAAACCGGCAATTTCCGTATTTTCTCAGGTTCTCGAAAACGATATCTTCGAAACATTCTTTTATTGGAAACATAAGCAGTGCGATTTTCCATGATGTTAAATCAATTTAAATTCAGTCGTGGAAATTTTTTCCTGTCAACTAATTGCTGAAATGGTTTTAGAACATCGGCCTTACTTTTCGCAGAGATCTGGGCAGAAATTTATTTCACTTAAAACTTCCCCGTATTTGTAAAATGTGCGCCTCGGTCAAGAATGATATTTGTAGGTCTGCAAATCGTTTGATTTTTTTTAGTTTATTGATTTTGACCTTTTTAAACCGGCAATTTCCGTATTTTCTCAGGTTCTCGAAAACGATACCTTCGAAACATTTTTTATTGGAAACATAAGCAGTGCGATTTTCCATGATATTAAATCAATTTAAATTCAGTCGTGGAAATTTTTTTCTGTCAACTAATTACTGAAGAGAGTTTTGGAACATCGATCGTACTCCTCATGATACCCATTAATTTTGATGAATTGTATGCTTGGGTTTTCATAGCCAGTATTTGAAATTGAAAACATGAGCAGTGTGATTTTCTATTTTGTATGCTGTTAATATTTAATTCAATTGCGGCAATTTTTCCTGTCAACTAATTACTGCAGAGAGTTTTGGAACATCGATATTAATTTTCACGCTTCCCATTAATTTTGATGAATTAAATACTTGGATGTCATAGCCAACGGATGTCACCAGTTCGTGATAGCATTTTGTGCGAGACGAAAATAAAGTATAAATTACACATTTATAATTTCGATAATTTTAAATTCCATACCCTGCTAATTTAAATTAGATACTTCGAGATGAAATTTAAAAACGAATAGCTGTAAACTCTGAATTTATAAGCGGCTAAGCGGTTTAAACTTACTAGAAATACTCGAAAATGTGGGAAGAGTCCTCTCTTCCACTCTCATTTCGAAAATTAAGAAATTAGAATTTGCGTGAATTTTTCAACACGTCTGCTTTATACGCACGGAAAATTAAAAGCTGCTCTGACTTTCGTAATATTAGTTATTTCCAGAACTGCATCGTATAAAATCCCTGCAGCGCTATTTTCGAAGGTCAATAATGATTACCGTTTTCAAAGAGACTTCTGATCGCAACAATAAATAACTCTCATCACTTACTCGTAATTATCAGGGTATTTGGGTTGAAATTTTCACAAAACCATTTGCAAAGGCGAGCCAAACGCGTCGGCATCCATGCAATATAAAACTTCTGCGGTGCCTTTCATTTAATTTTGTGCCACGCCCTGCGAGATTACATACACAACGAGCAGCATGTACTCCCCACTTATTAGTACTCCATAAATGTTGTCCGAAACTATCCAATTTGAGCAGAATTAATAAATTCAGAATCAAACATAGTAGCGCCTATTACGCTATATGCATTTAAATTGATCTCGTCACTTGTATATACATAATCATTTTTGAAAAATTCTTGTAAATGTCTCATCAAAATTTTCACATTTGATGAGACGGAGAAATTTTTATGCTCCTCAATACTTAATTCAAAAGTATGCGGAGATGAACATGTGTATATGTATGATTTTCTGTTGCAAAAAAAACCTGATCCGGGTACATGAACGCTTGAACAAATGCTAAACAAAAACATGGCGACATCAAACGGAGCTGTATATGTAGGAGTCGGGACGGTATTTTTCTGTCGTTCTTTTTTTAACTTTTTTTCATTTCAAAAGATACCACTCGTCGAATGCATCATGAGTGTGAAGGTCTATTAAACTGCGAAAGTTTCATCAGCAACGTATCATGCAACAAATTTTTTCCGTTTCTTGGAAGGAGGATGAGTATGCTGGGTGCATCAATATTTTGACAGTGGAAACAGCTGAACTAGAATTGCATTTCCCTTATTCTGGAAAGTTTTATCTAGCTCCCTCCAAGCTCGAGTCACCGGTTTCAAGCGTACCTTCTTTATTTCGGGTTCGCCGCTAGCATCCGAAAAGTACAGAAGGCCAAACAGGCCGGATGGAAGCTTTGCAGCACACCCTGTAAGCGCGAAACATTTTTTGCCGGGGTAATGTAATGATTTTGAAGATCATTTTCGGTTTGATGTATGAAAAAATAACGTTCATGCCTGCATCTGCTAGAAAAAATGAATGCTTTGTCTTTCCTCATTTAATTTTCATTGGTGTCATCTCCAATGATACTGTTAAGGTCAAAATATCAAAAGTTCCAAACAAAACTGGTATGAGGTCGGATCCCAGCCATTGTACTCGTTCCAGACAAACTGAATCAGGAGTGCCCATGGGATACTCAGAACGCGTCTCCTCATCTGTTTCCTCTGCGGACTGGTATGCCACCGGACTGGAGAGCGACTGTGAGTAGCTCAGACAAGGAACCTTTGAAGTTAATTATCCTCAAATTTCTCGTTGCGAGCTCAGAGAAGGCATGCATTGAGGCTTCCTTTTGAATGCCCACAAGTGAAGTTTGGTCCGGATGTGGAAGAGTTCCTCAATTGGTTCAAAATTCCAGTTCAGCTGTGGCATGTGTTTATCGTATTTTATCACCGTATGTACTTTACTGTGCAGTGTTTGAACACCTCTCTCAAACGTTTTCAAGGTCACACAGTTCTATTTGAATTTTCTAAAGCATTGTGATATTTTTGTATGAAGCTAATATGTTAACATACGAAACATTTCCCGCAGGGCTCAAATAGCATCAAATGCTGCATGTGCTACCGCAGTTACTCTTGGTAACCTGAAATGAACTTCATTGCGGCCTTGTACGCCTCTTCACCAACCAGGTCCCCAAGCGTCCTCCCATTGTCGTCCCCGTCCTTGAAATGAATTCCACCGTGAAGTCGCGAGATACCAGCCTCATCTGCGGCCTCAGAAAATGTGTTCCACTTGAGTGTCACTTCCTCCCTGCGTCATCCCCGGCTCAAAGCGAGATTCCCCCGGACTAATTGTAATCGAGGCGCCAAAGTAATCGCTGCCAGTGAACAGTTTTAGAACGTGCCCCGCTAGAGCTGAACGCAGAATGACCAGAAGTGTATTCTGCAAATGGCGGCGAGGGATGATCTCCCGGCGTCTGGTATGTTTCCCAATCTTCTGCCAGCAGCCGCATTACTTTTCCGTTCGTGAGAGAGTATGCGGTGATCGCGTACCCACCCAGTTCCTGATCATATTCTCCGATGAGCCCTAAATGGCCGAGACTCCGAATGACTCGAACGGGTCTTGCGTAGAAGTAAAAAAGCTTTGCATTCCAAGTGGTAATTCCGGCATCGCTGACAGCATGAAAGGGAAAGAAACATTTTGGCGTCATCGTCAAGTGTGTGTCCGTCACGCGCTGACACATACTGCCCGAAAGTCATCCAAGTACCCGGGGGAAAGGATGTCCCGCCACCATCCTCCCAGAATTCCGCAATCAGTTTGGTGCGATCAGTCAAGTTCCTGCTGAATTCAATGACCTGCTCAGTTTGAAGAATAAATCTGGGATTGATAATTGTTCCAATCAAATCACGTGACACTGGAAGATATGTGCCGTTCTCAAGTTTGATCTGCTTACCGTCCAAGTCTACCTCTCCATTGACAAGCAAGAATGGTTCCGGCGGGACAGGGCGCCGCTTTTTCCATTCTCGACACCGAAAGTGAACCTCTCTCCCCATTCGGGCGTTAGGAATTCCTGGACTGGTCCTTCTGGATCATCGATGGGGATCCTCTCGGCAGTCCACCGATCTACAGAATTTGTGAACGGAGCAGTGCGATACAAATCCGCAACATAATCTGTGGAGGACGTTGCGCTATACTTCTCCATAACAGCGTTGGCCATCTTCCTTCCAATCCTCGACGGGTTGGTCGAATACGTAAGTGGAAGCACTTTGAGATCCTCCATTTTTCCTAGAATGTAAGACCTGCTCGACGGAAAAAGTCTAGACAGGATATGAAAAGCCGCGACGCTCATGCCTCTATCTTGTTTTCCGTGGTCATTTCATCATTTCTCTGCTTCATTGTATCCCACTCGTAGTGGAAACGGCTGTGGGATCGTAAGCGGACCATGCATCGTACATTGCGGTATGCATCATCGCGTAGGAGTTTGAAGCTATTGTAGGACCGACCTTCCCATCAATGACAAGCTGTTGAGCTACTCTGTCCCAGAAGACGGAGATGGTCGGATCACTGTTCGAGACAACCTCAAGAAGTTGCGTTTCCGGTTGAATTTTTAGGAAAACATCGGACGCAACAGCCACCGAAAGTAGCAGAAGACATGGTATGTAGCTACCTTTTCTGGAATCATTTTTCGGTTTAAAACCTGCCACCCCAAAGTTGAGCCGGTGTGAAGTCAGCTCCAGAAATAAAATAGCTCTCTGTGCGCTTTTTTGATCAACGAGGTGTACTCCGAGCCAGAGAAGAGTGTGGGCGGAGGGTTTTATACAGACAGTGATATTTGCAGAGATATCGACTATTGGTATATTTGTACAAATATGGACACAAACACGGAGACTTGCAGGGATATCGATGCAATGATGGATCTTGGAGACTGTCGGAATTGCTTGCCTGGATACAGAAAATACTGTACTAAATAATTCTTGCCGCCACACGTGTGTTCAGGTAACGAATAATGCCGTAAATTAAGAAATATCATGCGAATTACAAGTACATTTTAGTCCCTTTGTCGTTATTGCAAGAGGATTGTGACCGACACCAATAGCTGGCATTTCAATTCATTGAAGTCAGTATGCAAGGCCTATATATTTTTATCGGTGGTCGGGACTAAATGCAATCCCAAACGACTGAAGATTTTTGTCCGTTGCCCCTTATTGTACAATGATTTCGGTTGCGCCCGCTTTACCAAAGTAAAGAAAATTTTCACAAAATCCGTTTTATGGTAAATTAATTTTTTTTACACTGCAATATCATGGATCAGGTTACCCCGTCAGAGTCCACATAGGACCCTGCCCCATAGTGGGATCGAGTGTAGATGTTCCAATTAGTTAATAGCAGACACCCAAACCAGCACGATAGGCTGTGGGAATGGGAGCCAGCCAATGGAGACATTACGACCCATTATCAAGATGGTCCAATGAGTTCTCCACATCGCAATCATTCCCAGCATTTTTTGCTGCATAACTGACTTCCTCTCCAGAATTTTAACTTGCCGTATTTTTAAGAGCGTTGCAAAGGACTGGAAGTAACCAAAAACATTTCAGTAAATCTGCAACCCCCAACGGCAAAAATGAACATATTTTCAGACATTTTCAAAATTAGGAGCAACCGATTACACCTGCACGGTGCTAGCGACTTCGAACCGGACTAATTCCGCTTCCTAGTTCCCCCATGGTGACCACTTTGTACCAATTATTTGATGCGCTTTGCAACATAGGCTAACCTACTTTTCAATTATTAAAACACCCCAATTTCCACCCCTGTGCTTTGCTGCATGAATACCGTGGGCTGCTTGTGCAGTATGTGCAATATCATGCATTTTCTTTGTACGTTCATGAGCAACGATTTGCGTAGGTGAGCTGTGCAAAATAGTTTTATCTTTTTTTTTCACGGACAAGACTTTGAGAAAACGGAAATTTTCCAGTTCTTTTGTGTGGCGAATAAATTTCCATACGATACCCTAGACAGACAATTAAAACAGAAACGCTTGGTTATTTTTGAGCCAAGCTAAAACCGTGTGTCATCCTGAATTACTGGGATCAAGTTAAGAAAACGCACACTGTTTTTGCATAGATCTGGTCTTTTGCAGATGTCTGGGCTTTTTGCAGAGATCTAGGCAGAAATTTATTTCACTTAAAACTTCCCCGTATTTGTAAAATGTGCGCCTCGGTCAAGAATGATATTTTAGGTCTGCAAATCGTTTGATTTTTTTTAGTTTGTGATTTTGACTTTTTAAACCGGCAATTTCCGTATTTTCTCAGGTTCTCGAAAACGATATCTTCGAAACATTCTTTTATTGGAAACATAAGCAGTGCGATTTTCCATGATGTTAAATCAATTTAAATTCAGTCGTGGAAATTTTTTCCTGTCAACTAATTGCTGAAATGGTTTTAGAACATCGGCCTTACTTTTCGCAGAGATCTGGGCAGAAATTTATTTCACTTAAAACTTCCCCGTATTTGTAAAATGTGCGCCTCGGTCAAGAATGATATTTGTAGGTCTGCAAATCGTTTGATTTTTTTTAGTTTTGTGATTTTGACCTTTTTAAACCGGCAATTTCCGTATTTTCTCAGGTTCTCGAAAAACGATACCTTCGAAACATTTTTTATTGGAAACATAAGCAGTGCGATTTTCCATGATATTAAATCAATTTAAATTCAGTCGTG
The DNA here is from genome assembly GCA_002205965.3 of Kappaphycus alvarezii. Taxonomy (NCBI): domain Eukaryota; phylum Rhodophyta; class Florideophyceae; order Gigartinales; family Solieriaceae; genus Kappaphycus; species Kappaphycus alvarezii. The sequence goes on from NADL03000790.1 coordinate 488,472, forward strand.
GAAATTTTTTTCTGTCAACTAATTACTGAAGAGAGTTTTGGAACATCGATCGTACTCCTCATGCTACCCATTAATTTTGATGAATTGTATGCTTGGTTTTCATAGCCAGTATTTGAAATTGAAAACATGAGCAGTGTGATTTTCTATTTTGTATGCTGTTAATATTTTAATTCAATTGCGGCAATTTTTTCCTGTCAACTAATTACTGCAGAGAGTTTTGGAACATCGATATTAATTTTCACGCTTCCCATTAATTTTGATGAATTAAATACTTGGATGTCATAGCCAACGGATGTCACCAGTTCGTGATAGCATTTTGTGCGAGACGAAAATAAAGTATAAATTACACATTTATAATTTCGATAATTTTAAATTCCATACCCTGTTAATTTAAATTAGATACTTCGAGATGAAATTTGAAAAACGAATAGCTGTAAACTCTGAATTTATAAGCGGCTAAGCGGTTTAAACTTACTAGAAATACTCGAAAATGTGGGAAGAGTCCTCTCTTCCACTCTCATTTCGAAAATTAAGAAATTAGAATTTGCGTGAATTTTTCAACACGTCTGCTTTATACGCACGGAAAATTAAAAGCTGCTCTGACTTTCGTAATATTAGTTATTTCCAGAACTGCATCGTATAAAATCCCTGCAGCGCTATTTTCGAAGGTCAATAATGATTACCGTTTTCAAAGAGACTTCTGATCGCAACAATAAATAACTCTCATCACTTACTCGTAATTATCAGGGTATTTGGGTTGAAATTTTCACAAAACCATTTGCAAAGGCGAGCCAAACGCGTCGGCATCCATGCAATATAAAACTTCTGCGGTGCCTTTCATTTAATTTTGTGCCACGCCCTGCGAGATTACATACACAACGAGCAGCATGTACTCCCCACTTATTAGTACTCCATAAATGTTGTCCGAAACTATCCAATTTGAGCAGAATTAATAAATTCAGAATCAAACATAGTAGCGCCTATTAACGCTATATGCATTTAAATTGATCTCGTCACTTGTATATACATAATCATTTTTGAAAAATTCTTGTAAATGTCTCATCAAAATTTTCACATTTGATGAGACGGAGAAATTTTTATGCTCCTCAATACTTAATTCAAAAGTATGCGGAGATGAACATGTGTATATGTATGATTTTCTGTTGCAAAAAAAACCTGATCCGGGTACATGAACGCTTGAACAAATGCTAAACAAAAACATGGCGACATCAAACGGAGCTGTATATGTAGGAGTCGGGACGGTATTTTTCTGTCGTTCTTTTTTAACTTTTTTTCATTTCAAAAGATACCACTCGTCGAATGCATCATGAGTGTGAAGGTCTATTAAACTGCGAAAGTTTCATCAGCAACGTATCATGCAACAAATTTTTTCCGTTTCTTGGAAGGAGGATGAGTATGCTGGGTGCATCAATATTTTGACAGTGGAAACAGCTGAACTAGAATTGCATTTCCCTTATTCTGGAAAGTTTTATCTAGCTCCCTCCAAGCTCGAGTCACCGGTTTCAAGCGTACCTTCTTTATTTCGGGTTCGCCGCTAGCATCCGAAAAGTACAGAAGGCCAAACAGGCCGGATGGAAGCTTTGCAGCACACCCTGTAAGCGCGAAACATTTTTTGCCGGGGTAATGTAATGATTTTGAAGATCATTTTCGGTTTGATGCATGAAAAAATAACGTTCATGCCTGCATCTGCTAGAAAAAATGAATGCTTTGTCTTTCCTCATTTAATTTTCATTGGTGTCATCTCCAATGATACTGTTAAGGTCAAAATATCAAAAGTTCCAAACAAAACTGGTATGAGGTCGGGATCCCAGCCATTGTACTCGTTCCAGACAAACTGAATCAGGAGTGCCCATGGGATACTCAGAACGCGTCTCCTCATCTGTTTCCTCTGCGGACTGGTATGCCACCGGACTGGAGAGCGACTGTGAGTAGCTCAGACAAGGAACCTTTGAAGTTAATTATCCTCAAATTTCTCGTTGCGAGCTCAGAGAAGGCATGCATTGAGGCTTCCTTTTGGAATGCCCACAAGTGAAGTTTGGTCCGGATGTGGAAGAGTTCCTCAATTGGTTCAAAATTCCCAGTTCAGCTGTGGCATGTGTTATCGTATTTTATCACCGTATGTACTTTACTGTGCAGTGTTTGAACACCTCTCTCAAACGTTTTCAAGGTCACACAGTTCTATTTGAATTTTCTAAAGCATTGTGATATTTTGTATGAAGCTAATATGTTAACATACGAAACATTTCCCGCAGGGCTCAAATAGCATCAAATGCTGCATGTGCTACCGCAGTTACTCTTGGTAACCTGAAATGAACTTCATTGCGGCCTTGTACGCCTCTTCACCAACCAGGTCCCCAAGCGTCCTCCCATTGTCGTCCCCGTCCTTGAAATGAATTCCACCGTGAAGTCGCGAGATACCAGCCTCATCTGCGGCCTCAGAAAATGTGTTCCACTTGAGTGTCACTTCCTCCCTTGGCGTCATCCCCGGCTCAAAGCGAGATTCCCCCGGACTAATTGTAATCGAGGCGCCAAAGTAATCGCTGCCAGTGAACAGTTTTAGAACAGTGGCCCCGCTAGAGCTGAACGCGAATGACCAGAAGTGTATTCTGCAAATGGCGGCGAGGGATGATCTCCCGGCGTCTGGTATGTTTCCCAATCTTCTGCCAGCAGCCGCATTACTTTTCCGTTCGTGAGAGAGTATGCGGATTGCGTACCCACCCAGTTCCTCATCATATTCTCCGATGAGCCCTAAATGGCCGAGACTCCGAATGACTCGAACGGGTCTTGCGTAGAAGTAAAAAAGCTTTGCATTCCAAGTGGTAATTCCGGCATCGCTGACAGCATTAGAAAGGGAAAGAAACATTTTGGCGTCATCGTCAAGTGTGTGTCCGTCACGCGCTGACACATACTGCCCGAAAGTCATCCAAGTACCCGGGGGAAAGGATGTCCCGCCACCATCCTCCCAGAATTCCGCAATCAGTTTGGTGCGATCAGTCAAGTTCCTGCTGAATTCAATGACCTGCTCAGTTTGAAGAATAAATCTGGGATTGATAATTGTTCCAATCAAATCACGGACACTGGAAGATATGTGCCGTTCTCAAGTTTGATCTGCTTACCGTCCAAGTCTACCTCTCCATTGACAAGCAAGAATGGTTCTGGCGGGACAGGGCGACCGCTTTTTCCATTCTCGACACCAAAAGTGAACCTCTCTCCCCATTCGGGCGTTAGGAATTCCTGGACTGGTCCTTCTGGATCATCGATGGGGATCCTCTCGGCAGTCCACCGATCTACAGAATTTGTGAACGGAGCAGTGCGATACAAATCCGCAACATAATCTGTGGAGGACGTTGCGCTATACTTCTCCATAACAGCGTTGGCCATCTTCCTTCCAATCCTCGACGGGTTGGTCGAATACGTAAGTGGAAGCACTTTGAGATCCTCCATTTTTCCTAGAATGTAAGACCTGCTCGACGGAAAAAGTCTAGACAGGATATGAAAAGCCGCGACGCTCATTGCCTCTATCTTGTTTTCCGTGGTCATTTCATCATTTCTCTGCTTCATTGTATCCCCTCGTAGTGGAAACGGCTGTGGGATCGTAAGCGGACCATGCATCGTACATTGCGGTATGCATCATCGCGTAGGAGTTTGAAGCTATTGTAGGACCGACCTTCCCATCAATGACAAGCTGTTGAGCTACTCTGTCCCAAAGACGGAGATGGTCGGATCACTGTTCGAGACAACCTCAAGAAGTTGCGTTTCCGGTTGAATTTTTAGGAAAACATCGGACGCAACAGCCACCGAAAGTAGCAGAAGACATGGTATGTAGCTACCTTTTCTGGAATCATTTTTCGGTTTAAAACCTGCCACCCCAAAGTTGAGCCGGGTGTGAAGTCAGCTCCAGAAATAAAATAGCTCTCTGTGCGCTTTTTTGATCAACGAGGTGTACTCCGAGCCAGAGAAGAGTGTGGGCGGAGGGTTTTATACAGACAGTGATATTTGCAGAGATATCGACTATTGGTATATTTGTACAAATATGGACACAAACACGGAGACTTGCGGGATATCGATGCAATGATGGATCTTGTGGAGACTGTCGGAATTGCTTGCCTGGATACAGAAAATACTGTACTAAATAATTCTTGCCGCCACACGTGTGTTCAGGTAACGAATAATGCCGTAAATTAAGAAATATCATGCGAATTACAAGTACATTTTAGTCCCTTTGTCGTTATTGCAAGAGGATTGTGACCGACACCAATAGCTGGCATTTCAATTCATTGAAGTCAGTATGCAAGGCCTATATATTTTTATCGGTGGTCGGGACTAAATGCAATCCCAAACGACTGAAGATTTTTGTCCGTTGCCCTTATTGTACAATGATTTCGGTTGCGCCCGCTTTACCAAAGTAAAGAAATTTTCACAAATATCCGTTTTATGGTAAATTAATTTTTTTTACACTGCAATATCATGGATCAGGTTACCCCGTCAGAGTCCACATAGGACCCTGCCCCATAGTGGGATCGAGTGTAGATGTTCCAATTAGTTAATAGCAGACACCCAAACCAGCACGATAGGCTGTGGGAATGGGGAGCCAGCCAATGGAGACATTACGACCCATTATCAAGATGGTCCAATGAGTTCTCCACATCGCAATCATTCCCAGCATTTTTTGCTGCATAACTGACTTCCTCTCCAGAATTTTAACTTGCCGTATTTTTAAGAGCGTTGCAAAGGACTGGAAGTAACCCAAAAACATTTTCAGTAAATCTGCAACCCCAACGGCAAAAATGAACATATTTTCAGACATTTTCAAAATTAGGAGCAACCGATTACACCTGCACGGTGCTAGCGACTTCGAACCGGACTAATTCCGCTTCCTAGTTCCCCCATGGTGACCACTTTGTACCAATTATTTGATGCGCTTTGCAACATAGGCTAACCTACTTTTCAATTATTAAAACACCCCAATTTCCACCCCTGTGCTTTGCTGCATGAATACCGTGGGCTGCTTGTGCAGTATGTGCAATATCATGCATTTTCTTTGTACGTTCATGAGCAACGATTTGCGTAGGTGAGCTGTGCAAAATAGTTTTATCTTTTTTTTTCACGGACAAGACTTTGAGAAAACGGAAATTTTCCAGTTCTTTTGTGTGGCGAATAAATTTCCATACGATACCCTAGACAGACAATTAAAACAGAAACGCTTGGTTATTTTTGAGCCAAGCTAAAACCGTGTGTCATCCTGAATTACTGGGATCAAGTTAAGAAAACGCACACTGTTTTTGCATAGATCTGGTCTTTTGCAGATGTCTGGGCTTTTTGCAGAGATCTAGGCAGAAATTTATTTCACTTAAAACTTCCCGTATTTGTAAAATGTGCGCCTCGGTCAAGAATGATATTTTAGGTCTGCAAATCGTTTGATTTTTTTTAGTTTTGTGATTTTGACTTTTTAAACCGGCAATTTCCGTATTTTCTCAGGTTCTCGAAAACGATATCTTCGAAACATTCTTTTATTGGAAACATAAGCAGTGCGATTTTCCATGATGTTAAATCAATTTAAATTCAGTCGTGGAAATTTTTTTCTGTCAACTAATTACTGAAGAGAGTTTTGGAACATCGATCGTACTCCTCATGCTACCCATTAATTTTGATGAATTGTATGCTTGTGTTTTCATAGCCAGTATTTGAAATTGAAAACATGAGCAGTGTGATTTTCTATTTTGTATGCTGTTAATATTTTAATTCAATTGCGGCAATTTTTTCCTGTCAACTAATTACTGCAGAGAGTTTTGGAACATCGATATTAATTTTCACGCTTCCCATTAATTTTGATGAATTAAATACTTGGATGTCATAGCCAACGGATGTCACCAGTTCGTGATAGCATTTTGTGCGAGACGAAAATAAAGTATAAATTACACATTTATAATTTCGATAATTTTAAATTCCATACCCTGTTAATTTAAATTAGATACTTCGAGATGAAATTTGAAAAACGAATAGCTGTAAACTCTGAATTTATAAGCGGCTAAGCGGTTTAAACTTACTAGAAATACTCGAAAATGTGGGAAGAGTCCTCTCTTCCACTCTCATTTCGAAAATTAAGAAATTAGAATTTGCGTGAATTTTTCAACACGTCTGCTTTATACGCACGGAAAATTAAAAGCTGCTCTGACTTTCGTAATATTAGTTATTTCCAGAACTGCATCGTATAAAATCCCTGCAGCGCTATTTTCGAAGGTCAATAATGATTACCGTTTTCAAAGAGACTTCTGATCGCAACAATAAATAACTCTCATCACTTACTCGTAATTATCAGGGTATTTGGGTTGAAATTTTCACAAAACCATTTGCAAAGGCGAGCCAAACGCGTCGGCATCCATGCAATATAAAACTTCTGCGGTGCCTTTCATTTAATTTTGTGCCACGCCCTGCGAGATTACATACACAACGAGCAGCATGTACTCCCCACTTATTAGTACTCCATAAATGTTGTCCGAAACTATCCAATTTGAGCAGAATTAATAAATTCAGAATCAAACATAGTAGCGCCTATTACGCTATATGCATTTAAATTGATCTCGTCACTTGTATATACATAATCATTTTTGAAAAATTCTTGTAAATGTCTCATCAAAATTTTCACATTTGATGAGACGGAGAAATTTTTATGCTCCTCAATACTTAATTCAAAAGTATGCGGAGATGAACATGTGTATATGTATGATTTTCTGTTGCAAAAAAAACCTGATCCGGGTACATGAACGCTTGAACAAATGCTAAACAAAAACATGGCGACATCAAACGGAGCTGTATATGTAGGAGTCGGGACGGTATTTTTCTGTCGTTCTTTTTTTAACTTTTTTTCATTTCAAAAGATACCACTCGTCGAATGCATCATGAGTGTGAAGGTCTATTAAACTGCGAAAGTTTCATCAGCAACGTATCATGCAACAAATTTTTCCGTTTCTTGGAAGGAGGATGAGTATGCTGGGTGCATCAATATTTTGACAGTGGAAACAGCTGAACTAGAATTGCATTTCCCTTATTCTGGAAAGTTTTATCTAGCTCCCTCCAAGCTCGAGTCACCGGTTTCAAGCGTACCTTCTTTATTTCGGGTTCGCCGCTAGCATCCGAAAAGTACAGAAGGCCAAACAGGCCGGATGGAAGCTTTGCAGCACACCCTGTAAGCGCGAAACATTTTTTGCCGGGGTAATGTAATGATTTTGAAGATCATTTTCGGTTTGATGCATGAAAAAATAACGTTCATGCCTGCATCTGCTAGAAAAAATGAATGCTTTGTCTTTCCTCATTTAATTTTCATTGGTGTCATCTCCAATGATACTGTTAAGGTCAAAATATCAAAAGTTCCAAACAAAACTGGTATGAGGTCGGGATCCCAGCCATTGTACTCGTTCCAGAACAAACTGAATCAGGAGTGCCCATGGGATACTCAGAACGCGTCTCCTCATCTGTTTCCTCTGCGGACTGGTATGCCACCGGACTGGAGAGCGACTGTGAGTAGCTCAGACAAGGAACCTTTGAAGTTAATTATCCTCAAATTTCTCGTTGCGAGCTCAGAGAAGGCATGCATTGAGGCTTCCTTTTGGAATGCCCACAAGTGAAGTTTGGTCCGGATGTGGAAGAGTTCCTCAATTGGTTCAAAATTCCCAGTTCAGCTGTGGCATGTGTTTATCGTATTTTATCACCGTATGTACTTTACTGTGCAGTGTTTGAACACCTCTCTCAAACGTTTTCAAGGTCACACAGTTCTATTTGAATTTTCTAAAGCATTGTGATATTTTTTATGAAGCTAATATGTTAACATACGAAACATTTCCCGCAGGGCTCAAATAGCATCAAATGCTGCATGTGCTACCGCAGTTACTCTTGGTAACCTGAAATGAACTTCATTGCGGCCTTGTACGCCTCTTCACCAACCAGGTCCCCAAGCGTCCTCCCATTGTCGTCCCCGTCCTTGAAATGAATTCCACCGTGAAGTCGCGAGATACCAGCCTCATCTGCGGCCTCAGAAAATGTGTTCCACTTGAGTGTCACTTCCTCCCTTGGCGTCATCCCCGGCTCAAAGCGAGATTCCCCCGGACTAATTGTAATCGAGGCGCCAAAGTAATCGCTGCCAGTGAACAGTTTTAGAACAGTGGCCCCGCTAGAGCTGAACGCAGAATGACCAGAAGTGTATTCTGCAAATGGCGGCGAGGGATGATCTCCCGGCGTCTGGTATGTTTCCCAATCTTCTGCCAGCAGCCGCATTACTTTTCCGTTCGTGAGAGAGTATGCGGTGATCGCGTACCCACCCAGTTCCTGATCATATTCTCCGATGAGCCCTAAATGGCCGAGACTCCGAATGACTCGAACGGGTCTTGCGTAGAAGTAAAAAAGCTTTGCATTCCAAGTGGTAATTCCGGCATCGCTGACAGCATTGGAAAGGGAAAGAAACATTTTGGCGTCATCGTCAAGTGTGTGTCCGTCACGCGCTGACACATACTGCCCGAAAGTCATCCAAGTACCCGGGGGAAAGGATGTCCCGCCACCATCCTCCCAGAATTCCGCAATCAGTTTGGTGCGATCAGTCAAGTTCCTGCTGAATTCAATGACCTGCTCAGTTTGAAGAATAAATCTGGGATTGATAATTGTTCCAATCAAATCACGTGACACTGGAAGATATGTGCCGTTCTCAAGTTTGATCTGCTTACCGTCCAAGTCTACCTCTCCATTGACAAGCAAGAATGGTTCCGGCGGGACAGGGCGCCCGCTTTTTCCATTCTCGACACCGAAAGTGAACCTCTCTCCCCATTCGGGCGTTAGGAATTCCTGGACTGGTCCTTCTGGATCATCGATGGGGATCCTCTCGGCAGTCCACCGATCTACAGAATTTGTGAACGGAGCAGTGCGATACAAATCCGCAACATAATCTGTGGAGGACGTTGCGCTATACTTCTCCATAACAGCGTTGGCCATCTTCCTTCCAATCCTCGACGGGTTGGTCGAATACGTAAGTGGAAGCACTTTGAGATCCTCCATTTTTAGAATGTAAGACCTGCTCGACGGAAAAAGTCTAGACAGGATATGAAAAGCCGCGACGCTCATTGCCTCTATCTTGTTTTCCGTGGTCATTTCATCATTTCTCTGCTTCATTGTATCCCCTCGTAGTGGAAACGGCTGTGGGATCGTAAGCGGACCATGCATCGTACATTGCGGTATGCATCATCGCGTAGGAGTTTGAAGCTATTGTAGGACCGACCTTCCCATCAATGACAAGCTGTTGAGCTACTCTGTCCCAAAGACGGAGATGGTCGGATCACTGTTCGAGACAACCTCAAGAAGTTGCGTTTCCGGTTGAATTTTTAGGAAAACATCGGACGCAACAGCCACCGAAAGTAGCAGAAGACATGGTATGTAGCTACCTTTTCTGGGAATCATTTTTCGGTTTAAAACCTGCCACCCCAAAGTTGAGCCGGGTGTGAAGTCAGCTCCAGAAATAAAATAGCTCTCTGTGCGCTTTTTTGATCAACGAGGTGTACTCCGAGCCAGAGAAGAGTGTGGGCGGAGGGTTTTATACAGACAGTGATATTTGCAGAGATATCGACTATTGGTATATTTGTACAAATATGGACACAAACACGGAGACTTGCGGGATATCGATGCAATGATGGATCTTGTGGAGACTGTCGGAATTGCTTGCCTGGATACAGAAAATACTGTACTAAATAATTCTTGCCGCCACACGTGTGTTCAGGTAACGAATAATGCCGTAAATTAAGAAATATCATGCGAATTACAAGTACATTTTAGTCCCTTTGTCGTTATTGCAAGAGGATTGTGACCGACACCAATAGCTGGCATTTCAATTCATTGAAGTCAGTATGCAAGGCCTATATATTTTTATCGGTGGTCGGGACTAAATGCAATCCCAAACGACTGAAGATTTTTGTCCGTTGCCCCTTATTGTACAATGATTTCGGTTGCGCCCGCTTTACCAAAGTAAAGAAAATTTTCACAAAATATCCGTTTTATGGTAAATTAATTTTTTTTACACTGCAATATCATGGATCAGGTTACCCCGTCAGAGTCCACATAGGACCCTGCCCCATAGTGGGATCGAGTGTAGATGTTCCAATTAGTTAATAGCAGACACCCAAACCAGCACGATAGGCTGTGGGAATGGGAGCCAGCCAATGGAGACATTACGACCCATTATCAAGATGGTCCAATGAGTTCTCCACATCGCAATCATTCCCAGCATTTTTTGCTGCATAACTGACTTCCTCTCCAGAATTTTAACTTGCCGTATTTTTAAGAGCGTTGCAAAGGACTGGAAGTAACCCAAAAACATTTTCAGTAAATCTGCAACCCCCAACGGCAAAAATGAACATATTTTCAGACATTTTCAAAATTAGGAGCAACCGATTACACCTGCACGGTGCTAGCGACTTCGAACCGGACTAATTCCGCTTCCTAGTTCCCCCATGGTGACCACTTTGTACCAATTATTTGATGCGCTTTGCAACATAGGCTAACCTACTTTTCAATTATTAAAACACCCCAATTTCCACCCCTGTGCTTTGCTGCATGAATACCGTGGGCTGCTTGTGCAGTATGTGCAATATCATGCATTTTCTTTGTACGTTCATGAGCAACGATTTGCGTAGGTGAGCTGTGCAAAATAGTTTTATCTTTTTTTTTCACGGACAAGACTTTGAGAAAACGGAAATTTTCCAGTTCTTTTGTGTGGCGAATAAATTTCCATACGATACCCTAGACAGACAATTAAAACAGAAACGCTTGGTTATTTTTGAGCCAAGCTAAAACCGTGTGTCATCCTGAATTACTGGGATCAAGTTAAGAAAACGCACACTGTTTTTGCATAGATCTGGTCTTTTGCAGATGTCTGGGCTTTTTGCAGAGATCTAGGCAGAAATTTATTTCACTTAAAACTTCCCCGTATTTGTAAAATGTGCGCCTCGGTCAAGAATGATATTTGTAGGTCTGCAAATCGTTTGATTTTTTTTAGTTTTGTGATTTTGACTTTTTAAACCGGCAATTTCCGTATTTTCTCAGGTTCTCGAAAACGATATCTTCGAAACATTCTTTTATTGGAAACATAAGCAGTGCGATTTTCCATGATGTTAAATCAATTTAAATTCAGTCGTGGAAATTTTTTCCTGTCAACTAATTGCTGAAATGGTTTTAGAACATCGGCCTTACTTTTCGCAGAGATCTGGGCAGAAATTTATTTCACTTAAAACTTCCCCGTATTTGTAAAATGTGCGCCTCGGTCAAGAATGATATTTGTAGGTCTGCAAATCGTTTGATTTTTTTTAGTTTTGTGATTTTGACCTTTTTAAACCGGCAATTTCCGTATTTTCTCAGGTTCTCGAAAACGATACCTTCGAAACATTTTTTATTGGAAACATAAGCAGTGCGATTTTCCATGATATTAAATCAATTTAAATTCAGTCGTGGAAATTTTTTTCTGTCAACTAATTACTGAAGAGAGTTTTGGAACATCGATCGTACTCCTCATGCTACCCATTAATTTTGATGAATTGTATGCTTGGGTTTTCATAGCCAGTATTTGAAATTGAAAACATGAGCAGTGTGATTTTCTATTTTGTATGCTGTTAATATTTTAATTCAATTGCGGCAATTTTTTCCTGTCAACTAATTACTGCAGAGAGTTTTGGAACATCGATATTAATTTTCACGCTTCCCATTAATTTTGATGAATTAAATACTTGGATGTCATAGCCAACGGATGTCACCAGTTCGTGATAGCATTTTGTGCGAGACGAAAATAAAGTATAAATTACACATTTATAATTTCGATAATTTTAAATTCCATACCCTGTTAATTTAAATTAGATACTTCGAGATGAAATTTGAAAAACGAATAGCTGTAAACTCTGAATTTATAAGCGGCTAAGCGGTTTAAACTTACTAGAAATACTCGAAAATGTGGGAAGAGTCCTCTCTTCCACTCTCATTTCGAAAATTAAGAAATTAGAATTTGCGTGAATTTTTCAACACGTCTGCTTTATACGCACGGAAAATTAAAAGCTGCTCTGACTTTCGTAATATTAGTTATTTCCAGAACTGCATCGTATAAAATCCCTGCAGCGCTATTTTCGAAGGTCAATAATGATTACCGTTTTCAAAGAGACTTCTGATCGCAACAATAAATAACTCTCATCACTTACTCGTAATTATCAGGGTATTTGGGTTGAAATTTTCACAAAACCATTTGCAAAGGCGAGCCAAACGCGTCGGCATCCATGCAATATAAAACTTCTGCGGTGCCTTTCATTTAATTTTGTGCCACGCCCTGCGAGATTACATACACAACGAGCAGCATGTACTCCCCACTTATTAGTACTCCATAAATGTTGTCCGAAACTATCCAATTTGAGCAGAATTAATAAATTCAGAATCAAACATAGTAGCGCCTATTACGCTATATGCATTTAAATTGATCTCGTCACTTGTATATACATAATCATTTTTGAAAAATTCTTGTAAATGTCTCATCAAAATTTTCACATTTGATGAGACGGAGAAATTTTTATGCTCCTCAATACTTAATTCAAAAGTATGCGGAGATGAACATGTGTATATGTATGATTTTCTGTTGCAAAAAAAACCTGATCCGGGTACATGAACGCTTGAACAAATGCTAAACAAAAACATGGCGACATCAAACGGAGCTGTATATGTAGGAGTCGGGACGGTATTTTTCTGTCGTTCTTTTTTAACTTTTTTTCATTTCAAAAGATACCACTCGTCGAATGCATCATGAGTGTGAAGGTCTATTAAACTGCGAAAGTTTCATCAGCAACGTATCATGCAACAAATTTTTTCCGTTTCTTGGAAGGAGGATGAGTATGCTGGGTGCATCAATATTTTGACAGTGGAAACAGCTGAACTAGAATTGCATTTCCCTTATTCTGGAAAGTTTTATCTAGCTCCCTCCAAGCTCGAGTCACCGGTTTCAAGCGTACCTTCTTTATTTCGGGTTCGCCGCTAGCATCCGAAAAGTACAGAAGGCCAAACAGGCCGGATGGAAGCTTTGCAGCACACCCTGTAAGCGCGAAACATTTTTTGCCGGGGTAATGTAATGATTTTGAAGATCATTTTCGGTTTGATGCATGAAAAAATAACGTTCATGCCTGCATCTGCTAGAAAAATGAATGCTTTGTCTTTCCTCATTTAATTTTCATTGGTGTCATCTCCAATGATACTGTTAAGGTCAAAATATCAAAAGTTCCAAACAAAACTGGTATGAGGTCGGGATCCCAGCCATTGTACTCGTTCCAGACAAACTGAATCAGGAGTGCCCATGGGATACTCAGAACGCGTCTCCTCATCTGTTTCCTCTGCGGACTGGTATGCCACCGGACTGGAGAGCGACTGTGAGTAGCTCAGACAAGGAACCTTTGAAGTTAATTATCCTCAAATTTCTCGTTGCGAGCTCAGAGAAGGCATGCATTGAGGCTTCCTTTTGGAATGCCCACAAGTGAAGTTTGGTCCGGATGTGGAAGAGTTCCTCAATTGGTTCAAAATTCCCAGTTCAGCTGTGGCATGTGTTTATCGTATTTTATCACCGTATGTACTTTACTGTGCAGTGTTTGAACACCTCTCTCAAACGTTTTCAAGGTCACACAGTTCTATTTGAATTTTCTAAAGCATTGTGATATTTTGTATGAAGCTAATATGTTAACATACGAAACATTTCCCGCAGGGCTCAAATAGCATCAAATGCTGCATGTGCTACCGCAGTTACTCTTGGTAACCTGAAATGAACTTCATTGCGGCCTTGTACGCCTCTTCACCAACCAGGTCCCCAAGCGTCCTCCCATTGTCGTCCCCGTCCTTGAAATGAATTCCACCGTGAAGTCGCGAGATACCAGCCTCATCTGCGGCCTCAGAAAATGTGTTCCACTTGAGTGTCACTTCCTCCCTTGGCGTCATCCCCGGCTCAAAGCGAGATTCCCCCGGACTAATTGTAATCGAGGCGCCAAAGTAATCGCTGCCAGTGAACAGTTTTAGAACAGTGGCCCCGCTAGAGCTGAACGCAGAATGACCAGAAGTGTATTCTGCAAATGGCGGCGAGGGATGATCTCCCGGCGTCTGGTATGTTTCCCAATCTTCTGCCAGCAGCCGCATTACTTTTCCGTTCGTGAGAGAGTATGCGGTGATCGCGTACCCACCCAGTTCCTGATCATATTCTCCGATGAGCCCTAAATGGCCGAGACTCCGAATGACTCGAACGGGTCTTGCGTAGAAGTAAAAAAGCTTTGCATTCCAAGTGGTAATTCCGGCATCGCTGACAGCATTGGAAAGGGAAAGAAACATTTTGGCGTCATCGTCAAGTGTGTGTCCGTCACGCGCTGACACATACTGCCCGAAAGTCATCCAAGTACCCGGGGGAAAGGATGTCCCGCCACCATCCTCCCAGAATTCCGCAATCAGTTTGGTGCGATCAGTCAAGTTCCTGCTGAATTCAATGACCTGCTCAGTTTGAAGAATAAATCTGGGATTGATAATTGTTCCAATCAAATCACGTGACACTGGAAGATATGTGCCGTTCTCAAGTTTGATCTGCTTACCGTCCAAGTCTACCTCTCCATTGACAAGCAAGAATGGTTCCGGCGGGACAGGGCGCCCGCTTTTTCCATTCTCGACACCGAAAGTGAACCTCTCTCCCCATTCGGGCGTTAGGAATTCCTGGACTGGTCCTTCTGGATCATCGATGGGGATCCTCTCGGCAGTCCACCGATCTACAGAATTTGTGAACGGAGCAGTGCGATACAAATCCGCAACATAATCTGTGGAGGACGTTGCGCTATACTTCTCCATAACAGCGTTGGCCATCTTCCTTCCAATCCTCGACGGGTTGGTCGAATACGTAAGTGGAAGCACTTTGAGATCCTCCATTTTTCCTAGAATGTAAGACCTGCTCGACGGAAAAAGTCTAGACAGGATATGAAAAGCCGCGACGCTCATTGCCTCTATCTTGTTTTCCGTGGTCATTTCATCATTTCTCTGCTTCATTGTATCCCCACTCGTAGTGGAAACGGCTGTGGGATCGTAAGCGGACCATGCATCGTACATTGCGGTATGCATCATCGCGTAGGAGTTTGAAGCTATTGTAGGACCGACCTTCCCATCAATGACAAGCTGTTGAGCTACTCTGTCCCAAAGACGGAGATGGTCGGATCACTGTTCGAGACAACCTCAAGAAGTTGCGTTTCCGGTTGAATTTTTAGGAAAACATCGGACGCAACAGCCACCGAAAGTAGCAGAAGACATGGTATGTAGCTACCTTTTCTGGAATCATTTTTCGGTTTAAAACCTGCCACCCCAAAGTTGAGCCGGGTGTGAAGTCAGCTCCAGAAATAAAATAGCTCTCTGTGCGCTTTTTTGATCAACGAGGTGTACTCCGAGCCAGAGAAGAGTGTGGGCGGAGGGTTTTATACAGACAGTGATATTTGCAGAGATATCGACTATTGGTATATTTGTACAAATATGGACACAAACACGGAGACTTGCGGGATATCGATGCAATGATGGATCTTGTGGAGACTGTCGGAATTGCTTGCCTGGATACAGAAAATACTGTACTAAATAATTCTTGCCGCCACACGTGTGTTCAGGTAACGAATAATGCCGTAAATTAAGAAATATCATGCGAATTACAAGTACATTTTAGTCCCTTTGTCGTTATTGCAAGAGGATTGTGACCGACACCAATAGCTGGCATTTCAATTCATTGAAGTCAGTATGCAAGGCCTATATTTTTTCGGTGGTCGGGACTAAATGCAATCCCAAACGACTGAAGATTTTTGTCCGTTGCCCTTATTGTACAATGATTTCGGTTGCGCCCGCTTTACCAAAGTAAAGGAAATTTTCACAAAATATCCGTTTTATGGTAAATTAATTTTTTTTACACTGCAATATCATGGATCAGGTTACCCCGTCAGAGTCCACATAGGACCCTGCCCCATAGTGGGATCGAGTGTAGCTGTTCCAATTAGTTAATAGCAGACACCCAAACCAGCACGATAGGCTGTGGAATGGGGCCAGCCAATGGAGACATTACGACCCATTATCAAGATGGTCCAATGAGTTCTCCAATCATTCCCAGCATTTTTTGCTGCATAACTGACTTCCTCTCCAGAATTTTAACTTGCCGTATTTTTAAGAGCGTTGCAAAGGACTGGAAGTAACCAAAAACATTTTCAGTAAATCTGCAACCCCCAACGGCAAAAATGAACATATTTTCAGACATTTTCAAAATTAGGAGCAACCGATTACACCTGCACGGTGCTAGCGACTTCGAACCGGACTAATTCCGCTTCCTAGTTCCCCATGGTGACCACTTTGTACCAATTATTTGATGCGCTTTGCAACATAGGCTAACCTACTTTTCAATTATTAAAACACCCCAATTTCCACCCTGTGCTTTGCTGCATGAATACCGTGGGCTGCTTGTGCAGTATGTGCAATATCATGCATTTTCTTTGTACGTTCATGAGCAACGATTTGCGTAGGTGAGCTGTGCAAAATAGTTTTATCTTTTTTTTCACGGACAAGACTTTGAGAAAACGGAAATTTTCAGTTCTTTTGTGTGGCGAATAAATTTCCATACGATACCCTAGACAGACAATTAAAACAGAAACGCTTGGTTATTTTTGAGCCAAGCTAAAACCGTGTGTCATCCTGAATTACTGGGATCAAGTTAAGAAAACGCACACTGTTTTTGCATAGATCTGGTCTTTTGCAGATGTCTGGGCTTTTTGCAGAGATCTAGGCAGAAATTTATTTCACTTAAAACTTCCCGTATTTGTAAAATGTGCGCCTCGGTCAAGAATGATATTTAGGTCTGCAAATCGTTTGATTTTTTTTAGTTTTGTGATTTTGACTTTTTAAACCGGCAATTTCCGTATTTTCTCAGGTTCTCGAAAACGATATCTTCGAAACATTCTTTTATTGGAAACATAAGCAGTGCGATTTTCCATGATGTTAAATCAATTTAAATTCAGTCGTGGAAATTTTTTCCTGTCAACTAATTGCTGAAATGGTTTTAGAACATCGGCCTTACTTTTCGCAGAGATCTGGGCAGAAATTTATTTCACTTAAAACTTCCCCGTATTTGTAAAATGTGCGCCTCGGTCAAGAATGATATTTGTAGGTCTGCAAATCGTTTGATTTTTTTTAGTTTTGTGATTTTGACCTTTTTAAACCGGCAATTTCCGTATTTTCTCAGGTTCTCGAAAACGATACCTTCGAAACATTTTTTTTGGAAACATAAGCAGTGCGATTTTCCATGATATTAAATCAATTTAAATTCAGTCGTGGAAATTTTTTCTGTCAACTAATTACTGAAGAGAGTTTTGGAACATCGATCGTACTCCTCATGCTACCCATTAATTTTGATGAATTGTATGCTTGGGTTTTCATAGCCAGTATTTGAAATTGAAAACATGAGCAGTGTGATTTTCTATTTTGTATGCTGTTAATATTTTAATTCAATTGCGGCAATTTTTTCCTGTCAACTAATTACTGCAGAGAGTTTTGGAACATCGATATTAATTTTCACGCTTCCCATTAATTTTGATGAATTAAATACTTGGATGTCATAGCCAACGGATGTCACCAGTTCGTGATAGCATTTTGTGCGAGACGAAAATAAAGTATAAATTACACATTTATAATTTCGATAATTTTAAATTCCATACCCTGTTAATTTAAATTAGATACTTCGAGATGAAATTTGAAAAACGAATAGCTGTAAACTCTGAATTTATAAGCGGCTAAGCGGTTTAAACTTACTAGAAATACTCGAAAATGTGGGAAGAGTCCTCTCTTCCACTCTCATTTCGAAATTAAGAAATTAGAATTTGCGTGAATTTTTCAACACGTCTGCTTTATACGCACGGAAAATTAAAAGCTGCTCTGACTTTCGTAATATTAGTTTTTTCCAGAACTGCATCGTATAAAATCCCTGCAGCGCTATTTCGAAGGTCAATAATGATTACCGTTTTCAAAGAGACTTCTGATCGCAACAATAAATAACTCTCATCACTTACTCGTAATTATCAGGGTATTTGGGTTGAAATTTTCACAAAACCATTGCAAAGGCGAGCCAAACGCGTCGGCATCCATGCAATATAATTCTGCGGTGCCTTTCATTTAATTTTGTGCCACGCCCTGCGAGATTACATACACAACGAGCAGCATGTACTCCCCACTTATTAGTACTCCATAAATGTTGTCCGAAACTATCCAATTTGAGCAGAATTAATAAATTCAGAATCAAACATAGTAGCGCCTATTACGCTATATGCATTTAAATTGATCTCGTCACTTGTATATACATAATCATTTTTGAAAAATTCTTGTAAATGTCTCATCAAAATTTTCACATTTGATGAGACGGAGAAATTTTTATGCTCCTCAATACTTAATTCAAAAGTATGCGGAGATGAACATGTGTATATGTATGATTTTCTGTTGCAAAAAAAACCTGATCCGGGTACATGAACGCTTGAACAAATGCTAAACAAAAACATGGCGACATCAAACGGAGCTGTATATGTAGGAGTCGGGACGGTATTTTTCTGTCGTTCTTTTTTAACTTTTTTTCATTTCAAAAGATACCACTCGTCGAATGCATCATGAGTGTGAAGGTCTATTAAACTGCGAAAGTTTCATCAGCAACGTATCATGCAACAAATTTTTTCCGTTTCTTGGAAGGAGGATGAGTATGCTGGGTGCATCAATATTTTGACAGTGGAAACAGCTGAACTAGAATTGCATTTCCCTTATTCTGGAAAGTTTTATCTAGCTCCCTCCAAGCTCGAGTCACCGGTTTCAAGCGTACCTTCTTTATTTCGGGTTCGCCGCTAGCATCCGAAAAGTACAGAAGGCCAAACAGGCCGGATGGAAGCTTTGCAGCACACCCTGTAAGCGCGAAACATTTTTTGCCGGGGTAATGTAATGATTTTGAAGATCATTTTCGGTTTGATGCATGAAAAAATAACGTTCATGCCTGCATCTGCTAGAAAAAATGAATGCTTTGTCTTTCCTCATTTAATTTTCATTGGTGTCATCTCCAATGATACTGTTAAGGTCAAAATATCAAAAGTTCCAAACAAAACTGGTATGAGGTCGGGATCCCAGCCATTGTACTCGTTCCAGACAAACTGAATCAGGAGTGCCCATGGGATACTCAGAACGCGTCTCCTCATCTGTTTCCTCTGCGGACTGGTATGCCACCGGACTGGAGAGCGACTGTGAGTAGCTCAGACAAGGAACCTTTGAAGTTAATTATCCTCAAATTTCTCGTTGCGAGCTCAGAGAAGGCATGCATTGAGGCTTCCTTTTGGAATGCCCACAAGTGAAGTTTGGTCCGGATGTGGAAGAGTTCCTCAATTGGTTCAAAATTCCCAGTTCAGCTGTGGCATGTGTTTATCGTATTTTATCACCGTATGTACTTTACTGTGCAGTGTTTGAACACCTCTCTCAAACGTTTTCAAGGTCACACAGTTCTATTTGAATTTTCTAAAGCATTGTGATATTTTTGTATGAAGCTAATAGTTAACATACGAAACATTTCCCGCAGGGCTCAAATAGCATCAAATGCTGCATGTGCTACCGCAGTTACTCTTGGTAACCTGAAATGAACTTCATTGCGGCCTTGTACGCCTCTTCAACCAACCAGTTCCCCAAGCGTCCTCCCATTGTCGTTCCCCGTCCTTGAAATGAATTCCACCGTGAAGTCGCGAGATACCAGCCTCATCTGCGGCCTCAGAAAATGTGTTCCACTTGAGTGTCACTTCCTCCCTGGCGTCATCCCGGCTCAAAGCGAGATTCCCCCGGACTAATTGTAATCGAGGCGCCAAAGTAATCGCTGCCAGTGAACAGTTTTAGAACAGTGGCCCCGCTAGAGCTGAACGCAGAATGACCAGAAGTGTATTCTGCAAATGGCGGCGAGGGATGATCTCCCGGCGTCTGGTATGTTTCCCAATCTTCTGCCAGCAGCCGCATTACTTTTCCGTTCGTGAGAGAGTATGCGTGATCGCGTACCCACCCAGTTCCTGATCATATTCTCCGATGAGCCCTAAATGGCCGAGACTCCGAATGACTCGAACGGGTCTTGCGTAGAAGTAAAAAAGCTTTGCATTCCAAGTGGTAATTCCGGCATCGCTGACAGCATTGGAAAGGGAAAGAAACATTTTGGCGTCATCGTCAAGTGTGTGTCCGTCACGCGCTGACACATACTGCCCGAAAGTCATCCAAGTACCCGGGGGAAAGGATGTCCCGCCACCATCCTCCCAGAATTCCGCAATCAGTTTGGTGCGATCAGTCAAGTTCCTGCTGAATTCAATGACCTGCTCAGTTTGAAGAATAAATCTGGGATTGATAATTGTTCCAATCAAATCACGTGACACTGGAAGATATGTGCCGTTCTCAAGTTTGATCTGCTTACCGTCCAAGTCTACCTCTCCATTGACAAGCAAGAATGGTTCCGGCGGGACAGGGCGCCCGCTTTTTCCATTCTCGACACCGAAAGTGAACCTCTCTCCCCATTCGGGCGTTAGGAATTCCTGGACTGGTCCTTCTGGATCATCGATGGGGATCCTCTCGGCAGTCCACCGATCTACAGAATTTGTGAACGGAGCAGTGCGATACAAATCCGCAACATAATCTGTGGAGGACGTTGCGCTATACTTCTCCATAACAGCGTTGGCCATCTTCCTTCCAATCCTCGACGGGTTGGTCGAATACGTAAGTGGAAGCACTTTGAGATCCTCCATTTTTCCTAGAATGTAAGACCTGCTCGACGGAAAAAGTCTAGACAGGATATGAAAAGCCGCGACGCTCATTGCCTCTATCTTGTTTTCCGTGGTCATTTCATCATTTCTCTGCTTCATTGTATCCCCACTCGTAGTGGAAACGGCTGTGGGATCGTAAGCGGACCATGCATCGTACATTGCGGTATGCATCATCGCGTAGGAGTTTGAAGCTATTGTAGGACCGACCTTCCCATCAATGACAAGCTGTTGAGCTACTCTGTCCCAAAGACGGAGATGGTCGGATCACTGTTCGAGACAACCTCAAGAAGTTGCGTTTCCGGTTGAATTTTTAGGAAAACATCGGACGCAACAGCCACCGAAAGTAGCAGAAGACATGGTATGTAGCTACCTTTTCTGGGAATCATTTTTCGGTTTAAAACCTGCCACCCCAAAGTTGAGCCGGGTGTGAAGTCAGCTCCAGAAATAAAATAGCTCTCTGTGCGCTTTTTTGATCAACGAGGTGTACTCCGAGCCAGAGAAGAGTGTGGGCGGAGGGTTTTATACAGACAGTGATATTTGCAGAGATATCGACTATTGGTATATTTGTACAAATATGGACACAAACACGGAGACTTGCGGGATATCGATGCAATGATGGATCTTGTGGAGACTGTCGGAATTGCTTGCCTGGATACAGAAAATACTGTACTAAATAATTCTTGCCGCCACACGTGTGTTCAGGTAACGAATAATGCCGTAAATTAAGAAATATCATGCGAATTACAAGTACATTTTAGTCCCTTTGTCGTTATTGCAAGAGGATTGTGACCGACACCAATAGCTGGCATTTCAATTCATTGAAGTCAGTATGCAAGGCCTATATATTTTATCGGTGGTCGGGACTAAATGCAATCCCAAACGACTGAAGATTTTTGTCCGTTGCCCCTTATTGTACAATGATTTCGGTTGCGCCCGCTTTACCAAAGTAAAGAAATTTTCACAAAATATCCGTTTTATGGTAAATTAATTTTTTTTACACTGCAATATCATGGATCAGGTTACCCCGTCAGAGTCCACATAGGACCCTGCCCCATAGTGGGATCGAGTGTAGCTGTTCCAATTAGTTAATAGCAGACACCCAAACCAGCACGATAGGCTGTGGGAATGGGAGCCAGCCAATGGAGACATTACGACCCATTATCAAGATGGTCCAATGAGTTCTCCACATCGCAATCATTCCCAGCATTTTTTGCTGCATAACTGACTTCCTCTCCAGAATTTTAACTTGCCGTATTTTTAAGAGCGTTGCAAAGGACTGGAAGTAACCCAAAAACATTTTCAGTAAATCTGCAACCCCCAACGGCAAAAATGAACATATTTTCAGACATTTTCAAAATTAGGAGCAACCGATTACACCTGCACGGTGCTAGCGACTTCGAACCGGACTAATTCCGCTTCCTAGTTCCCCCATGGTGACCACTTTGTACCAATTATTTGATGCGCTTTGCAACATAGGCTAACCTACTTTTCAATTATTAAAACACCCCAATTTCCACCCCTGTGCTTTGCTGCATGAATACCGTGGGCTGCTTGTGCAGTATGTGCAATATCATGCATTTTCTTTGTACGTTCATGAGCAACGATTTGCGTAGGTGAGCTGTGCAAAATAGTTTTATCTTTTTTTTTCACGGACAAGACTTTGAGAAAACGGAAATTTTCCAGTTCTTTTGTGTGGCGAAAAATTTCCATACGATACCCTAGACAGACAATTAAAACAGAAACGCTTGGTTATTTTTGAGCCAAGCTAAAACCGTGTGTCATCCTGAATTACTGGGATCAAGTTAAGAAAACGCACACTGTTTTTGCATAGATCTGGTCTTTTGCAGATGTCTGGGCTTTTTGCAGAGATCTAGGCAGAAATTTATTTCACTTAAAACTTCCCGTATTTGTAAAATGTGCGCCTCGGTCAAGAATGATATTTTAGGTCTGCAAATCGTTTGATTTTTTTTAGTTTGTGATTTTGACTTTTTAAACCGGCAATTTCCGTATTTTCTCAGGTTCTCGAAAACGATATCTTCGAAACATTCTTTTATTGGAAACATAAGCAGTGCGATTTTCCATGATGTTAAATCAATTTAAATTCAGTCGTGGAAATTTTTTCCTGTCAACTAATTGCTGAAATGGTTTTAGAACATCGGCCTTACTTTTCGCAGAGATCTGGGCAGAAATTTATTTCACTTAAAACTTCCCCGTATTTGTAAAATGTGCGCCTCGGTCAAGAATGATATTGTAGGTCTGCAAATCGTTTGATTTTTTTTAGTTTTGTGATTTTGACCTTTTTAAACCGGCAATTTCCGTATTTTCTCAGGTTCTCGAAAACGATACCTTCGAAACATTTTTATTGGAAACATAAGCAGTGCGATTTTCCATGATATTAAATCAATTTAAATTCAGTCGTGGAAATTTTTTTCTGTCAACTAATTACTGAAGAGAGTTTTGGAACATCGATCGTACTCCTCATGCTACCCATTAATTTTGATGAATTGTATGCTTGGGTTTTCATAGCCAGTATTTGAAATTGAAAACATGAGCAGTGTGATTTTCTATTTTGTATGCTGTTAATATTTTAATTCAATTGCGGCAATTTTTTCCTGTCAACTAATTACTGCAGAGAGTTTTGGAACATCGATATTAATTTTCACGCTTCCCATTAATTTTGATGAATTAAATACTTGGATGTCATAGCCAACGGATGTCACCAGTTCGTGATAGCATTTTGTGCGAGACGAAAATAAAGTATAAATTACACATTTATAATTTCGATAATTTTAAATTCCATACCCTGCTAATTTAAATTAGATACTTCGAGATGAAATTTGAAAAACGAATAGCTGTAAACTCTGAATTTATAAGCGGCTAAGCGGTTTAAACTTACTAGAAATACTCGAAAATGTGGGAAGAGTCCTCTCTTCCACTCTCATTTCGAAAATTAAGAAATTAGAATTTGCGTGAATTTTTCAACACGTCTGCTTTATACGCACGGAAAATTAAAAGCTGCTCTGACTTTCGTAATATTAGTTATTTCCAGAACTGCATCGTATAAAATCCCTGCAGCGCTATTTTCGAAGGTCAATAATGATTACCGTTTTCAAAGAGACTTCTGATCGCAACAATAAATAACTCTCATCACTTACTCGTAATTATCAGGGTATTTGGGTTGAAATTTTCACAAAACCATTTGCAAAGGCGAGCCAAACGCGTCGGCATCCATGCAATATAAAACTTCTGCGGTGCCTTTCATTTAATTTTGTGCCACGCCCTGCGAGATTACATACACAACGAGCAGCATGTACTCCCCACTTATTAGTACTCCATAAATGTTGTCAGAAACTATCCAATTTGAGCAGAATTAATAAATTCAGAATCAAACATAGTAGCGCCTATTACGCAATATGCATTTACATTGATAACGTCACTTGTATGTACATAATCAGATTTTGAAAAGACAAAAATGATTACTTGCTTTAAAAGAGACCTCTTATCGCAATAATAAATAACTCTCGTCACTTATTCGTAATTTTCGGGGTATTTGCTTTTATTTCCTATCTTTGACTCTTTTTATTTTCCTCTGGCTTCTAAAAAATCACTAAACCTTATGCTGAGCTGGAGACTTGATTTGAACTTTCATGAAACCGGCTTCAGTTCTATTGGTTGTTAAAGAGCGGATTCAATCCATGGAATGTTTATGACTTAAATGCAGCAATCCTCAGAGGGAGCAGTGTATTTTGTTACCTCCTAAATACCACTTGGCTTTTTGCTTTTGTCGGATTGGTTAATGGTCTCTCGACCCATCCCATTGAAGCGACTAGTGCGGGAAGTTGAGCGCACAAAAGGGATTGAATAGTTTACTTGCAGAGTGATGCTTCAGGTAAACAGACCAGAGCTCTGGACCAATTTTTTTACATCGAAAAGTAATCTGCATCAGTTGAAGTTAATTGTCAAAAATTACTGAATTCAAAAAAAGTATTCTATAAAAGCGGCTCTAAAGAAATCAAATTGCAAGTTTTTTAGGTTCACATGGAAGCTGTCAGTGAGATTAACAGCACTAAATATCATGGTAAAATTTAATTGGTGCAATAGGAAGAATATCTAAAGGAACCGCTGATTGGTCAATTGTGAGAAGTTTAGAGAAATCGCGAGATTTCTATGATGGCTTTATTTCATTGGCTTCGTACAAAGTGTGATGATTTTTTCCCCTTGTGTTTGAGTAAAGTTCAAATTTGCACTGATGTCTTGGTACATTGTAAATCCTTGGTAATGGTTACTGGCTGGATACTGTGATGATACTTTAGGGTATTTCTGGGCACAGTCGTGTAACCAGTGATCTTCATGGTCGATGGTTTTTCTGTAAGAGTGGACGTTCTGAGAGCTCTTTTGATCTAGCTAGCAAACTTCCTGGTACAGAAAGATATACTAAGTTCCTCTTTTAATGTGAACTTGACCCTTTTCTCAGCACATATGGTTACTTTTCTGTATTCTTGTACCATTACAATACTTCATAACTTGTAATTTGCAAAGACGCTTGTGAGAAAAATGAGTTGTTGGATGAAAACCCTATAGAATGGTTCTTTAGTTGCAAATTAGAGTGATAGAGCGAGTACAAACCAAAGGGTGACGACTTAACCAAAGAAATAAACAGTATACAAGGAAGCAAGGGATTCAAGGCGTTCAATGGGCGGGCGGTGAACAAGCTGGGGTTGAATGATCGGGTGTTCCGATGGCTTGGAAACGCAAAGGAGTATTTTGGGCCTAAGGGTGCTTTCCTTCTTTGCTTCACACTAAGGATTCCCGGGCTTATGTAACCAAACGTACCTACCTCTACACTCTTACTAAAAAGTTTGTTCCCACTAAGGTTCAGTCCTCCTCATCCATTTTGTTGTAGATATCACTCTGCAAGAGAATATGCAAGGCTGAGCAGCGAGATTTGCTTCGTCGAACCCTTGAATAGTGCGTACTGCACTGTTTTTGCCACATATCCATGTGGCTGTACTGCATGCCAGGACCCTCACAGTGATCTCGAGCCAGGTCACCATTCCTATGCATGGTATGTCCCTTGGGCGGCCAGTAATGCACGACCTCATCCCTGCTGGCTCCTTATACTCCCGACCGCCTGGCTTACAGCAGCCCAGACCCATAGTGTCGCCTCATCCTTATGTGGCTAGTCAAACTGCGCGATACATAATATTACTAGAGAAATAACCGAGAAGAATTATTGCTCGTACTTTTCTGATTTGAGATTGAGTTGTTGAAGGGGTAAATGTGGGTTGATTTAATATTTGAAAGATATGGTCGGTTGTGGTGCGGAATATCCTACAGGGTGACCAGTAGTGCCTCTTAAATTTCCCTAAAAAGCCGGCTCAAGGCCAAACAGACAAGCTGCGATGTAAATTTCGGCCGTAGCAGCGTGCCTCTGAGTAAGTACCGCTCGGACCTTACCATATGCCTCCATCGCCCTAACGTACACGTTCCGCGTAACGTCCGTTAGCACCTTATAAGCGTCTGGATGCCAACCTCCGAGATTAAATATAGGGATAGGCAAGAGCTTACTTCTCACGGAGATTGCAATAAAAGATTCATATCTTCTATGCTTTGCAGAAACGGCCGCATTGAGGGAGGTGAGGGGATTAAACGTTTGGATCTTCCTGTAGGAGGGTGCCAACGAGTTGCTGAAGCGATTTATTGATTTTTCGGGTAAAGTCCAAATTTTTTGACAATTAGCGATGACTATAGTGCTCTTCTTATTTTATTATGAATTTACCTAATTGAAAGAGTCAATGAGTCGAATGAAAATACAGAAAAAGGTATGAAGTTCGAATAAGTCTACAATCTCTTGAACGGCTTTTGACCTGGTCATTTTACTTTATTCAATATTTCTCATTCAATTCGCCAACGAAACTCTTCTGAGCTTTAATTGGAACTCTTTTATAGCGTTAAATATAAATTGTATTAAAATGTCTTGTAAAACTTGTCTATTCCCCTCCCTGCATCAGTTGATATCAAGTCCACCAAATTGGCAGCATTCTCTCTCCATATAGTAAGATCTCCGTTCCGAATATCTGAGTTTCATTTTGCTTAAATCGTTCTCAAATTCATTCCTTCCTTTCAAATATGCCATGTCAAGATAATGGCGAAGTGGAATGAGAGGGTAGCGAGGTGAACAGGTGCGAAAGTCTCCGGCCGTGCCTTAGCAGCGTCACGAATTTAAGTTTTCAGTCCAATTGCCTCAAATAGTACACAAATGTAGGTGGATTTAGTCTGATGTGGGATGTATTGGCAATTCGGATGGCCATAAAGCAGTAGATACAGTACTGTACAGTAGACGGTAGCTACTGTACAGTACAGTAATGTACAATATAATCAGTCGCACAATATAAACAATGGTGCTGCTACTTGGCAATTTAGGGAACGAGTTATTGCACCTGTCAAGTCAGCTCAGTCGTGGCCCGCAATTGGCCTCACAGTCCGCACAATACGGATTATACAGTACAGAGGACCATGTATTGTAATGGACGTACCCTCCCTTAATTGTACTGACGACAGTGATGGGGACGAACGTTGCATTTTGGATAGTTTAAAATTATTTCCAAGCACAGTACATACTGTACACGGATTATACAGCATTTGTATTTAGACTACAGTACTGAAATTGATTCATTTTGTAGGAAGCACCGGCCGCTGTAGGCCACATGCGTTTCGGTGCTTGCCTGTATATACGTACAGTAGTGCTAAAAAGTACAGGACATTTTAACTTTTAAAAATTCTCCATAAAAGAATGACCAAAGAAGAGGGACTGGGTTATCTGTGAAGAACTTTTATACGGCAAATTCAATGGAGAAAACTGTTTCATAAAAGGTCTATTCGTTTAGGAGATATGCAGGAAAATGTCCGGAAGGGGTGTTAAAAGTGTACATGCAATTTGATTTAACCACATCCCACACAATAAGGGTCGTTTATTTCTGTAGTCTAACTCTTCCTAGTAGTCTATCTTGCGCCCCTTGATTATATATCTACAGCGCTTCTACATTGAGGCAGAGAGGTTCCCGAGCGTGTCTGCTGGCACTCTTTCCCAGGCCTCAATAATCACGGCTCGAAGGCTTCAACATAATCGAACTGCCTCTGACTAGCGTATACTTCCCTCACGAGAATCCCCTAAAGATTCTCAATTGAGTTAAGGTCAGGGGAGTAGGCTGGAAAATCCATAGTTCTGAATCCATTGTCATTTATAAATTCCCTAACTGACAAAGCGTTGTGGCATGGGGCACCATCCTGCATAAATAACCACGACACGGGCAAAGACTCATCTGCAAATGGAAAAAGGTAGTCATTCAATTTTTTTGATATGACTACTGATTTTGCTTCCCTTGTAAAAATGCTAGCTCGCTCTTTTTCTTCCCGCAAATGCTGCCCAAATCATCATGCTCTCCCCTCCTGCCTGCCTTTTCGAAACCACTGCGGCTCAGTCCGTAGATCATGCCATTTACGCGCGAGCCCATCCGGACCATCCAGGTTAAATTTTTCTCGTCACTCCACGCAACCATATCCTATTTTAACTGATCCAAGTGACATGTTGTGTGGCCCATTCAATTCTCTTCTTAAAATGTCTCTCTTGCATAGCGGGTGATCTCTGAATTTTCTTCTAGGACAAATGAGGGGTTTCAGACAAGATTTGACGTACTCGAGCAGCCTTAATATTGAGCTGAAGTGACTCAGCCAGCTTTCCAGATCCCTCCATTTCTTTGCCGGCCTCCCGAATCAATCTGCTACGAGCCGCATCACTGATTTTTGGGGCCTCCCCGACCTTTTTTTGTCCCATATCGTTTGGGATCAGAAAGAAAGCTTGTCAAGACGTGCCTTGAACGCCCAATGCGCCCTACAATTTCTGTAATTGAGACGCAGTCGTTTTGGAAGGCCAGAATTTGGCCTTTCTCGAAGTCAGTCAGATGGGTACCGCGAGGCATGATTTCTGTTCAGTGCATCACCGGAATGGGACCGAGGGGGGAAGGTCGCAAGTGTTGAAGCATTGAAAGTACTCGGTTATCTTTGTGTTTACTTTTGTTGAGTATACCAGCCAAAAGATGAAGTGCATTTATACTTTTTAACACTCCTTATTGACATTTTAAACATAAATTTCGAACGGCTTTTTTTTTTAATAAATGGTTAGCTTCAATGCAATGTACGCATAAAATAACGTCTGGAAAATATCTGTATATCCTCAATGTGTAAAGATTGATCCGTTATACATAAAAATCAACAAGTCCTATACCTTTTAGCACCACTGTACAGTACAGGCACCAACAGACAGACTCGAAAGTGTTTCGTTGATCTATTCTAGCACGGTACAGTGCACCTTCAGATCCTTCAAGGACAGTGCAGCCAATAAGACCACGGTAGTTTAAAATGAATGAGTAAACCTAGACATAATACCACGGTAGAGTGCATTAAACGCTGCTTCACAGCTGCCATCGGCTGATCAGTTCCGTACTGTACGTACAGTACTGTACCGTACTGTACAGTACATCAACTGAGTAGTCCAGGAAAGCCTGCAGCGTCCTTGCATCTTGCCGTCACGTAGATCCAAACCAATCCTTCCGCCGTTCTTCCAACCCTGCAGTTTTCTCACCAAGATGGCCGTGACACGCTCCACGCGCTCCAGACGTTCCGAACCGACCCCCCCAACCCCTTCCTCAGCACCGCGTGATAAACGCCGCCGAAAGACGACTGCATCAACCGCAAAAACGCGCGAGTTGAATCAAGGCCCTCGTTTTACCAAGTTTCTGTTCAAATCGGAACCGGAGTCCCGTCTGGAACGTGGTCAAGAGATGAAGTTCTCCATCGATGATCTCCTGGCCGAGCCGAACGGGACCGCGCACTGGGATGGCGTGCGCAACTACGAGGCTCGCAACTGCATGCAAGGGATGCGTGTTGGTGATTTGGGGTTTTTCTATCACTCAAACTGTCGCAAGCAGGCGCCGGGTGTGGTGGGCGTTGTGGAGGTGGTGCGGGAGGCGTATGTGATCACACGGCGTTTGATAAGGGCGATGTTCATTTTGATCCGAGGAGTGATGACAAGAATCCAAAGTGGTTCATGGTCGATGTCAGCTGGTGAGACGGTTTTATAAAGGGTGCATTAGCGGAAATAAAGGCTCACAAGGATTTGCAGAACATGCAGTTGGTGAAGAGGGAAGGATCTCTGTCCAGCACGTCTCGGACAAGGAGTGGGAGATTGTCATGAAAATGGCCGAAGCACACGAAATGTAATGGCGCAACCAAAGGTGCGCTCTAATGGTCCCAAAGCCCATTCCACCCTTTTCTATTTTTTCCCAAAAAAAAAGCACGGAGATCCGATCACTTTACAGATTTTCGCCCACCCTACTACGGCGCAATCACATTTTACACTCCGAATTATCGCCCACCCCACCCCTCCCTCAACCATCACCGTTTCCAACCCTGCTCCCCACCCGACTTTCTGATCTCCTCACCCCCCATAGAGCAATTCTCCCCTCCCATCGCGTTCGCCCGCAATAACCACCACCACCATACCCCCCATCCAACCACGATATGTACGCCTTCACAATCCCCACACTTCCGCTGCACCACACCCGCTCCATTCTCTCCGCCTGCCCTCTCACAACCGCCGCCCTCTTCTGCCACCCCACCCCGCTGGCGTTGTCAAGCCGACGAAAGCGAACCGTCTCCCGCACTGACCGCGAGTCAAAATCTACGCGACGAGCTGGACCGTCATGCCGACGAGCGCCGATCGCAGGCCAGTCGCACCGAGGAAGCGCTAGCAGATATGCAGCAGCACTTTCCAAGATTATGGCCAAGCTTCGAGCGGATGCGGGCATGCCTCCCGTGGCGGAGCCGCCGAGCGAGCCGTTGACATCTGCACCGGTGGAGAAGGGGCCAGTGGATGGGGCGATGATGGAGGATGAGGACGGGGGTAGCGGGGGGATGAGCCGTATATGGATCCCAAGAATTTCGGGTATGATTCTACGGCGGGGTGGCAGGTGTTGGCAGCCACGGATGAACTGCCGGTGAGTGCGTCGGGGAATGTGGAGTTTCGGATTGAGTGTGATATGAACGGGTGTTCGATCATTGAGATTCGCGGGGATGCGCCGCCGGGCCCGGGGGTGAGGCAGAAGTTTATTCGCAGCGGACCTGGGTTTCGGGTCGGGTATGATCCGGAGGCTCCGAAGAGCTTTTGTGGGATGGTGGGGAATGAGCAGTGGTTGTTGGCATTGAATGTGGATGAGGTGAGGCACTTTAAGAGGCTGTGTTTGGCGTTGCAGAAGAAGATGGATCGTATTGGCAAGGTGAGGAGGAGCCGCCGGTGAAAAAGCCGGCGGTGAGGAGGAGCGGGGATGGGATGTTTAATATGAGGATTGCAAGGGCTGGGCTGGATTGTTCGGTGGAGCTGGAGAGTAAGTTGGTTTGGGTGCAGGCGATGGGCAGCCGGTGTTGGGGCAGTATTGCATTCGAGCGATTTTTATGGAGAGCAGGCAGAGCGAGGGCTTTTGGCCCATGGATACTGTGCCCAACATGTTGACGGCTTTGAACAAGATGGCCATCGAGTGAGAGAGTAGCATGGGCGGCGATTGACGCAAGTGGTATTGGTGTGTTGGTGGGGGTGGAATTATGGAGGTTGAGTAGGTTAGTAGGTAGGGTGGAAATGGGGGATATGTCATCGATGGTCGTGGGCGTTTGTGTTGTGGTGACATTGGTAAACGAGGCCTTGCTGGTGTCTCGTAAACGTCGACAAGGGTTTAGCCTGCACGGTCATCCTAAGCAATAGCGAATTGTTACCACACGGGGCATATTACTGTCTTTTACGCAGACTGGAATGGAACACAACAAGGCAATGTTTGTTGGCCGCCGCCCCCTAGTACCCCAAAGCCACTTGTGCAACCGCGCCCTAAAACCGAAGCAGAAAAATGACGAAAAAGATTCCCGCACTGAGTGCGAAAATAGCAAAGAACGAAAGGTAAAGGATACAAAGAACGAGACAAAGGCGGTGATAATTTTGAAGAGGAAAGACAGCGACCAAAGCGAGTATGCCATAGCCGACCTTGCCAGCCTGCTCATCGACACTATTTGGATTGCCAACAAACAAGCTCCACACACCCTTTCTGCGAACCAGTTGTCCATCCACAAGCTCTGTTTTGGCAGAAACGTCATCGACATCTGGGAGACCATCGCCGCCTCCAAACAAGGAGCTACCACGACGGCGATAACTCGGCGGACCCGCCGGGTATCATAAACATAATCTTAAACTCATCATTCCCCTCATCCTGCGGTTCGACAACATCCGGCGGAAGGTCTTTCAAAAGTCTTCCAAAGAACGAGTCATCCGTAGCCTTTGTATCTCGTATTTGTTCTGCCTCTTCTGCACGTCGGATGAGAAACTCTGCGAGACGGGAGGGTAGTTTGTCACGCAGTCGTGCCTTTTCCTCTTCTGTTAGCGGACCAAAGGTGGATTGTGTGTCGAGGGAATCCCAAAAGGCGACTTGTTCTTCGTCTACGAAGAGGGAGTTGCGGTCGGAGGGGGAGGGGGGATTTCTTGTTGGGCGTAATACACAGGACATGTGCGGGGAGTGCGTGGTTTTTTCGTTTGCGGACGGTGGGAGAGGGGTGGACGGGTTAGGACGCGAAGGAAGGTGTGAGGAGAGGATAGGAGGTGGAAAAGGCGGGTAGTGTTGGGGTGTGCATGGGCATGGGGGTCATGGTGGGACGATAGCGGTGAGCACTGGAAGAGGGGTTGGGCCGCGATTGAATATGTGTAGCGAGGGGTGGTGGCGCAGCAAGGGGCAAGGGTTCAAGATGAAACGGCCAGGGGCGGGAAGGTTTGAGGCGGAGACGGGGAGGAGAAGAGGACGGCGCGGGCCGGGACGGCGCGGGATGGGAGCGGAATGAGATGGTCAATTAGGTAGGCACAGGAGCGTGGCGTTGAAGCGCAAGGGAGCAAAGTTGAAGAAACGTTTCTTTGTTGGCCCTTTTCTATCAAACGCAAGGTTGTTTCAAGCTAGACACTCCGTAGGCGCTGACCACTGAAGTCTGTCTACAGTACTGTAGTATCTTCGGTATCGCACCGTACACAAACCAGTTTACCACCACTGTGCAGTACACCACCGTACTGTAATTGTCACCCACTTTACAGTAACTACTAAATGATCGAAACCCCACCCCTCCTACGGTATTACCCGAGCTCCCACCCGCCAGACCCATACTCTTCCACCTCCCACATCCCCTCCACCCACTCCATACCCCCACCACTCACCCACAATGTCCTTCATCCCACCCCACCTCCCCGCCATTCTCCCCTCCCCCGACAACTCCACTTCCCCTCAAAATCCACCTCTCCTCACCACCCCCCCACCCCTCTCATGTGCGTCAAACCCTCCCCCCCAATCCCCGCCTCCGCATAGATCAATCCTGGCCAACCTTTGCCTCCGCCATGCGTACCTCAAACGTCATACCCGACCATACCGCCTGGCATACCCTTCTCGACAATGCCTATGCCGCAGATGATGAACCATGGCGTGCCGTATGGTTATTGAATCTCATGCGCGAGACAGGTCGCGTGCCTACGGCCGTTACATACGATAAGGTGTTGCGTATTTGTGAGAAACGGGGAGATAGGGATACCGCGTTTTTGTTGGTAGAGGGTATGTTTAAGGATAAGGTTTTGCTTGGTGATGTGCAGTTGCCACCGGGGATGGAGGAGGTGTTGCGGAAAGATATTGCCCCCGAGGCGTTTGAGTGATACCGTGGTTTTGCTGTCTTGAACGAGGGGCTGAGAGAATATGTCGCGTTGGTTTTTGCCGCCGTGTCGATGTCATATTGCTTTTAAATGGCATGCAACTTTGCACTGTTTTAATTTAAACAAAACGCCACGTACCCCGCTCTCTGAGACTCCCCCTGCCACCCTACCGGCTATCCTCCACCCACAAATCGAATGAACGTCCAATCCCCGATCTAACGCCAACCGGCACCTCACACCTGTCTTCTTTGCGGAGCGTCTGGCGCGTGATGCGGGGCGTATGATTCGGATGCGTTTTACAAGCGAGTCGCGCCGAAGCGTATGACCGAAAGTCCGCGATTGATCCGGTCACTGAAACCGACCGTGCCGTAAACGTATGGTGTTTGCACGCATCCGTTCGACATACCCTGATCATATGCTTATTGGGGAGGAGAGTGCGGGGAGCGAGTGGACGGACGAGCGACTTGGATTGTGGATCCTATTGATGGGACTGCAATTGTGCGTTGTGGAGGTGGCATGTGTGTATTTTTACTGTGGGTGATTGGTTGGAGTTGCGGGGGAGTGAATGGTTGCTGACTTGAGGTGTTGTGTGTTGTGTGTTGTGTTGTGTGGGGGGGGAGGGGCTAGTTGTGCATGGGATCCCGTTTTGTGCCGTTTCGATAGGGTTTACGTACCGACGCGAGATCAAGGTGGGTGTGATTTACAATCCATTCTAGACGAGATGTTCAGCGCCACGCATTTGAATGCTTCCACGTTGAACGGGCGGAGATTCGGGTGTCGCATGTCAAAGAATTGCAGTCTGCATGTGTGGCTACAGAGTGTGGATCGGATCGTTCTGGTGGTAAGGTGGATGAGGTGATGCGCCAAATGCGTGTGACGTTGGATCGTGGCGCGATGTGTGTACGTATGTTGGGGAGCTGCGCCTTGAATTTGGCGCATGGCGTGTGGAAGGGTGGATTTGTATTATGAGAACGGGCCGTGGATTTGGGATATGGCGGAGAGTGCTGATAGTGCGGCAGGCTGGAGGGGAGGTTGGGGACGTAGGGTGAGGAGTTTAAACTGGGAGCGCGGAGTGTGTTGGCGTTTACGCCGGGTTAAGGTTCGGAACGTCCAGGCATGTTTGGCTAGCTAGCTGACGATTACATGTAATGAGCCCAACGTAAAGCACAGGATGTGGCTTACACTGTAAGTATTGGATAGGGCGTATTACATCGTGTACACGTGGAAAATGGAAAATGTTGTGGTGTGCATGGAGTGGGAGGGAGAGATGATCTCGGCAACTTGCACGCAAGATTCTACTGTCTTGGCTAATCGTTCAAGGCGCGAATGGCGCTTGCCAATAAATCATTGGACGACAATGTGACCGCATTTCCTCATGGTTTTCAGGCCATAATATGAAAATAGTAAAGCACAGCAACTACGAATGGCGGGTATATTCGTATATTCTCTCATTGTACAGTACTGCACTGTACCGCTATTATGCAGTACAGTGCAGTACAATACTGTACTGTACTGTACGTACAGTATCAGTTCAGAAAACTGGTGCTACATTTGTTTTTTTTTAAATTTTATTCTGGTGGGTGAGCAAAAAATGATCTCCCCTCCCACAATGGAACGGATTGCATGGAAACCCCACAGTCTGTAGGCCCATTCTTTCTTCGTTTCACACTTTCGCTTCGGCCGTTTCCCAACGTCTGTTCCACCTCGCTCCACTATCCCACACGTTTCCGCTTCGCTTCTTCGCTTTTTCGCTTCAATCTCTTTCTCTCCACCGCCCTCCCCTTCCCCTCTCCAACCCATCCATCCGCCCACTGTCCCAACTCGACCCTTCTCTCACACCAACCACCAACAACATCCATGGATACATTAGGTTTTGTCTCCTCCTTTACCGGTGCTTCCCTTTCCACCCCCGTCGCGCCGCCATATGTCCCTCCCACTCCTCTCCACCCGCCTCGTCACACCACTCCAACCATGGGTGCCGGAGCCCTACGTGAATTCGTGATCGCATCTCCTCCGTCAAGAATACCCAAAAGATTACCGACGCTATGCGTCTCGTCGCTGCCGCCAAGGTCCGTCGCGCACAAGATGCCGTTCTTCGTACACGTCCCTTTTCAGAGACCTCCAAAAGGTCCTCGGTGGCTTAATTAAAAGGCTCAACGCAGATTACACAGATTTGCCCTTGCTGGCTCAACGCGATCTAAAAAGGTCGTCTTGCGTCCTGCCACGGTGATCGCGGCTTATGTGGAGGCTATAATACCTATGTTATCAAAAAGACAGAGATGAGGGCAAGGGAGTTGAGAAAGTCTTGGTTCGATGTCGAGTTGGTCTGCATCGGTCAAAAGGGCTACACCTACTTTAAGAACGCGAAACCGTCCGTCGTTTCTTCTTGTGCACCCAAGCTCCAAATGCCGAGCAGGCCACCAGTATTAGTGACGAGTTACTCGCAGAGTATCTCTCGGGAGAGGTTGACCGCATCGAGCTCGTCTACACCAGATTCGTCTCCCTCATTTCCTCCGAGGCTTCAGTTCGCACCATTCTCCCGCTCAATCCCCAGGGTATCGAGGCTGACGAGGATGAGATTTTCCAGCTCACCACTGCCGATGGAAAACTAGGAGTCAAGATGGAGACGTCCAGATTGAGGAGGAAAAGTTCCCAACCGACATGATCTTCGAGCAGGATCCCTTGCAAATCCTCAACGCTATCCTGCCCTTGTATTTGAACGGCCAGATTTTGCGCGTTTTGCAGGAATCCGTCGCCTCAGAGCTGGCTGCTAGGATGAGCGCCATGTCCAATGCCTCGGATAATGCAAAGGAACTCAGCAAAGACTTGAGCCTCACCTACAATCGAGGGAGGCAGGCTGCCATTACCCAGGAGATTTCCGAGATTGTCGCGGGTGCCATGGGCGTCTAAATCTCGTCCTGATCATCATTTACCTTGAGTATGCCGTTGGTAAGCGCCAGGGCTTTTGCCCCCTTCCCTTGTGTGTACCGCTTTCAGCTCTGTGTCGTCCAGTATTGCAAAGCGTCACTACATGTGGGCACGCCACAGGCAGACAAATGCTTCTCAGATCCCTGGTCTATCTCTGGTTAGGGTTGGGTACCTTCAGTTCGCTGCTTTGGTTCTGTCTGCAAAGAGGAGTTGATGTCGAGATGGAGGTTTTGCATGGCATGGGCAAGCCCTTGGCAGCATGTCCCACTTCTCCTGAGGACGGCTTGAGTCTTTTCATTTTATTAAAGTAAAAAAGAGTTCTTTCGTCGATCAGAGTTGATATCGACAATGGTTTTGGCTCCCATGAAAAGATAATGTCGTTATCGTTTTGAAGATTTGGTGGGGGGTCTGTTTTGGTTAACCAACGAGCCAGGCTAACGTGTCCCATCCAGTCCCATGTGCCCTGAGGCTCCGATTTTGAGAGCTAAACCTATTTTTGTGCCTTGTCCCGATTGTTACACCCTAGTCTCGACAGTGGCGCAATGGCGAATCTTGATTCAAACATGGAGTGTGCGGTTGCGTTGGTAAAGGCCACAATTTCAACGAAGGCTGTTTTACGCATGTTAATGATCCCTTTAGTTCCTGACGCAAACAACAGCTGAGGGGAGCTTCTGGCATAGCGGTGCCATAAGCTGGTCATCAACGCACTGCATAAGCACGGCATAACTCCGAGAAATCTGACGATTCCATCTCGTTGAAAAACGAAACCTGTTGCGGACACAGCAGTGGACTTTCCTGTTTACCTGGACAGTCGAGCTCTTCCTATATTCTACGATAATCAAACGTCAACATTTCAATTCTATGCCTTTTGAGACTAGATCCTTTCAACGTTCCGCCTACTTTTCAGATTGATAACCCATCACGGCACAATTCCCAACTCGGAAATGCTAGGGACGGTGTGGAGGCGATACAGTTAAAAGGTTTATGAAAAGGCAACTTCAGATGACTACGCAAATTAACTCAGGCACCCTTCTTCCCTCAGTTCTCATTTTCGATACCAAGCCCGACAGCATAGTTAAAGTAATCCAACTGCCTCAACGTACAGCTGCTGCCCATTCTCCTTTTCATCCACAACGTCATCGTCGTTCAAACCGGTGGCAGCCTCTCCGGGGTATCTTTGTGATGAAGTTGTTTCTCACCATTTACATACGGTTTCACCACATGTCCATGTCCCACCAGCTTGTATTTGTAAATCATCAGCCCCTCCAACCGACCGGCCCCCTCGCATGAGTGCGGTGCGTACTCACTCCGACCTCCGCACCGAAACCGAGCCTGTAGCCATCCGCAAACCGGGTTGAAGCATTATGATAGACGCCCGCCGAATCCACCTTTGCCATAAACCGCTTCGCCACAGCCTCATCTTCCGTGACTATTGCATCTGTATGCCCACTGCCATGCTCATTAATATGTACAATTGCCTCGTCTACAGAGTCTACAACTTTCACGGCCAGCACCAGATCCAGAAACTCTGTATCATAATCCTCCGGCGACACATCGACCACGCGCAACCCGTCAACTTTCGACAGCACAACTTTTTGCAGCGGCATCGGTGCGTACCTCAACATTCGCTTCGGCTAAAGCCTTCCCAATGCGGGCAACAGCGATCGACGGCCGCGCGATGCACAAGCATCGTCTCTACGGCATTGCACACGGCGGGATATACTGGGCCTTTGCATCGACAACGATCCCCGCCGCAATGGCTTCATCGGCGGCTTTGTCAATATACACAGCGCAGATTCCGTCGGCGTGGCCCATGACGGGAATGCGAGTGTTGTTGGAAATGTACCGCACCAGTTCATTAGAGCCTCTTGGAATGATGAGATCGATGTACTTGCTCTGATCCAATAACTCTCTCACCTCCTCTCTAGTGGCCACCAACTGGACGGCATCCTCCGGAAACTGGACATAAGTCAAGGCCTGCCTCATGGTATTCACCAAGACGCTGTTAGTCCTCTCCGCCTCCTTTCCGCCCTTCAAAATGACAGCATTACTACTCTTAATAGCCAAGCTCGCAATCTGGACTGCTGCCTCTGGTCTAGCCTCAAAGATGACACAAATGACTCCAATCGGACAAGCAACACGATACAGCTGCAAACCCTCATCAATTCGCGCGACAGCGAGCACGTGCCCACCGGATCCTCAAGGAACGCACGGACTCGACGCCCTGCAACAAGGCGTCAAACTTGCGACCCTCCAAATCCAAGCGCTTACACAAGGCCGAGGATATCTTGCCCTCCGCGAGACGCTTCTGGCCGCGCTTTTGTCGAGCTCATTACAGAACAAGATCTGTGGACGCGCTTGGGAGAGATGCAAATGCATGGTGATAAGGCGCTATCCCTTCCTCCGAGTGAGGGATTGCATGGCGCGGGCGGCGGCGCGGGCGCGGCGGGCGACGTCTTCAATGTCGTCCTCAATGGAAGTGACGGGATCCGGCTCAGACATAATGTGCTGGTGGGGTGACGGAATGAAGAGTTGAAGAAAGGATTGCCAGAGGTTGATTGTCTGGAAACAAATTCGGTAGGGCCACTGCTAGATGGATATGCGATCGCGTCGGAAGCAAATTTGGCGATGTTCAACTAAGCTACATAACTAAATTAACTCATTATTTTATCGACGACATTTTCTGGAAAGCATCGCATGCACAATCTTGCCAAGCCATGTACTCGAATCCGCTAGAGCAACCAACCTCCCAAAGTCGCCCAGCTAAACTCGACGCGCCATCAAAACGCAAACGAGCGTATTGCCATCTCTGCTCACTTGTAAAAGCCGCTTATATAATCCAAAACACCCATTTGCTTCTGCGGGGTTCTGACGATAGCGGCACCATTACCGGTCGCACTTCTCCTCATCATTGCGGCGGGTGTACCTCCAACACTCATCCTAGGAGTCATAACAGCGGGCGCGCCGCCCTTTGTAGCCGGGGAAGCAACCAACACACCCCTCTCCACCTGCTCCTCCGCTTCTTTCGCTACGGCACCTCGGTACACGGCACCACTCCAACCATAGTATCAGTACCGTTCAACACTCGCCACGGCTTGTACAAGGCGACTTGGCTTGCAAATGGTACGATACATACGTGAACCCAATTTCCACGTCCGCCACACTACGCACAATATCACCATGACGTCTCAATTCACGCAACACCTGTGATTCCTGTGCCGGTGTGAAACCAAAGGCGGTGATCCAGCGGTCGACGAGCGTGGCTTGATCGACTGGAGGTGTAGCCGGGGTGCGTTTCAGGACGGAGGCGGCGGGTAGTGAGGTGTTGGGTGTGAGTGGGTGACGTGTGGTAGAAGATGGTGACATGGGGGAACGAATGTTGAGAATGGAGGGTGTGCCCGAGTCGAGGAGTGATTTTGTGGGGGCATACGAGAGGGTGTACGCAATGAGGAGCGGTCTGGATGAGGGTCGTAGGGGCGGGAGAATGGGGAGCGGGAGGTGAGGTCGTGGGCGGAGGGGTCTTTGGTTGGGGTGGGGGTGGTGGGGTTTGGCTGGGGGTTTGACGGAGTCGGTCGTTGAAGGTGACGAGATGGGAAGAGCGGCGGACTTGGAGGGGAGGGGGTGTGGATTTTGCGGCGGGGTGAACAGGGGGTGGAGTGGTGGGTGGAGGGGAAAGAGGTAGTTGGGGAGACGGTCTGGGGGAGGGGCGTTGGCTGGGTTGAGCATATTGTTTGAAATAGTGTTGCAGTGGAGGGTAGTGCGGTAGAGGACTTTGCGATAAAGGAGGGATCGAGACGTGGAGACTTGCGATGTGTTGGGTTGGGTTGGGGGTTGGGTTGGGGGTTGGAAGAGCGAGTTGAGGATCGATGGGAAGAAGGGCAGTGGCTGGTTGACCACAAGTTTTTGTCAACGACGAGGGATCAAATTCAACTTTTAAATGACCGCTGTGTTTGCCTGGTATCGATTCTGTGTAGTTTGGGTGCCAGGTAATGCCCTGTTTTTGCCGCTTTTAAACTTTCAAATTTAGTCTCCACCCAACGAGTTTGTCCTCTCTCAGTCAATGCTTGCTCATGCAAGGCAGCACCAGCGGCTTCCGTACTTGCTGCTCCTCTGGCCTCCCAACAGGATCCAGTGCCGGTAGGTAAGCGACAACATTTCAACCCACATATCATTCTCGATAAACCATCTACCAATCCTCGCAACGTGGCATTCCAAAGCAGAGAATCGATTAATACCTGGAGGGTCCCGTCCGCCGCACGTCCGCACGTCACAACAAACGTTCCAAGTTCCAAGTTCCAACCGCCTCCTCACCCACAGCACCCCACCCTCCACACAAAATTCCCCGGCAACCATAACCCAGCACTCCAATCCTCCCTAACCACCCCCACTCTTCCTTGTCCGAAAGCCCTCCTAATCCCATTCACCACCGCCATCAATGCACTAACAACCACAAAAATCGCCCGCGACAACCAGCTCTCCGCGCCAGTCGGATGCGGGAAGAACCTTAATCCCCTCGAAACAGTCCGCCCCGACTCGAACAAAATCCCCGCCATCACCACCAAACTATGCATAGGATGCACCACCTGCATCTGCACCAACCTCCACCCGCCCCATCCACCCGTCCCCTCCATACCGGCCATAAAAAACCCGCCCTCCCGATCGCGCACCCCATCCTCAACCGCACCCGCTCCCCAGGCTCACTCACCAACCATTCATACTGCACATCCCTTACATCCATAAACGGCGACACATGAAACGACTTGTCATGCGTCGTAAACTTCCGCATAGCCCCCTCCGCCACCGCCACCCCCTCCACAGGTCGAATCACATAATTATGCTGCTCGAACCACGGAAAGTTACTCACCTCCGCCACCACCGTCTCCACCCGCAACCCCGTCTCATCAAACACATAGTACACACTTATCGGATTAAACTCTACCCCCAACACCCGTAAATTAGTCAACAACCTTACCGCACCCCGCGGTCTCACCCCCGTCTCCCTCTCCACCACATCCCGCACCCGTCAACAACCCCCTCCCCCCCTTTCATTCACCATATGATCCCTACAAAGAACCGAAGTCACCGCCCATCCCGTACCCGATGAAAATAACGGCCATGACTCAAGCACGCCTGACTCAAGCTCCTCTAAATCAATGTACGCCATGTAAATCCCGTAACGGAATCTGTTGAACCACGGTTTACGTCGCGTGTGCGTCGTACTCCCACGGTATATGCACGTTTGAAGCGATGCGTCGCGTCCATGCCATGGTTGAGCACGGAATGTCGCGCTGGATGAATGCGGTTGGG
Source organism: Kappaphycus alvarezii (assembly GCA_002205965.3). Taxonomy (NCBI): domain Eukaryota; phylum Rhodophyta; class Florideophyceae; order Gigartinales; family Solieriaceae; genus Kappaphycus; species Kappaphycus alvarezii. Next base: position 530,361 of record NADL03000790.1, read on the forward strand.
ACGCGATGCGCGCGTGGGCTTGTTCTTGGTGCACGTGGCGCGGGGGATGGGGTGTGGGTGCGTGGAACGAGGGGAGGAAAGTTTGAGCAGCTTTGATCTGGATTCGTCAAGGCGTTTGAGGCGTGAGAGTGCGGAGCGGTGGCGGATATTTGGGCGTGGTGATGACTGACTGTTGGCAGTCAGAGCGAGTCAGGGGGCTACGTATGCCTGGTTTTGCGGATGGATAATTTCAAGTGTGTTGTTATTGGACACTATTGTGAGATCAATACGTACTACCTATATACCGCACCGTTTTATTTCGACCACGTTTTTGTTGACAACACAGACTAGACGAAACTTCCAAAGAACAAAGCTGGTCGCGACGTGGCAACTCAAGATGAGGCCAGACACTAGGGCACGGGCTCCAATGGTTACTGCGACACACTATTTTATTACCTTACTGAACCCGCTGACCCCTTCTCACCTCATAAGAGAATCTTCAACCCCCCAACAAGCATCGACCCAGCCTATGCTGATAAGCTACGGAAATACCAGCAGTTCATATCCGGATTACCTGGTAGGAACAGGCTCGTCCCCGTTCCTATCTCCACCCTTGCAAGTTGGCACCTCGATACGTTCTCCCGTGTCAAAGTGTCCCACAACACACAATTTAGTCACGCGATTCAAACTTGATTTCTAGTCACTTTGTAGTGTTGCACAAGCATACATCAGTGATAGAAGAGGTGGCATGATCGGTCGCCAGCCGATCCTTGGATCAATACTCAAGAGTGAGGACCAACCAAGAGGCCAACAATACGCCGTGTTGATGCCCTTCCAACGCCGCCTGCTTGTTGACTGGGCTTCTTTTTACTAAGCGGAAGCCTCAGTTGTTTGTGCTGTACTGCAGACTTGCCACATGATTTCAATGCAAGTTCATAGGACTCCCAACCTTCGCACCGCTCGCAGTAAACCAACCCTAGTTACGAGCACGGGGACAGCCATGGATTTGTCTGTACACGGTCTATACTTCACCATGCTGGTGATGTACGGTAGTGGTGGATGAGTTCTTTTTCCTTAGACCAGCCTATACCAACCCATTCAAGTAAACCACCCTATTTACCCTACTTACCCCTAGATAGCAACTGACCGCGTACGCCAGATATGCCATGTCAGAAACGCGCGAAGCGGCCCAAAACAAGCGGACATCGCTATGGATGACCCAATGATACAACAAAGGCGGTGATTGATCAGGCGGCAAACTCTGTCGAAAATTCAATTGTCAAGTGTTCTCGACATATTTACGAACGACTTGTACTTAGAGCATGACTGGCGGCGGTTGAAAAACATTAATCTTCTCCTTTGTTAGTCTGGCCCCTGCCCCTGCGAGGACTCTGGCTTCCAGAGCGGACAATTCGCGTTGGGTCTTCTAATGCTCCACGTACTTTTGCTGTACAGCGCACTCACAGTACTGCTGGGTGCCCAAGGCAATCTTTAACCCTCACCGTTTTTGTGGCAAGAGCAGTGTTGAAACTACTGAACTTCAAGGATACTTCTGTACACCGCCTTATGTCCCTTAACACTCAATTACAAATGTGATCACAACACTCGTCTCAATGCTCGGTCCTCTGGACTCTCGTCCTGCTCTATTTCATCCTATCAGTGACCGTCCCTACCACTTGTAAAGAGAATTGCATGATCCGGGTTCATTCAAGAGTTCAGTTACGATAATAGCATAAATCTGTGATAAGTGTTATCCTCTGCCGCATGCGACTGGAACCAAAATCTTTGAGTACAAAAGTAGAATAGAGGACTACCTGACGCCGTTAGCCGTTGGATTAGGCAAAGCGTTTGCTCTGGCCTATGTCATCTCCTCTCCGCTTCTCCTTCCTTCATGAAACGGGCTCCACAGCACTTTTGCTCAACATTTTCCCCTACCATCATCTAGCCCAGCACAAAAAGTTCTCACTTATTCGAAAAGTCAGTACAGTCGTGGTGCTCTGGGCAATTTTTGCCTCTACAACATACCGCATGTCTAGAAACGTTCCTCTCACCCATAGTAGTGGCAATTAGTCAATTTTTCTACCAGAGCCGGCTCCCCGTTCAGGTGACACCGAACGGTAAAGTATTCTTTTTAACCTAAATGTGAAACTGGCTTTGCCAGGACTTCAATCCTTCCGGGGTCCGCTCGAGGGCCTACTATGAAGTTCTGATTACAATCTCAGCCTATAGGTAAATGAACCGCTGAGGGCTCAAACCCTTAATTTCTATCCTTAGGAGTCTTTTTAGCGTCTTCCGGAAACTAATACTGTCTAGATATCAGTGGCTCAAGCCCATTCGTTGAAAGGGATAACCACTTAAACAGAAAAGAGCAACTAAAAGACCTTAAACGAAGTGTCCTATGACACAAATTCCCCGTCTATGGGAAACCCTTTCTGAGCTGGCTGAGGAATCACAAGTATTCATCTTTAATAACTCTAAATTTCTCAATTGATTTCATCACTGAAAATTGAAAAGAACTCGTCGTATCTTTTTCTTTAATGTTTCTTTTCGAAAGGAAAAGGATAGAGAAGCGCATGGGCTAAGAGCTATAAGCTACAGTACAGGATATAACGGCTATCGGAAACTTGGTGCGGGGCGATTGCCGCACTAAATTTGCTTATACTCCTTTCAAACTCCCATCTACTCCTTGGCTGGAGCGATATGGATCTAGGGCAAATCCTATTGAATAAACCAATGGCCCTGGAGAAATCTGGAAACGGAAACCTTCCATTTTCAATGAATGGATTACAGCTTCTATGGTTGGACAAAGTGAACCTCCTCCTTAAGAACACCGCAGACACACGCGCCGGGTCATCCCTTGTCCTTCGGATCTAGCTATCCCTCTGAAAACGGCGTAACAAAAGCATTCAGCTGCTTTCCTCAGTAGTCCAGATACACAGCGAACCGGGACGTTTCTGCCAGAGCGAATTGCGGAGGATGTGTAACCGCCATCTAGAGCGGATCCGGTAAGAGGATGGGAAGATAAGTCCAATCCCTGAATATCGACTCCATTCAATCCAGTGTCCAGCTTTTCGACGACAAATCCTGAGGTCCTTGTGAAGAGGAGTACAACGAAAAGAGCCAGGATTACGTCCTCTAAAGAAAAACATTTTGTTCGAGGATTAGTGAATAATCAGTGATGCTCTTTTGCTCTGAAAAATCCGAAATGAGCTTCATGCGATGCTAGGCTGACAAATACGGGAACCTCTAGTGGGCATGGGCATTTATACACACGGATTGGCTGTTGCCCATGTTTGAGCGTTTTCACCCACCTGCGGAATAATATTCACTGAATAACAAGACAGAGAATACATCCACATTTTGATAGCAATACATTTGCTCAAACCCTTCTCCTCCTTATTCTTGTTTCAGTTCCTACATGCTAACTCTAATTACAGTACATGCCACCGTCATGAGTAAAAGTGTTGTAAAGGTGAAGGTGAAGAAATCACGGGACAAATGTCCAACATGAATTGCAATAATGAACACTCCATTGGCAGTTTGAAGAAATTCTAAGTTATGATCACTAAAACTTAAAAGCAAGAAACCAGGGAGGGCAGTATATCACGTGTTTACAAAATGGAACCTTCCAGGAGGAAGTTTTAGAAAAGTAAGTAAATCAATGCATTTTTGCTAACATTCCCGCAGTTGAAATGATTAGTTTGCTCAAACACTACATCGACATATATAAGCTGACTGGAAGCCTGCTGCACACATTCCCGAACACCATTGGGATATCAACTTTCACCATAAAGAAGGGAATTGCTTCAATTCCTGTAGAGTTATTAGTAACAAAAAGTCGCAAATGAAAGCATTGTTTTTTGATTTTCAGGTAGCTCTGTGGAATGGATTCCTCAGCAAATGACAACAGTTTGATCTCTCTGAAGAAAAAAAACCTGGCCTTTATAGCAGCAAGGAAAAGAGAAGTTTGCAAATGGTCCTTTTCGTGAATTAATGACAATTCATGAGAACAGAGATAACTTGCGTTTTCGAGAAGCAAAACATTGCTATCTAAACTTGAAATTTCGGGTGTATCAGACTCCTAGGCTTGTTCTACAATTATCATTGAGCGGCCTTTTCAATCACAAATGAAACCTTTACGCTGAATGCCCCGCTGTCCCTGGTATTTCCTACCTTCGGAAACGATTCACATAAAATATTTGGATTGTAGTTTTGCGGTGGGTAAAAACGTAAAGTTATCCCCGAATTAAAACCATCAACTTAGAAAAGCTCATGGAAAATTCTATTTGTGACAAGTAAAGCACGTGTGCCGATGGACAACATCAATGGAAACCGCTAGTGCAGTCCTAGCATGCCTTGGAGTGCTGCATTTCAGGCATTGGATCAATTGATAAAATCTCCTAGTACTCCTAACTTTCGACCAGCGATCAGCCTACAATGGTTCAAATTCGCCGCGATTAGGGCTGGCAAATATTCTTTATTCGAAGACTGCTTATGACCTGGAGTATGTCAATAAGTTAATGCGCATGTGTGTCAACTATTGCTGTCTAGACATAATTTCGTAATCTATGTTAATCCGAGGAAATGCAAGGGCAAGGAGGGAATTACCCAAAGGAGAAAGATCACCAGCTTCTCGAATTCCAAAATATTGTAAAGTCGTAACTTCCGAAAAGAGAGGTATATTCGTCGAGTTGTTCGTCGAGTTCACGAGATCACAAGTGTTTTTCCAGTGTGGGGGAAAAATTGGGGTGCTTTTGATTAGGGATGCAGGACGGCTATTTTCCGAAGACTAGGGGGGACAGGTCTGTGTATTAGAGAGTCTGACTCTTTTGAGTCCCACTCTTTCCAGTGCTGCTGGTGAGAAGATCTGGACATTCTGCACTTCCCGTCCACAGCTTGGGAGTACTTCATAGGTGGATATATCTAGGGTTTTCAGAGATCTATGTCCTTTTGTTTCATCCAATTGCATGAAAGGAACATAGATAAAAGGCGATGGAGGTTGAATTATGCTCACATGCAAGTTCTGGGCTGGACGTTTTTATTCTCAGCATAACCAACAGTGCGTACATCCACTGAAACCCGCGCCAAAATATGTGCAGTACAGAGACAACGTGAAGGTTTGAATAATCCAGAGATTCACATTTGATGTCCATATCGTGAATTCTTCAACGGTCATTCATCAGACACTTGACTCTACGTAAACTGCAGAACAGTTTTCTATTTGGGGATCATAGTCAACGCATTATAGTCGGGGCTGATATGTAATGTGGTGAGTGTCGGCGAGTATTCAACTAAGCGGTTCCGCGCATATTGTACTGTATGATATTGGAAATGAGACAATGCCTTCAGAAAAGGCTTTATCAGAATTTGAAGAGCTAATCACACTACCTTCCTGAGCTTTCATGTACTGGCGATGGTCTTATATTGATTATCTGGGAAGCAGCAACGTGCACTCTCCCCAATCGTGCCTCCTCGTTTTTCTCCCCACGATCTTCTGTTTTCAAGTTACGGTAACGTTGCATCTGGCGCACTTGAGTAGCCGGAGAACCAACTACGGGTAAAATTACTGACGTATTACCTTGCTGTACCCCCTTCAACCTATGCCAGCAGATTTGAGGGAAGGAAAGCACCCGTAGGTGGTACCTCTGAGACATTCGAGCTCAATTTGGCTGTTCATTAAGCGGTCTCCGACATAACGCTTTGGCAGCTCCTAGACGGTCAAATGTTCTTTTTAGTGGCGAAAGCCATGAGTTTTGTAAATTGTGCATCTTTGTCACTTCTCGTTGGAGATTTTAGGCGAAACTTATCGCCTAATGGTGGCTCATTTGGCTTTGCAATCTGCAAAACTACGAACCAAACCACTTGATCCTTTCCATACAATAAGGGTATTTATTCGTAATTGGTACATATGGTCTGTCGAGTGAGTTGATCCGTTTTAGTCGAATTTGGAGCTAGCAGCGAACTGGGGACTCAGCTAGCCCTATAGCCCGTCGTCTGTAGCACCTTACCCTTCCGACAAATCTCAGAATGGGAACATTTGCAGCTTTAGCGTTGTAAATGCGTAGGCATTTCAAACTGTAATGCTTCTCGATAACTTTATTGGGCAGCAGTTTTGGGAACTGGTGTTTTTCGAGAGACGACAGTGCTATAATAATAATTATCTGGCATCAAGAACAAGAGTGGCCAGGAAATTTTCCAAGGGCAAGCAGCGACTTGTCGTTGGGCTGTAAATGGTAAGGCCATGAAGTTTAACCATATGAAGACTTTTATGCACGTACTTCGCTCCGTTGCCGAGAAAGGCGACGACTGATTCGATAAATACAATCACGTCACCTAGAGTGAGTCTTTGCTAGTCGCAAGAATCACATCAGGCAACTTGACTTTATACTGTAGTAGTGCTCTCTGTATGCGTAGAAGTGGGATGCGGTGGGAGAATAAGCAGTGCTGACTCTGAAAGCATTCCAGCAAGGCTACAAAAGGCGGCCAAACTGCGGACAGAATACTGAAACGGTATCATACAAAAGAGACAACATTGATGTGCCATAAATGAATTGTATTGGACAGATTAAGGCCACAATTAATTGCCTCGCACGGAACTTGAGTGGAAAGCGATGGAGGCAATGACGCGGCAATGACTGAGGTCATGCCAGCAGAGACATCAAAACTACACACGGTGAATGAGTGACATCAAATTTCAAGACGTTAACCTCCGCTCCTCACGTAGAACTATCATGTAGTAAGTGGCATTACACAGACTCGATTAGAGTAACATATACTGGGCTGGAGGGCAACTAGCATCTTTATCGCGTTGACATAGCAGCCTTGCGCATCGGCTTCTCCCCAGGTCAGCGCAAATGCACACATTTCACGACGCAGCTATCTCTAACTGTTCCTCAACCCAGCTAGTCACTGATCCGTGAGAGGGTAGAACGTGCAAACGTACCCGCCCAGCAGTAATGGATGCGTACTGTATGTCTCAACATCATTTTACGATATCTTCAAAACAAACAGCATGCTAACCATACACGTGAAGTGCGAAAATGCCGGCGACTGATTGTCAACAGACGGTAATTGGTGCTCATTTAAAGCGGAAACAGAGAAAAACAATCGTCACGTGACCTAGAGTTCTCTCAAACTTTCCTCAAGACCAAATTCGGCAAAGAGTGGGTAGGAGGTGAGATGTTGCAGTGGATTTCAAATAGAGGTATTTTATCCTCTTAGTTTCGATGAATTCACCTTTTGAAATGTGAGATCACGTGAATGGTATCGATATATTTAGACGGCACTCCTCTGACAAAGATTTGCACATTTGAATGACGGGTGTTTAAAACGCAGTTTGCAATTAGGTAGGACCGCCGAGATAAGCCAACGAAATGTCAAGGACCTCAGGGGAAGATTCCTATATTGCGCCCCTCCCTCGGTCTGTAGTTGGAGCTAGGCGAGCTGGGACGCTTAATTTTCGCCCTCTAGCGCAAGCTACTGGTAATGGCGCCGATGGGCCTGCGCTGTACGGCTGGCCAGCCAAACGGAGTTGAGTTTTGCCGCGCATCCAGCTCTGTGATGTTGGTACTGTCCATAACCTCGTATACGACTTGACGGGTGGTTATTACATTGTCGAAATGAGGACGCACAGAAGCGCTGAAATTTGCGAATTTCAACTCCTACCCTCGCAACTTGTTGCTCATGAGGAAGAGGCGTGGAGGTAACGCCATAGTGGTACGGTGGTCGGTGAGAAGAAATAAGCAGGTGCAGCTCGCAATGTGGGAATTGATCGCGCTGGTGAGCAAAGCGTTTTAACTTCGTTGCTCAGATGTGCTTTACAGAAGGGCTCGGGGGCCCGCACGATTTGGCTAACCTTTCTCAACTACACGTCATCTTATTCGTGTAAGCAGCCATTGTACCGTACATAGCCAGCCTCAGGATTTCTGTTAGGACCGCAATTTCTATCTCCACTCGCCTGGCCCCGTCATGCGCTATTGACCCAGTCATCCCCACTCAAGTTCAAACCAAAAAGAGGGTGTCAACAACAGCACTTTCAATCACTTCACCTGCGTCAATGCAATAAAACCCACTTCCAACTCACACCATCAACTCGGACAAGACACACTTCAAATCTACTTCTAGACCCGTCGCACTTTCTCATGTCCCCTCCATTTCCCCGCAAAGCCCAATGGCTGACACAGTCATCTCCTGCGTTGAAGTGCCGCCAGGCACCACTGCACAACTCAACTCCGCCCTCACTCAAAAGGTTGTGCATCTTGTTCGCCACGGCCAAGGCACCCAAACCGTAAGTTCCTCTACCCCTCTCCGAAAAAGCCCTCCAGGAAATCCGCAAGTCTCGCTCCTCGGCCCAACTCTGTCCTCATTCTCAGCCAAATCTAACCACCCATCACTTTTCTCTTACATAAACTCAGTGTTTGCCGCCACGAAACACAAAGAAGGCCAGCTTTGTAACTGCGCTCTCGGTAAGCCAGGCTGCCCGTATTTGAGCGAGGCCCACACGGACGCCAAAATTAACAGAGCGGGGTCGCTTTCAAGCAACCGCAGCTGGGGCCCGTCTTCTCCAGACACGCCCTCTCCCCGAGATTGCATTTGTCTCACCCCTCTCCCGCACTCTCCAAACTGCCACCATCGCGCTCTCCAAAGCATCCGGATCTGAATATCAACCTCGTCGCCGATGAGAATCTTCGCGAAAGAAACGGCGTCCATTATTGTGACAAGCGCTCCCCAAAGGAGGATGTTATGGGGCTGTATCCCTCGTTGACTTTACGCATATTGCCCCAGGCCCGGACCAATTGTGGAGTATGGAGCGGGAGACACCGAAACAACTGGCGGAACGAAAAGTTGTTCTTTCTTAGCTTGAAGGACAGACCAGAGAAATCCTTGCTGTGTTTACGCACAGCTCGTTCTTGTACAACACTACTCACTAGCCTTCCAGAACCCAGACCCAAGAGGTAAGTTCAAGAAGCCTATGACTTTGCTTGAATTGCGTCACGTGAATAATTTAGGCGTCACTAACACATTTGCTTGCTTGGACTCAATTGTAGTTGCTCGTCGGTTTACCACGGGTGAAAGCCGAGTCGTGATTCTAACTTTCACCTGACTGCGTTAGGTGCAGCGAAGGGCGTAGAAAGGGTATTCGCATCAGTCAAACTTTACGGGGGGGGGCTCCGGATTCTGATGTTGTGCAGCGACGAATTTTTAGCTCGGATCTGCAGAGGTGCGGATTCGTCCAAGAAAGCAGTCCCACGAGCACATCTCCAGCATTGACTCTTTTCAGGTTACGTACCACGCGTCAGCCAAACGAGTGCGCCTGTTCCAGCGCTCATGCTCGTAACGCAGCATGGAACGGTTTAAATGTCCCAAGTTTCTCTGCTGTCTAGCCCTTGGATGGAACTGCGGATCGAAGAAAACAGCAAGTATCTGATCAATGACAGTGTATGTGGTGCTAATGCTTCAGGCACCACTGCCGCCATTGATGCAATAGCCTCCAAGCATGCGTCGAAGCCGCCATAGCCCCATGACTTGGGGGAGTCATTATGTGCCCGGAATGAGAATCAAGTGTAGAACCTACTAGGGTTGGAAAGCATGACGCGAGTCTTAGGAGAGGTCTCATCTTGGGGTAAATCAGAGTCACAAAACGATGGCGAATGAAGGAACCTGCATGCTTCGCAAGGGCAGTCAACAGCAGGCAAGCGTTGGTCACAACTGGCAGTTCTGCCGCCTTTCTATTCAAGTGCTGGACAAGGTCTCAACTTCTTCGGCGTCCTCCCTACCTTGTAGTTTTCGTTGCTTAATACTATCCAGCAGTCTATCATGGGCCGAGCGCTCTTTGTTTAGGACGACGAACTGGTCTGGTATCAACGGCAGAAGGTTTGCAGCGTGCGGCAGCAATTCCTTCTGATTGTTATGTAACAGTTGAACAGCGAGACCGGCACAAGAGGGCTTCTGCCCTGACATTCCACGGACGTCCCACTAGTAAGTCCCGCATGCCATCCAGCGTGCTTAAGCCCACTAATTCGAAGGCATCTTTGGTTTTTTCGTCCTCCGTTTATCTTCGTCCTCATCCTCTGTTATGTCAGGCGTTAAAGAGTTAGTTGCTCGTAATTTTCAATGTCATCTGTGCAGTAATAGAACAGTTTTTGTACAAGTTAGCTGTTTCCTCGTCATGGCAGCCTTGTTCAAGTCACATTCGGATTCCATCACGAGCGATGAAATGCCTAACTGGAGAGGGCCATTCACATCGATTGCCGAAGATAGATGCTCCGGATTGACTTTAGGGAACGAATCGCGTTTTATCTGTTGCACCAGCCAAGTTGTTGCAAATATCCCGTATTGTTGCTTCCAAAAGATTAGTCGCTTCCTGACTGACGTCGTCCCCTTGGTCTCCAATCACATATCGCAGAACGTCCCCAGTCCATCTCTCTTCAAGATGAAAAGTTAGACGCGAGATGGTGAAATTTAAATGCCTCGCAATCAGTCTTCTCTCAGATGAACACCGCGTAGCAGAGGCGACTTTCTTTAGAGCCCATATCGCTCCCTTTCGGACTGCCTGCTCTCCGTGGGCGACATCTTTCAGAAGACTAGGCAACACGATTAGGACGACGTCCGAGGCCAGTGGCTTATGCAAAACACGCATATGCATTTGCGACAACTTCCAACAGAGTGGCCGTGTAACTCAGCAATGACCGCTTTAAGCTAATCATGGTATCATCCACAAACCCGCGCCGTCACTCTGCAACTCATGTACAGCAGGCACCAAAAACCATGTCATCGCCTCAAAAATCTCCTTACGCACTGCCTGACATAACCCAAGTGTTGCTCAGCGTCACGCTGGGCAATATCCTTTCTTACCAGCTCTCCACGTAACATTGCAATCAAAATGAGCAACGCCCATGCGCGTTTCTTAAAAGAAATCAGCAGACTTCTCTGCGACAGCACCCCAATCTCTTTTTCATAGTCGCCATCGTCTTCATCGACGGAACCCCAGCCCATCAAACGCTGTAGACTGAACTCAGCAAACCCTCAATACCCAATTCAAAGCTCACGGCCAAAATGCGATTGTCCAGCTCCTCCACCACCTGACCATCCCCTTCTACACTGATTTCCCAAGTTGCCTCTGTCATTTTCATACAAAGGAGGAAAACTGCACCAACCCTACCCTAAGCACCACGCTCTTCATCTTCCCACGTCCCATTCTCAAGAGCCCCTCCCCAATCTTGACCCACAAGCGTCCTCTCGAACCCGAATCAACTTGGCCAAACATCTCCACCTCGTCGCCTTTCTCATTACCAGCGGTGGCCACGATGAAACCAAAGCCTGCAGACCCCTTCCGACCAAGCTTGCGTTGCATATTTCATGACTTGATTTCTGACGTCATCAAAGTGTCTCCCCCATTTCGGCCATTACAACTCTCATAAGAACGGCGGCTCTGTCGGTTAATCTCAAGCGGCGCTCATCTTGACAACGTGAGCGCAAAACCAAGCGACGGTGCGCCTGGCCTTGACACTAGAGTGTGCGGCGGGGGAGTGGAGCTTCAAAAATGAGACAGAGCCGAGTGGAAAGCTGTTTGCCGGCATGGGCGGCCCACTGCTCATCACGAGTGACCAGAAACGAGTGGGGCCTGTCGGAGATGATTTCGGTGCCGAGATGAGCGACGGAGTGGATGGTGGGGACTGCGGGGTGCGTTGCAGTTGACAAAGGGCGTGATGTAGTGTAGTTTGAGAGGAGAGTTGGGGAGATGGGGCGGTGGGAAGAGGCGGGAATGCAAGGAAGGAGGCGTGAAGAGATCGAAGGGCAGCGATGAGTAGGGGAACGGAGGTGCGAGGCGGAGGACAGAAGGGTGGAAAGCGTTGAGACGAGACCGGGGAGGTAAGCGGCGAGTAAGGAGGGCGGGATAAAGTTGAGGAGTGCAATGAGACAAGAAAGGGCTTGCGTGCGGAGGAGTGGGAGGGATGTGTTTGGCAGTGGCTGTCAAGGTGTGGATTACGTGGGCGGTGGACAATTGAAAGTTTCGGGAGGGGGCGGGGGATGGCTGACGAGTGGTGGAAAGGGTTAGGAGGTGGAAGAGTTGGGCAGGATGGATTCGTCGGTGGGTTGGTGGTGAGAGGGAGGGGGTAGTAGGGTGGCAAAGGTGGAGAGGAGGAGTGGGGGGATGGGGGCGGGGAGAGGGGGGGAAGATATTGGAGAGGGTGTTTAGGGTGGAGAGGCGTGTGTGGATGGAAAGGGTGGGCCATGCGGTGGAGAGATGACGGGCGCGAGAGAGGAGGACGGCGGATGTGAGAGGGACGGGGGATGGCATCGAGAGGTGGAGTAGGCTGTCGGGGATGAAATGGACCCGGGTGGACTTGAGAGGCAGCGTTCCCTCGCTGAGACAGGAATCTCATACGAGACAAGGGCTCCGAAGTGAAAGTGGATGTGGATCTATGAGATGAGTACTGTAGTGTTTG